>SJYQ01000240.1:280880-293734 GCA_006410935.1 Redunca redunca | reverse complement strand
TGAGAGTCCCTTGGACTGCAAGGAGATCCAACCAGTCCATCCTAAAGGAGATCAGTCCTGGGTGTTCATTGGAAGGACTGATATTGATGTTTGGCCACCTGATGAGAAGCGCTGACTCATTGGAAAAGACCCTGATGCTGGGAAAGATTGAGGGCAGGAGGAGAAGGGGACAACAGAGGATGAGATGGTTGGATGGCATCACCAACTCAATGGACATGAATTTCGGTAAACTCCTGGAGTTGGTGATGGACAGGGAGGCCTGGCGTGCTGCGGTTCATGGGGTCACAAAGAGTCAGATATGACTGAGGGACTGAACTGAACTGATAGTCCCCAAATAACTGGTAAAAATCTTGGAGGAGCTAGGATCTACTTGCTCTTTTTTATTTCTCAAGTTCTAGCACTGTACTTAACACGTAACAGGAATTCAACATATATTTTTTGAAGGAATGGATGAATGAACTATATTAAAGAAGGTTTGGAAAATGATTTTTTTTAAAAAAGCAGCTCTAAAAGTTTGTGATACAGCAATGCTGTTTAGATTATGTGTACAATCTCTCCAGGAGATTCCTTTGAAGGGGACAAATACAAAGCTGTTTGCAGATGTCTACAAGTATTTTTGTTTTTTACAGCATCCCCTTCTTCTATTACAAACCTCCACTAAGGTTTAATCTTTAGTGCAGAGAAAAAATAAAAGCCAAACCTAAAAAACAGCAGGGATCATAAATAGCTCTTTATACCTGGGCAGTAGGAAAGGTATTATTTGTGCCTTCCACTCTTCATCCTATCATTTTCCAAAGACAGACAATTGGATTGCCAAAGAGAGTAACTGCCATCCTTCCTCTGGCCCTCTGGATACTGTAAGGGGGTAAGATGGAGGCCTTGGGGGCTCATTTCCCCATCATCCCTTCTGTCAACTCCAGTCCTGCCTCTGCTCGCATTCAAATGCAAGACTCAGTGGGCCGCACTGATCATAAGACTTCCACCCAGTGCTCTAATACAAACATGTAGATTACAAACATTGATACAGGGCTTTTTTATGGTGAAGAATAAATACATCCTTTACTACACGATGTTTCTCCAAGTTAAATGAAGTTCCTCCAAACGCAACGTTCACGACTTAGAAAGAAAGGTAAGAGTGTAAGTGAAAGAGGAAGAGTTGAGACCCAGGCACCTGAAGGGAAATTGAATATTGCCAGAAAGTGAGCACATCATTTCGGCACCAAGGAGCAGCAATTCAGTGCTCTCCTCTGCTGCTTCCAAACTCTTTCGGTGTCAAGGATTTACACCCACTGGCTCTTTAGAGGCACTGCATCCTAGAAAAAGATTACCAACACAAAGAGACAAAAGGAGAGCCAAAAGCAAATTTATTTCCTGTCAGCAGAAGCTCTCCTGTCAGCCAAACTATCCCATCTAGCACCTTCTGTATATGCCTCAGAAGATTGGAAAATGTGATTCTATCAAATTACTTTCAGAATAAGTTGTATTTTATTCACCTGGCAAACCTGATTATCGGTGACTCTATCAGTCAGGCTCAGCCGCAGTCATAACTCAAGGGTTAACGTAACAAACATTAATTCTCACTCACACCACATGTTTAATGCAGGTCAGGGGCAGGGGAAGCTTGCATCACTTTAGCACCTAGGCTGGCAGAGGATTCCTCTCCCCACATGCTTCACAGCCAGCAGGAAACACAGCTGCTCAAACTGCACAGGAAGTGGCAGACGTCCCTCCCACTCACATTTCATTGGCCAAAGTCAGTCACATGACCACACCTCTCTTCAAAGGGGGTAAAGAAGTCCCATCCTACCATGTGCCTGGGAGAAGGGGAGAACTGAGATATTTCTGAATGACATTATTTTCAACCACAGTGGCCCTCCCCATGTTTTCACATGACCTACCCTAAGCCCTTTGCATGAATACTCTCTTCAGCAGGCACCCGTCAAAGCTGAAAATAGCTGTGGGAGGGAAGTGCACCCGTCAAAGCTGAAAAGCGATGACTTGTCTACAGCAGAGACAACCAAATAGGGACGCATCAGAGGGAGTCGAAGCACAAGAGTTGATGATGAGCAAGGTCATCTTGAGAGTCTTCCCCAGGCAGGCTCTATGGTTCCAAGATGTACAGGGATGCCAACCAAGGCACTGTGTTAATGCAGGCCGAAGATAAAGCAAGTAAAACCAAAGTGCAAATTTGGAGGTACTTTGAACTGTCTAGATAAATTATCTTCCATGCTCAGGCACTCAGTCATGTCTGACTCTTTGTAACATATGGACTGTAGCCCAACAGGCTCCTCTGTCCATGGAATTCTCCAGGCAAGATTACTGGAGTGAGTTGCCATTCCCCTCTCCAGGGGATCTTTCTAACCCGGGGATCGAACCTGACTCTCCCACATTGCAGGCAAATTCTTTACCAGCTGAGCCACTAGGGAAGCCCATAAGCTATAAGAGAAGAGAAGGTTGCATTGAAACACTAAAAAGTGATACAGAGATCTGGAAGGGAAGATCGACATGTAGAGGAAAGACTTGAACACATGTGGCCAAGAGAGGGCTAGAGCTGGAGGGAAGAGGAGAGGCATCAGCAGTGGGAGAGAAATGAGGGAGGAAGAGCAGAAAGCAGGGGCGTTTCCCTGGGTTAAGACATCTTGGAAAGAAGCCAAGACATTCAAAGGGAATGGAGGGATAACTCTTGCTGTGCAAGGTGCCTTACAAGCCTCCCCTCGCAAAGCCTCCTCTAAGCCATCAATGTTTTTCACTATATAACTGTATTTAGAAGGAATTGATGATGTAATCAAATTGACCCATGGGTCACCCATGGAGACCTAAGCTTTTCCAGGTTATCTTGTAACAGCAGCATGGGTAAAATAAGAGACAAACACAGGTGCAGGAAATTCAATTCTGTTGAAGAAGAGGAAAGAGTGAACGTGTTAGTCACTCAGTCATGTCTGACTCTTTGTGACCCCATGGACTATAGCCCACCAGTCCATGGAATTTTCCAGACAAGAATACTGGAGTGGGTAGCTATTCCCTTCTCCAGGGGATATTCCCAATGCAGGGATTGAATCCTGGTCTCCTGCACTGCAGGCAGACTCTTTACCGTCTGAGCTACCAGGGAAGAAGAGTGATGTAATGAAATGATTTTTCAGAGCCCTTGGGATGGAATGAATGTATTTGCATATGGAAGGAGGTTGGAAGGCAGACTGTGACAGACACACCCCAAGGTAACTCCCAAACAGTTACACCCAGGTATATCCCCTGCCCCCTGAGTGTGTGTTGAATCTATGACATGCTTCTGCCCCGTAACTCCTCTGCTTCTGTAATGTTATATAAGACTCCATCGTAGCAGACTGTAGTGAAAAAGATTCCTGCTGGTCTTGAATATGTAAGCCACTATGTTGTGAGGGGGCCACGTGACCAGGAACTCTGGGAGCCTCAGGGACCTGAGGGTGGCCCCGGCTGACCGCTAGCAAGAAAGCAGGAACCTCAGCACTATGACCACAAAGAACAAAATTCTGCCAGTATCTTCATGCTGGGGGAAGATGCTGGGCTCTAGAAAGGAAGAGCACCCAGGCTTGATGAGAGGACTCGGCTAATCCAGGCCTAAACTACTGACTGATGGAGCTATGAAATAGTAACTGTGTGTTGTTTTAAGTTCCTAAGTCCGTCATCACTTGTTATGCAGCAATAGTAAACAAATATGAGAAAGTGAAAGTCATGTCCAACTCTTTGTGACCCCCTGGACTATACAGTCCATAGAATTCTCCAGGCCAGAATACTAGCATGTGTAGCCTTTCCCTTCTCCAGGATATCTTCCCAACCCAGGGATCGAACCCAGGTCTCCCACATTGCAGGCGGATTCTTTACCAGCTAAGCCACAAGGAAAGCCCAAGAATACTGGAGTGGGTAGCCTATCCCTTCTCCAGCAGATCTTCCCGACCCAGGAATCGAACTGGGGTCTCCTGCATTGCAGGCGGATTCTTTACCTACTGAGCTATGAGGGAAGCCTAATGTGAGAGGTGAGTATCAAAAACAGAACATGATCTCATCAAGTGTGAAGAAAAAGGCTCTCCAGGCAGAAGAAATAGCACAGGGGCAAGGAAAATCCTGGCTGGTTTGGGCGACTGTGAGTGTAAGCAGATAGGGTATGGGGTCCCTGAAAAAAGAGAACCAGGCATGGCTTTCCTGACATAACAGAAGCCATTTTTGATCCAAGCTATGTTGTAAACTAAGCTTGGCCACAATGGTTTTCCTTGAAGAGGTCTCAATAATTAATGATCTTAAGAGAATAAAAGAATGCAGGAATGTTGCCTGCTATTAGGCAAGAGATGTAACAAGAGAAAAGATAAGGTATTTGTTGTAAAGACTCCTAGTTATCTTTTAATGATATTAACCTCAAGCTCTCGATGACCAGATCAACTGGAACCTAAGAGAAGATGAGGTTGACCTTTTCTGACCCTTTAGACATCAGTCAACTAAAGCTTGGATTCTGTCAACTGCCCAGGCCCCATCATGAATACACATGTACTCTTGGTTTAAAACGCCTTCAATTTTGCTGTTCAGGGAGACACTGCTTTGGGAAAGAACCCCAGGGTTCTCCTTACTTGCTGCAAGTAGTAAATCCTTCTTTCTCCCAATCTTTGGCTTGATTGTATCTTTTGGCTCTACACCCACCAAGAGGTAAACCTAGTTTTTAGGTAACATGAAGAGTTAGGAGTAGCTTGTCTAGAGGAAGGCCAACAGAAAGAATGGGGTACAGATATTTTTTAACTCTCTTTTCAGATTTTTAGGAAATCTAAACCTGAAACAAAAGACAAACATGGATCACAGTTACCCCAATTCCATCATAGCTGACTCAGCCTGCTGCCATACTCCACAGAATCACTATTCAGTGGAGCAACAACATATGGTGAACAGTGGGTCCAAGTTCCTCCAAGGTAGACAGCAATTTCTTGTTTCCGAGCCCAACATCTAAAATTTACTTTCTTTTATTTAATATATATTTATTGAGTAACTTTTAGATGAACCCAGCACTTTTACAGATACTGGGGCACAACTGTGATTCTATCAATTCTATTAAGTGATATTAACAGTAATCAGTGCTTCAGCTTTCAGGTATCAATTTTTCACTCTAAGCTTTGATAGTTTTTAAGTGCTTTTACGTAGAAATTCAGATTTATGACCATGCCCACATTCGCTCTTTAAGTGAAATGTACTTCCCTGTGGACAAACATGTTTTCTATCACATGACCCCTCCACACCATGCAGCCCGACCACAGCTGACTGGACCTAGTGTAAGCTCTTGGTTCAAGAGTAGCCAATTCAGGGACTCCCCCAGTGGTCCAGTGGTTAAGACTCCACACTCCCAATGAAGGGGGCCTGGATTCAATTCCTGGGCAGGGAGCTAGATCCCACCTACCACAACTAAGAGTTCATGTGCCACAGGAAAAGATTCCACATGCCGCAATGAAGGTTGAAGTTCCTGCGTGTTGCAACTAAGACAAGGCACAGCCAAATAAATAAAATATTTTAAAAAAAGAGTAAACAATTCATTGGTCACCAATGACAAATGAGCCAGCATTCCCACAAGTTGGACCAGATTATCTCAGGAATTTTAGCTTCAGTTCAGTTCATTCAGTCATGTCCAACTCTTTGCAACCCAATGAACCAGAGCACACCAGGCCTCCCTGTCCATCACCAACATCCTCTGTCATCCCCTTCTCCTCCTGCCCTCAATCTTTCCCAACATCAGGGTCTTTTCAAATGAGTCAGCTCTTCACATCAGGTGGCCAAAATATTGGAGTTCAGCTTCAACATCAGTCCTTCCAATGAACACCCAGGACTGATCTCCTTTAGGATGGACTCTTTGGATCTCTTTGCAGTCCAAGGGACTCTCAAGAGTCTTCTCCAACACCACAGTTCGAAAGCATCAATTCTTCTGCACTCAGTTTTCTTTGTAGTCCAACTCTTACATCCATACATGACTACTGGAAAAACCATAGCCTTAACAAGACCATCCCCAAGAAAAAGAAATGCAAAAAAGCAAAATGGCTGTCTGAGGAGGCCTTACAAAAGCTGTGAAAAGAAAAGAAGTGAAAAGCAAAGGAGAAAAGGAAAGATATACCCATTTTAATGCAGAGTTCCAAAGAATAGCAAAGAGAGATAAGAAAGCCTTCCTTGCTCAGTGATCAATGCAAAGAAATAGAGGAAGATAATAGAATGGGAAAGACTAGAGATCTCTTCAAGAAAATCAGAGATACCAAGGGAATATTTCATGCAAAGATAGGCTCAATAAAGGACAGAAATGGTATGGACCTAACAGAAGCAGAAGATATTAAGAGGAGGTGGCAAGAATACACAGAAGAACTATACAAAAAAGATCTTCACGACCCAGATAATCACAATGGTAAGATCACTCACCTAGAGCCAGACATCCTGGAACTTTAGCTTAGAAAGAAACAAAAAGAGAGAGAGAGAGAAAGGAATGAACCTTAACACAGAGAGATGAAACTAAAAAATGGATGTGAAATGGACTCACAACAGGGTAACCACATAATTTATCATCCAAACTGAGACACTTTTGAGAATGAAAGAGGGAACAAAAAATTATTTAAATTAGGCAATCATAATGACTGCAAATTATAAAAGTGTTATCAAAAACAGAGTTATAGGGGTATACCACACAGTAAGTTACAAAACCACCATAGTAAGAACATTCAGAATGTCCTTGATGGGCATTGTACCAGGACTACTCAGCCTCTATTTTCTGCACTTAATTCACTGAAGTCACCTATAATGTCTCCTAAATATCCCAATGACCTGATGGCAGCTTTGTACATCTCACAGGCCACAGCACCACCAGCTGGTAGGAAAAATGACCGGCAGAGGCAGCACTGGAATACTTCTAGAGCTGGCCAGGTCAGAGTTAGTGCAGCTGTCCCTAGCTAAAGCACACACTTTACCAGTGAGCACCCTACATACTGGCCTTTAAGAGGGGTGTTAGTTACATCACATCTAATACTAGAGGTCGAGGAAAGAGGAAGATTATCGAGGACTCCTTTCCGATTTAACCTCAGCTTAAAATGATACTGTATTGCACTGGAATCTCACGTTTTACACAAGACTGTGGTAAAAGCTCAAAGCTCAAAGTAAAGATCTGCCAAATCTATTCAGGTTTATTTCAGTTATTCATTAAGAATATTTCATTAAAAATCAAAAACTTCAGGATGCATGCTCAACCAGAAGGGATGCCAGGATGAGGTATATAAATAAAATAGACTATGTACTGTGGCCATCTGATCACCCTAATAGAATGGCAGAGTACAGATCACAGTTATGAATTACAGAGCAGATGCCCACAGTGACCCAGAGATATAAGAATGTGTGAGATCGTGGCAACACTGAAAGGGTAGAGCGAGCTACTATTTCCTAGAGTTACACCTTGCCGGATTCTACTTTCACTCCATGCATAACCTTATAATTCACCTTCATTTTCCCAAGGCAGCTTGAATATATCTTGATTTAAAAACAAAAGAACCCAATTACCGTGGGACATTATATGGAGCAGTTAGAATTCTTTTGGTTACAAGTAACAAACTGGTTAAGGTTAAAAGAGAAAGTATTGGGTCACATAACTAAACAACTCGGCTTCAAACAGTCTGCATCACATGACATCAGCCGGACTGGCTTGGCTTCCTCTCAACAGGCTTCACACTGAGGCTTCTGACCATGTCTTTCAACAATCCAGGCTCTCTCCTCATGGGCAGAGCAGCTCTAAACCTCTTATCATTACCCCGTGAACAGAGTCTGTATTCTGGCCTTCTTTGCCAAGGTCCTGAGATTCACTTCCAGTTGGATCAGCTTAGATCACTTCCTCAACTCTGAACTGACTGTGATGTCCAAAGAGATGAGATAAGCTTGTTGCTCTGAACCAGGGGCTACAAAACCACCATAGTAACATTCAGAATGTCTCTGTGACAGTCTTGGATGTAAGCCTGATGATCTGAGACAGAGCTGATGGAATAATAGAACTAAGGTACACGATAAACGTAATGCTCTTGAGTCATCCCGAAATCATTTCCTGCTCACTGGTTCTGTGGACAAATTATCAACAAAGACAGTTCCTGGTGCCAAAAAGGTTGGGGACTGCTACTCTAAACCACACAGGGCCTTCCTCTGGCACCCCAGGTGGGTTTAATTCTATCTCACCCTCAGGGGACAGACCTGGCTAGTCATCCACCAAAGGGATTTCCTTTTCCTCAGGGGCACAGTTTTCCTTGTGAAAAAGTGACTGACTTCTAGCCAATGGATTGGGAATAAAAATGAAGTTCACCCCCCTCATGCCTAGCCCATAAAGCCTCCCATGTGTTTCTCAAAGTTGAAAAGTTTTTCAATAACTGAATTAAATAGCATTATGAAATTTTTAACTTTTCAGTTCAGTTGCTCAGTCGTGTCCAACTCTTTGCAACCCCAAGAACCACAGTACGCCAGGTCTCCCTGTCCATCACCAATTCCCGGAGTTCACCCAAATCCATGTCCATTGAGTCGGCAATGCCATCCAACCATCTTATCCTCTTTCGTCCCCTTCTCCTCCTACCCTCAATCTTTCCCAACATCAGGGTCTTTTCAAATGAGTCAGCTCTTCGCATCAGGTGGCCAAAGTATTGGTGTTTCAGCTTCAACATCAGTCCTTCCAATGAACACCCAGGACTGATCTCCTTTAGGATGGACTGGTTGGATCTCCTTGTAGTCCAAGGGACTCTCAAGAGTCATCTCCAACACCACAGTTCAAAAGCATCAATTCTTTGGTGCTCAGCTTTCTTTATAGTCCAACTCTCACATCCATACATGACCACTGGAAAAACCATAGCCTTGACTAGACGGACCTTTGTTGACAAAGTAACGTCTCTGCTTTTTAATATGCTGTCTAGGTTGGTCATAACTTTTCTTCCAAGGAGTAAGCATCTTTTAATTTCATTCTGAAATTTTAACTTAAATAATAATTCATTAATTGAATTAGAAATTTAGCTTCTTGGTAGCATTAGCCATGTATCAAGTGGTCAAAAGCCACATGTGGCTAGTGACAGTCTACTGGAGAGTAAGGGTCTCTACTTGACAAATTCACCAGATGTTCTCCCCCAGATCCTTCACTTAGCTTTGACTGTGATGTTGGGGAAAAAAATAGGGGCTGAATTTCCTATTTAATTCTCTCAATTCTCCTAGTCTTTCTTTGGCAGTGCAGAACTGAGCCCAAGTGGCTGGTGCTAATTTTTTTTTTCCCCATGCCACATGGCTTGTGGTCAGTTCCCTGACCATGGATTGAACCTATGCCCTTGGCAGTGAAAACGTGGAGTCCTAACCACTGGACCACCAAGAGAATTCCCTCTGGTGTTAAATTTCAATCACTGCCCTAAGTATTCAGATCAGAGAATGTAATAAAATCTAGAATAAATTCTAGATCCCTTTTTGTCTATCAATATCTATACCAATACTCTATCATGATTGTTTGTCTCTAGGTGTATAATTAAATAGAAGAAAAGAACAATCATCATTAGAGGCAAGCTGGGCTTCCCTGGTAGCTCAGTGATGAAGAATCTGCATGCCAGTGCAAGAGACACGGGTTCCATCCCTGATCCAGGAAGATCCCACATGCTGTGGAGCAACTGAACCCAGGTGCCACAAGTACTGAGCCTGTGCTCTAGCACCCGGAAGCTGTACCTACTGCATGACCTAGAGCCAGTGCGCCTCAACATGAGAGGCCAACACAGTGAGAAGCCCGCACAGCTCAGCTGGAGAGTATTCCCCTCCCGCCACAACTAGAGCAAAGCCCAAGCAGCAACAGAGACCAAGCACAGCCAAGAATAAAACATATAAACTTTTTTTTAGAGGATATGCCATGCAAGGGGCTTCCCTGGCGGCTCAGATGGTGAAGACTTTGCCTGCAATGCAGAAGACCCAGGTGCAATCCCTGGCTCAGGAAGATCACCCTGGAGAAGGGAATGGCTATCCACTCCAGTATTCTTGCCTGAAAAATCCCATGGACAGAGGACCCTGGCGAGCTGCAGTCCATCAGTTCACAAAGAGTCAGACACAACTGAATGACTAACACCCACACACACATGTCACATAACGTGAAAGGGTGAGCTCACTAGAAGGTAAAAGAACTGAGTCTCAGTGTCCCCTATAGTACTCAGTCACTCGGTTATGTCTTACTCTTTGCAACCTCCATGGACTGTAGCTCGCCAGGCTCCTCTGTCCATGGGATTTCTCATCTCCTGCACCTGGCAGGCGGATTCTTTACCACTGAGTCACTTGGGAAACCCTCGATGTTCCCTATGCAGCCTACCATTTACTCTTAGCTTCAAATCACTGCCCTAGCTGAGATGCTGGAATTATCTCCTCCACCTATAGCATAATTGGACTTCCCTGGTGGCTCAGATGGTAGGTAAAGCATCTGTCTACACTGTGGGAGACCTGGGTTTGATCCCTGGGTCGGGAAGATCCGCTAGAGAAGGAAATGGCAATCCACTCCAGTACTATTGCCTGGAAAATCCCATGGACAGAGGAGCTTGGTAGGCTACAGTCCATGGGGTCACAAACAGTCGGACACGACTGAGCCACTTCACTTTCACTTTCCTGCTGTTGCTTCTTGCTCTCGCAATGTGGGGCTGGAGTGGGTGACACCAAATGAAGCTCTCCCCTAGCAAACGTAAGTGGAAGCTCTGCAGATAGAATCCCAGTGAGTTCCAGGGTGTTCCAGCTAGCTTCCCAGAAGTGTTAAAGGAGACTTCAGCTGCATTCCTGCCCAGCAAGTGGATTCCCAGCGAGTGGCATGGGTGCCCCTGCTGGTTTCCTTGCAGTGAGCTCAGCAGCACCCTCCATAGGTAGCTTCCCAGAAAATCTCATCAGCATCCCAGCAGTCAGTTTCCTGCCAGTCTAGGGCAGTTGACTCCCCACTGTGGGTATTTCCAGTTTATCAGCCTCAGCCCATAGCCCATAGCTCCAGAGTCAATTATAGACCAGTGCTGTCCCAGGCAACCTGGTGAAATTCTCTCGAATTCAGTGGGTTATAGCCACATCCTCTCCAATGAGGTCTAAGTCCGTCTCCCCTTCTTAGTCCTTCTCTGAGTATTGTCCCAGAGCCCAAGAGTTATTTTAGAGTTCTTTGCTATCTCCCTTACTAAAATTGCAGTAAATAATTCTTTATATGAAACTTCCTTTTTCAAATTACTATTTGGCTTCCATCTTCTAAGTGGCCCCAACTGATACACCTCCTTTGCCGTTCCTTGACCACGTGATTTTGGGTAAGACACCTCACTTCTCCAGACTCTGTGAGGCTATTCTAGAAAATAGGAATATGAGGTTAGCTCCACATCAGATGGACACTGCCACAATCCTTGGGGACCCCTGAAATGCCTTTTGATACCTAGTAAGAAGCAACTTCACATTTTCAAGCAATTATAACCACCACCGATTTTTTGGTTAGAGAGAGAAAACACAAAAACGATTACAGTTCAGGTCTTGTTGTAAGCTGTGGCAGTTGAGAAATGTCTTGCTAAAGCAAATGGTGAATGAAATTCTGCTACGGTCCCATTTGCAAACCCACTGGTAGCTTTTTCCCCACATTTAAGATTGTTGAATGGCATTTCTGCCAGTATGGGTCTCCAGGGACCACGAGTAGCGTGTGTAAGAGGAGCCTCATGCAAGACTACAGCTATTTTGAGTTTTCCTGTGCTACCAGGGGGCTTAGGAAGCCAGGTGTCTTCAATTATTCATGCTGACTTCCCTGCAAGACAAATCTCTTAACCTGCCCACCTGGAAGCCCAGTGTTGCGGAAACTCTTTGTGAAGGCAACATGGTATTCTCTAGGCTGAGGGCCTGCTTGGTCCTCAGGTCTCAGGCCTAGGGGGCTCTGCTTTATGGAAGTTTCAAGCAGAAATTTTCCTAGGGTAAAATCATTATTAAGCTTTCAAACATAGGAGTCATTAGATGCAGAAATTACACTAGAATTAGATGCAGAAATCACAAGTCCTGATCCTTAGTGTACAGACTGTAGAGAAAAAAAAGCAGGAGATGATAGAATAGGATGGGCTTAGGGAGAACAGGTTTGAGCACTTAAAAGAAACCAGTAAGTAAAAGCATCTCTGCAGGGAATTCCTTGGTGGTACAAGGGTTAGGACTTTGCACGCTTTCTCTGCTGAGGAACTGGGTTCAATCCCTGGTCAGGAAACTAAGATTGCACAAGCCATGTCGGTGTGGCACAGTCAAAAAAGAAAACAAAAACAGCAAGAAAAATCCTGCTGTTAAAATAAGAGAGGAAAAGAGAGGAAGACTCAAATCAGAAAACCTGAGAGCACTAGGACATCAAACCCAAAATCCAAATTTCTCTTCAACACAGTTGACCTTTGAACGGTGCAAGGGTTAGGGCTGCCGGCACCCCGTGCGATCAAAAACCCAAAGTAACTTTGACTTTTGACTGGAACCTATATTGTGATTTATGTGTATTGTATACTATACTCTTGCAATAAAGTAAGCCAGAGAAAAGAAGATGGAAAATCATACGTAAGATACGTTTACAAGACTGTACCATATTTATGGATGTCATAACTCAAATCACCGTTTACAGGAAGAACCGTCTGTCAGTACCTACACAAATGTTGTCTTAGGTGATACAAACTATGATGTTACACATATTACTAACACTGGACAGCAAAAATTAAAAGATGATGAGGAAAAGAAACTCATTTATTTGTAGGTATTCATGCAATGCAAAGAAATAGAGGAAAACAACAGAATGGGAAAAACTAGAGATCTCTTCAAGAAAATTAGAGGGAACATTTCATGCAAAGATGGGCTCGATAAAG
>SJYQ01000240.1:252951-280702 GCA_006410935.1 Redunca redunca | reverse complement strand
GGAGAAGACTCTTGAGAGTCCCTTGGACTGCAAGGAGATCCAACCAGTCCATTCTGAAGGAGATCAACCCTGGGATTTCTTTGGAAGGAATGATGCTAAAGCTGAAACTCCAGAACTTTGGCCACCTCATGGGAAGAGTTGACTCATTGGAAAAGACTCTGATGCTGGGAGGGATTGGGGGCAGGAGGAGAAGGGGACGCCAGAGGATGAGATGGCTGGATGGCATCACCAAATCAATGGACGTGAGTCTGAGTGAACTCTGGGAGTTGGTGATGGACAGGGAGGCCTGGCGTGCTGCAATTCATGGGTTCGCAAAGAGTCGGACACGATTGAGTGACTGAACTGAACTGAACTGATGCACTGATAACAGCAATCAGAAGCAATGATAAGCAGCAGCAATACAACTGCTTCATGGTTGTCTAGCCTATACACTAAGGAACCAATTGTTATAAAACTATGGCATAATATTACAGTCATGTTCATAATACAATATTGAAAACATTGTTGCATTTTTGAAAACCACTTACCTGATAGGCTGATACAAATTTTCTCCAATTATGAGAGAGAGAGAAGGGGGACGGAAAAAGAGGAAAGGGAGAAAGGAAAGGTACCGCACTTGTGGCATTCTCAAAGAAATCTGGACTTATATTTTGTTTGGGGAGTTATTTGTTCCACTCAGTGATCAGGGGAACGCCAGTGACTCGGAGAGTTTTCAAGCCATGAGTCACTTAGTTTTCCATTTCAATAGTGACCTTGCCCTCTCCTCAGTGTCTATGTTTTTCATGCACAATTTATTATTCCAGTCAGAAAGCTTTCTCAGAAATGTGGCTTCAAAAGGCAATGAGAAGCACTTTTCATGATTCAATGTCAAAGGGATTTTTTTTCTCTTCTTTTACCTTTTACTTTATTAGATCTCAAATTACAAAAGCTAGGCATGTAACAAGTTGTAAACTGCAAATATGGGTGTTCTAAGTTAATTATCTCCCCACCAGTCCCCTAATCTCCAGGCGAGATGGCTTTAAGATACATTTTTAAAGTAGAAAAGACAGAATTTGCTAATAGATGAAATTAAAAGGTGAGGGACAAAGAGGGCTCTGGTCAAAGTGGTGCCATTTCCTGAGATGAGGAAACAGCAGGGGAGGATCAGTTTAGAGGAGGAGCAGGGATCCAGAGCTCCAGTGTGGCCACAGAAAACTTGTAAGGCATTCGAGGAGGAGAAGCAGGCGACAAAGGATGAGACTGTTGGGTGGCACCACCGATTCAACGCACCTGAGTTTGAGCAAACTCTGGGAGATAGTGAAGGACAGGGAAGCTTGGCATATTGCAGTCCATGGGGTCACAAAGAGTCAGACATGCTCAGCGACTGAACAAGGTATTCAACTGAATATTCAGAGTAGGCATTATCATCAATCTGCTCTAAAGAAAGAGGCTCAAACTGGAAGTTCCACTGGTGAGTCACTGGCATGTAAAATGCATCTAAAGCAGTGTGTCTGGTCAGAGAAGAGAGCAGGCGAGCATGTCCTGGGAATGATTCTAAGGACAATGACCTGGGAATCTCACCATGCACAGCCATTATTCTTAGTTTCTAGTAAACAGTCTATGTCCTATGCTAGGTTTTTTTGGTTTATTTGATTTTGGTTTTACACTTTTTTTTTTTAATTAGCTGTTCAAAATTTTATCAAATGGCTTTCTAGGAATTAAGAACATGNCAGTTTGTTGATATAATGAATTATGTTAACAGATTTCTTAATATTGAAACTTCCTTGTACTGATAGAAAAAAAATCTTATTTTTTATAAGTATAGTTGATTTACAATGTTGTGCCAGACTCTGCTGTACAACAAAGTGACTCAGTTACACACACATAGATGTTCTTTTTTTATATTTTTTCCCATTATGGTTAATCACAGGCTATCAAATATATTAATAGTTTCCTATGCTTATTTATTTTTGATATATTATTCTTTTAATGTGTTGTTAGAACTGGTTTATGATTTAGCACTCTATATGGAAGTTTTACATCTATTAATATAGTCATAAGTAAAACTGACTTATAGTTTTCTCCCATGTTATTTTTTTAAGCTGTTGTCATTAGCTTGCACCAGTTTTATAAACTAAAAAGAAAACTCCTGTTATCTGGAAGAGTCCTGTTAACTACACACACACACACACACACACACACACACACAAGTATATTTCAAGGGTAAACCCATCTGAGCCTGGTGCCTTTTTAAACGGTGACTTTTACTAAAATTTTCAATTTATCCTGTATTATTGGTCCCTTTCAGTTTTCTGTCTCTTCTTCAAAGTTAGTAATGCATGTTTTCACAGAAAATTGTCCATTCTATATACATTTTTAATGTATTTCTATAAAGCTGCATGTAACATTCTCTTACACTTCTAGAAATATTTTTCTATGCTCTGGTCATAGCTACTTTCTAACATCATCTCTCCCTCTCCTTCTCCTCCTCTTCCCAACACACAAGGAGCTTCCCATTTTTTTAGTTTTAATAATGCCTGTTATTTTTCTTCTCTATTTCCTAAATATTAGGCCCCTCATTTTCTTCTAGCTTACTCTGCTATCATTTTCTAATTTCCTGAAAAGTTAATTCATTTATTTTTTAATCTTTAAGTTATAAAAGCATCTAAGGACGTTATGTTTTCCTCTCCGCATATCTTTAGCTGTATCGCATATATTTTGTTCTCTTTTCTATTTGTAAGTACTCTGTCATACTGATGTTATTTTCTCTTTGAATCAAGAGTTAGTCAGAAGAGTGCTTCTTAGTTTCAATGGGTTAGTTCTTTCTACCATACAGATAACGTGTTTTGTCATAAAAATAAGTGTCAAGGCTATGGACACCCATAGGGAAAGTGAAGTGAAGTCACTCAGTCGTGTCCGACTCTTTGCCACCCCATGGACTGTAGGCCACCAGGCTCCTCCATCCATGGGATTTCCCAGGCAAGAGTACTGGAGTGGGTTGCCATTTCCTTCTCCAGGGGATATTCCCGACTCAGGGATCGAACCCGGGTCTCCAGCATTGCAGGCAGACGCTTTAACCTCTGAGCCACCAGGGAAGCCCATGGACACCCATAGTGACAAGTATACATGAGAACTTCCAGGGATTAATACGGGAGAGCTTCCAGGGATTCATAATATGTGGTCATTTGGGATCAAAGATAGCTAGTTCGGGCTTCCCCCATCAGTGGTAAAGAATCTGCCTGCCAATGCAGGAGAGGTGGGTCCGACCTCTCAAGGTGGGAAGATCCCCTGGGGAAGGAAATGGCAACCTCCTCAAACATTCTTGCCTGGGAAATCCCATGGACAGAGGGGTCTAGTGGGCTACAGTCCATCTGGGTCACAAAACATCAGACACAACTTAGTGGCTAAACAACAAATAGCTCTGATCAACCTAACGCCACTCTGGACCAGCTACGGCTTTCCAGACAAATAACCTCACTGAGTCGCAGGTTCCCCTTTATAAAATGGGGGTGGGGGTGATGATGACGTCCTGCCACCGCCGAAAAGGGACTCGGCTGTAGTCACACTTTGGCAGCGGCAGTCTTCCCTGCGTGTTAATGTTTAAACTTAAAGCTCAGTCCTTAGGATACGCAGTGGAAGTGAGTACTTTAATTTCTGCTGTCCCAGCAAGAGAATAACAACTCGAGCTAATTCGTGGGCACAAGAAAGCACCAGAGGGGTTCCCTGAAATAATCAAAGTCGTTGATGCTGGAAAAGACAGGACTTGAAGAGAGTTAGGGGCAAGAGCCAATGGAAGGTGAACAGCAATGCCAAGATAAATTCACTCTCTGACCAGTGGCACCTGAGTATTTGGGTCACACTCTTAACTGACACAGCAGAGTCTACTGACCCAGACCGTGGGTGCTCATGGTGACAGGAAGCCCGGGATGCAGCCTTGCCACACTACCTACTGTCGGTGGGACCATGAAGAGGTGCCTGCTATCACTGGGCCATGCTTTTCTCATCTGCAAGTTAGAATGGCATGTACATAGTATTGATATTTAGAACAGAGCTTGGCACAAAGTAATACTCAAATCAATGTTAATAATTAACAAATCATTCATGAAATTACCTCTCACATATCCCTGTACTACAGTAAGAGATGTAGATGAAAGTGCTGTGTGAGTTACTTTTTGTTATTATTTCCTTCACGGAAAACCCATCAATCATCCTAAACTTTAAAAAAAAAAAAAACAGAAATATATGGAATTTAAAAATTCCCAACATGAGAGAAAATTATTTTCCCAAGCTACAAAGACAAACTCTCATCTTGGTATTGAAATGTTGCAGGGGGAGAAAGAAAGAAAGAAAACTGGTACCTAAAGATTCCTATCCCTTTACTCCTTCTAGCTTCTATATCAATGGACATTCAGTGGTTAGGAAACCGGAATATGTGTCTGAGCCTGGCACGAATGCAATAGGGTCTCCAGACCAAAGCACCAAAAAAAAAAAAAAAGCCAGTTCGTGGTGCGCTACGTTCCCCTCTTCAAGGACACCCACTGCCAGGATGAAGAGGATAGAGCGGGAGCAGGGCAGGCTCTGGAACCCAGTGCCTGCTTCACGGAACCCTCCAGCTCAAACCCTGAGCATCCCCCACCCCTGCACCTTCAGTGTTTCCCCTTCCCTCCAGTGCTGGCCGCAGACTCTCCAGACTCGGCCAATCCTGGGCTGGCAGGAATCATCATTTATTTTCAATCACTTAGAAAGACTCCAATGTGTCACCATCGGCAATGAGCAGCAGGAGCTGGAGGCTTTGGAGCCAGGCAACATTCCAAGTGGCTGGCAGTTCCTCATCACATCGCTCTGAGTCAGGATTCCATGTGCTCCCTTTCTCTGCCCAGTTCTGGGTTTACTCCCACTCGAATGCTCTCCATTTCCATACCCACGCACACGTTTGCATGCACACACACTCATACCTATGTGCACATCCACACCGTCACACAACTCACACATTCATCTTTACATGCTTATGCACATACTCACGTGCTTATACACACTCATTTACAAACATGTACATGCATGTGCACATATGACCTCACAACAGCAGCTTCCACGGTGCTCTGGCCCTGTGAGAGGCATGGTGGGTCCTAGTATTAAGGAAGTCCATATTTATCAAGGAGCTGGGGGCAGGGAAAGAGGTCTGCATTGTTTATAAGGAAGGCAATACAGACTGTTCACCTTTCAGTACATTATCTATACATCTCAAGGTGCTGCTGTTCAATGGGTTCCTCCAGCTTCATTTCCTCACAGCTGCAACAAACATCATGTCAACATATTACAGTCAAAATGTTTGCAAAGGTGCTACTTTTGGAAGACTGCTCAGGGAGAGACGATTTGCTCCCCAACCTCACTCCCAGAACCCGACATATTTCTGGGGCTGTTAAAAGCACCTGTTTCTGTTCTGGCAGGTGGCAGCAATTATATCTTCCTAATTTAGGATTTGCCAACATGCACTGCCGGTGGTCAAGACAGAGCTGGGAAAGTGATTAATTTTACACCACGATTGTCATCGCTAAATGATGGCTATGAATTCTGGCTTCTCCCCCCATCAAGACATGCAGTGCGTATCCTTTGCCCTTGAATCTGGGCTACAGGGAGCTCTCTCTTGATCCAGCAGAATGCGGCATGAGAGATGCCATGCCAGCTCCAGGTCTAGGCCCTAAAGAGCCTGGCAGGTTTCTCTTTTGCTCTCCTGGAGTTCTCAGCCACCAGCTAAGGTGGGCCACCCCGCTGGTGAGACCACATAGAAAGGTGCCCGGCAGCCCCAAGGTGTCCCTGTCAGCACAACAGAGGCACCAGAGGTGTAAGTAAAGCAATTGTGTCTCTGCCCAGCCAAGCTTCAAGTGCCTGTACCCATGTGAGTGGTCCCAGCCCCTGCCACCTGGAGCAGCAATGAGCTGTCCCCACTGAGCCTTGTCCAGGTTGTAGAATCCTGTTTTAAGTCACTAACTTTTGAGTGGTTTGTTACATGGCATGAGGTAGCTGATATATAAAATGCGTACGGGGACTACTGAGGGTCTGCAACTGAAGAACGAGTGTGCAGATTAACCTCTGTCCTATGTGACCCACTATGGTGACACCTTATATCTTAAGCCACTCGTAAATGTTTTAGGAGATATACGTACTCCTCTACAAATCCGATGTATTTATTCCAATCTTATAGCTCAAGAAACTGATGCAAAGACCAACAACCCAGGGTCATGTGTCAAGAAAATTACAGAACCATCTACTGGACAACCCAGGTCTCATTCCAAAGGCTGTGTTCCTTCTAATAGAGCCCAGCTTCTCTTAATCAGGTGATGCTTTTGGTACCCAGGAGCCCAATGGCATTCCTAATATATGAATTAAGTGGGTAAGTCCTGGATGAAAGAAACCATTGAGTAAACAGATGCTTTCCAAAATCCCCCGGGAAATCCTCCGAGGCAGTGGCGGTGTCTGCTTTGTGACGGCAGAGCCCAGTGCAGTGCCCCACGTACCACTTCCAGCAAGAACCAACCGTTAAGCATTTGGTTATCTTACCTCTGTGTGTAAGCCTGATCTTTTACCAGCTATTACAACGTGAGCGTGTTTTGGGTTCTCTGGTTTCTTTGTTTCACTTTCGTGGAGCACACTCTGGGTTTTAAGTAGTCTGAAGTTCTCCAAAATTGATTAATACTTTTCCCCATCGTTTCATGGTGAAACTTTAAAAAAAGGGATAGCAGTCTTGCAATAAATGTATCCAGAAAATATAAAAGGGAGAGAGAGAAAGAATGGGAGAGACTGAGAAGTAGAATCTGGAAGATGAACTGACAAACCGTGCCTCCTCGAAGATGAAAGCCAGATGCTCCTTTAATAAACACTTGGAAAAGCACTTCTGGGAGGCGTGTTTCACCTTCAGCATCCCAGGAGAAGCTTCTTGAGGCAAAACTCCAGCCCCCGAGACTGGCCCATCTGACCAACATGCACCTGGCCTGCCACTAGAGGCAAGGTCAGGCATCCACAGACCATGCCTCTAGAGGATCTGCAAGGCTGAGGAGCCATCATTCTTTATTTCCAGAGCACTTTGCCTGGGGAACACATGTGGACATTTGGACGGCCTCACAGTCTCTCAACCAGTGAGCCTTCCCACCTCACCAGCTGCCTTCCCACAACATCACACTGAAAGTTTCAGTCCTTAGCCATACCCTGAAAACACCATGTTTTTATGTTCTCATATGCCCTGGTATCTAAATATGAAGAAGGTGAAGTGAAAAACCCTTCAGAACTGCAGTGCAGACAAGGGGATGTTCTCTGACAGACTTGATTCCTGAATTCCAGGGTTCTAAGTCTGAGACACTGCCCTCCCTGGGAAAAAAAAAAAGTGTCTTTTCTTCCAGTGACTTCTTCCCTGAGACTCTCTCACCTCACATAAAACCTTCCAAGCTGGAGGCAGGGTTTGGATTAACACCTGCTCACACTTGATTTATAATATTTCATCTCAAACCCCATTGATCTAGCTAGCATTGATAAAGCTTCTGAGCTTTGTATTGGTTCCTGAGATTAGTTTTGAATCATGTATTCATACCCTCAATCATTTTAAAAGCCCTAACTGCAGGCTCAGGGATAAATTCTATGCTGTTCTCTAAATTTATCACCAGCTTAATTTGGAATCTGTACTTGTCTCCACCTGAGTTACCTGGACCTCTAGTTAGATGCCAAAGTCCAGATCCTGACTCTGGGTCTGCCCCTGAATCCCATTAAAAAAAAAAAAAAATCTCGATGTATAAAAGTATAAGGTAAGATTAAAATGTGACCTTTCATATTACAGTCCAAGATGACTTGATGTTAGACAAAATTGATAAATATAGAAACTTTCATTCCAAAGTAAAATAAATTATCCTGAAATATCGAACCTCTCTCAAAACAGTAAGTGAAACACCTGGAGTACGGACGTTCCTCTGACACGCAACCAGAGTACAGTGCTGATGGTGCCTGACCATCAACAGAGTTAGTGGGTAAAGATTCCCGCACATTCACAGCTGAGGAGATAAGAATATCTTGATGAGAGGAGATGGGGTCACGTCCCTTGAGGAAGGCTGTCTGCAGTAGGTTCACCTCCCCTTGTCAGCAAGAGTCATAAGCATCTCCCATTTGCAGGGAAACATGCCCAGTGAGCTTGGGCCAGTGTAGCTGCTATGGTTTGCAACTACCCTTGAAAAATGAGTGATCTCCAGCTTTGTGCTGGTTGTCCAGAAGTATTAGCTACTGTGTTCTGCCTGAGCCCCTTAAAGCTGGTGTGCACACAGTCGTTTGGAACAGGAAGGTGTAGACTGCTCCGGATGTGTCTATGTTTACCAGCTCAAGAACAGGGAAGGAGACCTCGGAAGCCCATAAACTAATACTCCAGGCACACTGAAGCCACTGATATTCACAGGAAATTTATTAATTCACCAAAAATGAATTGAGCCTATACTACGCATCCCACATTGTTCTGGCTGCAATCTATAAATCAGACAAAACTCCTGCCCTCACAGAGCGTACATTCTAGAGTGGAGATACAGACAACACAGAAAATAGATGAGGAAATATACACTGTGGGTGCTGGCGTTTCCCTGGTGGTCCAACGGTTAAAACTTCCCCTTCCGACACAGTGGGGTGTGGGTTTGATCCCTGGTTGGGGAGCTAAGATTTCCACATGGCTCATAGCCGAAAAACCAAAACATAAAACAGAAGCAATATTTAATAAAGCCTTTAAAAATGGCCCATATCCAAAAAAACTAAAAAAAAAATATATATATATATATATATATACACACACACACACTGTGAGTGATGAGTATCCAACTGCAGATGCTCTGGGTGCTACATCCACATCCCCAGGGCATCTACTGTTCAGTACAAACAGCACCTCTTATCATGGGTCAATTAATTGAGGGCTTTCTCTAGCTACATATGACTGGCTTGTACAGGATGTGGCCAGATGTACCGGTGAATTAATGTCCCAGAGTGATCTTCAACTGAAGAAGAACAGGAGTTGATGGATTTGCCTCTCAGTTCCAAATCCACCCTCTGCTGTCCTCCTAGGATCCCGGGACTTTGTCTCCCTAACAACTGGCACAGTGTAAACCTTTGTTGCTGATGGGTACTGGGGGGGCCCCTGGAGGAGGAATGGCCTTCTGCTCCTGGTGCCATGGCCTCTGTTTGCTCCTTGAGGGCAGCCACTGGCGAGAAGCACTCGAGGCACTCACCCGGCACTCCCTTCTGCCCCCAAGAGTCGCAGCAACACCCACCTCACAAGCAGGTCTCTGACAAGTTCTGCACAAGGCACATCTCTGGGGACAACTTCCCCTGGTGCCGGAGAGGTTAGNCACTGTGAGTGATGAGTATCCAACTGCAGATGCTCTGGGTGCTACATCCACATCCCCAGGGCATCTACTGTTCAGTACAAACAGCACCTCTTATCATGGGTCAATTAATTGAGGGCTTTCTCTAGCTACATATGACTGGCTTGTACAGGATGTGGCCAGATGTACCGGTGAATTAATGTCCCAGAGTGATCTTCAACTGAAGAAGAACAGGAGTTGATGGATTTGCCTCTCAGTTCCAAATCCACCCTCTGCTGTCCTCCTAGGATCCCGGGACTGTGTCTCCTAACAACTGGCACAGTGTAAACCTTTGTTGCTGATGGGTACTCGGGGGGGGGGCCCTGGAGGAGGAATGGCCTTCTGCTCCTGGTGCCATGCCCTCTGTTTGCTCCTTGAGGGCAGCCACTGGCGAGAAGCACTCAAGGCACTCACCCGGCACTCCCTTCTGCCCCCAAGAGTCGCAGCAACACCCACCTCACAAGCAGGTCCCTGACAAGTTCTGCACAAGGCACATCTCTGGGGACAACTTCCCCTGGTGCCGGAGAGGTTAGGTGGCCAGTGAGTCCCTCAGGTGCAACACCGCAGCAAATTTCACCGCCCCATGGACACAGCCACACCCTAACGAGATCTAGACTTCTGCCCTAATGGCAGAATCTCTTCAAGATTCGTTTACTCCTTAGCTCTCTGTCACAGCTCTAGAGACGGTGACCCTTCCCTTTTATCTGTCATCCGTGTGTTTTATATGGCTCTTACAAAGGGCCGTCTAGTCAAGGCTATGGTTTTTCGAATGGTCATGTATGGATGTGAGAGTTGGACTGTGAAGAAGGCTGAGCACCGAAGAATTGATGCTTTTGAACTGTGGTGTTGGAGAAGACTCTTGTGAGTCCCTTGGACTGCAAGGAGATCCAACCAGTCCATTCTGAAGGAGATCAGCCCTGGGATTTCTTTGGAAGGAATGATGCTAAAGCTGAGACTCCAGTACTTTGGCCACCTCATGTGAAGAGTTGACTCAATGGAAAAGACTCTGATGCTGGGAAGGACTGGGGGCAGGAGGAGAAGGGGACGCCCCAGGATGAGATGGCTGGATGGCATCACCGACTCTATGGGCACAAGTCTGAGTGAACTCCGGGAGTTGGTGATGGACAGGGAGGCCTGGCGTGCTGCTATTCATGGGGTCGCAAAGAGTCGGACACGACTGAGCGACTGAACTGAACTGACTCCTTAGTAGGTAAGACACTTATATAGTTAATTCTTTACATTAAAATTTTCTTACTTAAATAACTATTGGCTACTGTCTCCTTATTGGACCTTGACTGATACAAAACTGTTTTTTTTTTTTTGAGTTTTTGGTTTTTTGTTTTTTTTTTTCTTCACTCTTTTGGCTGGGCCACATGGCATGTAAGATCTTAGTTTTCCAGCCAGGGATCGAACCTGCACCCCCTCCATTTGCAGCACAGAGTCTTAACCACTAGTCTATCAGGGAGGTCCCATAACTGCTTTTGTATTTGTTTACTTCTGGCTGTGCTGGGTCTCTGCTGCTGTGCCAGGGCTTTTTCTAGTTGCAGCAAGCAGGGGCTACTCTCGTTCCACTGTGGGCTTAACGCAGTGTCTTCTCTTGTTTGCCCGGCACAGGCTCTAGGGCGCATGACCCTCAGTAGCTGCGGCACATGGGCTCAGTAACTGCAGCCCACAGGGTTAGTTGCCCTGCAGCATGTGGAATCGTCCCAGACCAGGGATCAAACCCATATCCCCTGTGCTGGCAGTCAGCTTCTTAACCACTGGACTACCAGGGAAGTCTCACAATTGTTTTTTTTAATTACTATTTCCTTCTTAAATTCCTGGCTCAAAATATTAGGGACACACAACCCCCAAAATCCTAAACTTCTCTGAATTATAATCTCCACCTAAGAAACCCTGAAAATATGTATTCAGAAGCTGGAAAATGATCACCTTTTTCCTGACAATTCTACTTTTAAGAATCTATCATAATCTGAAGAATGAGCAAAATTTGAGGCATGAGAGAGTCACAGCAGCATTACTTGTATCTCAGCCTTCTTCCTTTTGCAAAATTTTATCATAATTTATAATATTTTATATTACTTGTCAATTCTCTGGTCTTTTGAATCACTAGCTTCAGTGGAATGTAAGCTTAGTGAGGGCAGGCACCACTTCTGTCCTGTTCGTTGCTAACTGCCATGAGGCTGGATGTCACCTAGAGAGCCAGGTAGAAGAAAAAAGAGCTCTAAGGCAAGGTGGAAAGGGATGGATAGAGAGGAAACGCATGGAGATTGTGAATGGGGCCCTGTGCCTTCACCCTCACCCATTAGGGAGACTGCAGTCGTGCGATCAGAGGGAGCCCAGCTCAGCAGCACCCCCACAGGTGCATCTGGTGCCCCCAAGACATGAGAACAAGACGACAGTCAGCAGAAAGGTGCAGCTGGACAGGACGGGCAAGACGACCGAAGACCCACCTGGGTCCAGCAGAATGGGTCAACTCAGAAAGCATCCATAAGGCGCCAAGGTCCTTTCAGAACAGCAAAGAAGCTGTCTCTGAGGTCTGTGTGTGAACACTCACTGGAGGGAAGGGTGTGGGGAGGGGTGTGTGTGTACACTCATGGAGTGGGAGGGGAAACTGCTGTACACCTAGGAAGTGTAGGTGGGCAGAACAGACTACCTGCATCTCAGGCTGGGTGGAGTGATGCCACCTGTGCCAGGCAGGGCTGACTAGGCAGTGCAGAGATAAGCCCGGAAGAAAGACACTGGAGGACAAGAGGCAGGCCCTCTCCCCTCTTCCAAGCCCTAATCAATCACCGAAGGAGACCCTTCAGGGGAAGCCAGTGGGGTGAGGGCCGCAGTAGGGCACCACACTGGGACTGAGAAAAGAATCCCAAATCCACCTGGGAAACCAGCGGATCATAGTTGCTATTTGTGGAAGGGCCGGGATGAAGTCCCCCCATTCACGGGAATAAAAGTCTCAATTGTAAGTTAACTGTGGCTCCGGTTGTGGCGCTTTCAAGTTCTGCAGGCTGTTACAACCGTTCAGCTGATACAAGCGACATGAGGCCTCAATAAGTATTTCCCAAATTATAGACGTGTGTGTAGATGTGTAATGTCTGCTCTAATTTTTGCCAAGTTTGAGTACCACTTAAACTTATACTGTTATTTAACATTTTTCTTTAAATCAACTTCCTTTTATAATTAGCTTTGCTCTAAGCAAGAAACCGTTATAGGTTTGTTGTACTAATTATCTCTGCATTATAGATTTATTACACACATTAAAATAAATACCTATTTATACCTACCAATAAAATAAAAGGTCTGATCTTTATACTACTTAAAATCATCTCACAAACCACTGATGAGTGTAATGCATTTGGTGAATCACGGTACTACAAAATGTTTAAGGTCCTTCATTTGTCCAAGTCACTGCTAATAATTTGCAAGTTCTCTGGGAAATGTCAGGAACGCTAAGAAAGATGCTGTGAGCTGTTGGCATCTTCCTGATAGAAAGACGCTCTGTGCCCTACTGTAAGCTTTTCTCTTCAAACAAATGCTCATCACTGGAGACATTTGGAAACATCAAGAACTTAAAACAGGGCTGCTGCCTGCTTCCATTTCCCTTCTGTGATATCAATATCGCAAGTGATGCCAGCCAGCTTGTACAGAATGAGACCCATAATCTTTGGTGCTTATCTAAACAGATAAAGGGAAGAGAATATTAAGGCAATTACAATATGTAAACAACTTAGAGAATCACAGCACATTGCTGTGGTAAGTGTATTAAATGCTAAAATCAAAACCTGGGAGAACCTGGGTCCCTGTCTCACCTCTGCCACTTACAGGCTGAGCTGAGAACCTGCAAGTAAACTGTTCCCTGTCTCTGGAACATCTTTCTTCTGAAATAAGAGGGTTGGATTAGACAAAAGCTTCTTAGGCTAAGATGGCTGGACAGATACCATTACTTAGTGCTACCCTCACAAGGAGGCAAAATACGCAGTAGCCCTCATCAACTTTTCTAAATTTTATTATTCTCCTAGAGAAAAACCAAAACAGCAACCACTGGACAATGTGGCCTCTTGTCATATTCAAAAGCTGACACTCCCTCAATGGTTTTGAGTCAACACTGGATAAAGAACTCTTTAAAGGGGAGCATCTTCTCCGTGAGAGGTTCCTGGGCAAGAGACTGGGGGCCAGGAGCCTTGTGTTCATCCAGGACAGAACTTCCTCCTGCCCTTGAATATATGTTCACCAACGGCTCACCTCCAATGCTTTCCCAGGCTTTCACTCCCTTCCCAGTCCTTCCGCTGAACCCTGGGCTGGCTCACTCCCAGGACACTCAGACTCAACCCGCAGGAACTGCGGGAGCTTAATTCATCCTGGCCAAGCTCATTCTGGCCAGTGAGCTGCAGTTGATGGGCAGCCCTGCAGGCTCCAGGGCACCGATTTTCTCTGAGGTAATCTTACATTTTTACATTTTCTGCTCTGCAAAACTTGTTCAGAACAGCAATGTAAGCCTTTTGTGTTGACTAAGGCAATACCTTCACGATGCACAAAATGGCTCAAAGATTTACAGTCAACCTGAATTTTCACTTCTTACTCCTTTAACCATGGTCTTGGGTTTTTAAACTTGACAAGCCTATCTCCCCAGACAAGCGTTTGTATCCTGTAATCCCTGGCACTCTTGTGTGACCTGCCTTAGAAGGGACACTTTCTGGCACATGATGAGTCCTTAGGAGTCATATATATGCCCCCATCAGCCACTCCTTTGATGCAATCACAGGCCATTTCACTGTATGACAGGCTTATGCAGGACACTGTGTCCACAGCCCTCCTCCAGTAACCTTAGAAACCACGGGAGAGGGACCCAGTTTTCCTGCGGCACCTAGAAAGGGATTAGCTTCACTCCCAGTCTGCTGGAAATAACCTCAAGCTCAGAAATACAGACGCTCACCCAGGCCCAGCTCTTGTTGCAGCAAGGATGGCTCCTGCCTCAGCTTCCTGGCCTGACACGCAAGACCATCCACAGGTCCGTCAGTACCCCTTTCCCCTCCAAGGCTCCTCCCCACGCTCTGTTGCACCAGCAAGAACAAGTCAGCAAGCCTGTTCAACACCTTATACCATTAACTTAACATACAGGGAGAAAATAGTATGTTTCTCCCACCATGTTACAGATGAGACAACACTGAAATAGAGACCAAGCAACTTGCCAGAAATCACGCAGATTCTAAGCGCTGGAGCCCATAGTCACACCCAGGCTCGCTCACTTCCCAGGATGAAAAGTGTGGTGCCCCAAGGACAAAAGAACAAGGTGCACGAGAAGTGTCTTGGAATGCAGGAACAGAAAAAAAACCAGACCCTTATCACCCTTTCCGCCATGCTGTAACAGTTGTGGAATTTTTGAACCCTCCTGAGTTCTAAGGCCTGTCTCCCCTTCTACCTCATATAAGAAAAAGGTATCTACCTTACTCTTCTCCCACCGGGTATACCTACCTCATCCAATCAGCAAATGACTCGCAAGACCCCTGCCAGCTCCTTGTCCCCTAGCTATAAAAATGGACCAAGGACCCACGTTCAAGGTCAGCTCTCCCTTAAGCCAACCCGCTGTTCTAATAGCATCTCCCACTCTAATAAACTTTAATTCTCCACTCACTGTGCCTCACACCTGGAAATTCTTTTCTAACCGACCCACAGACCGAGACAGAAAGGTATTCACAGTTGGAGCTCCCAACCTAGCTTCTGCTGATTTTAGCATAAAACCACAAGCAAGACTCAACCGCAAAGCTCTCTCAGTTCTGGATTGGTGCCCAGCCCCACCGAAACCAAACAGGACATTGTGGGGCTCCTGGGCACAAAAGTCCTTCTATCCTGAGTTTCTTTTTGGCAGGAAATAGGCTTCATTCAGCCTACGTGACCTTCCCTGAGTTCCAAAGGGCAGGTTCACAGAGTTGCTAATCAGGGAAGGGAGAGGGATGCTGAGACAAGCTGGGCTGTCAAAAATCAATCGTGCAGCTCTGGGGCAGGATCCTGGTTTCCCCTCTAGGGATACAGAGAACAGCACCTTTAAGCTGATTTGCAGAGCCTAAAAGCCCCACCAGGTGAAAGAAGTTAATTGCATGCTGCCAGCTAGCACAGAGACCCCAGACCAGTAGAAACCAGAAGGTTGATAATGCTGACTCCCACTCACCTCACCACCAACCAATTAGAAGAATGTCCACGAGCTGAGCATACCCTTCTCTTTGAACCATTACTGTACAACTCCTCAAGACCACTTTCAGGCTGGAACAAACAATGAGGTCATTAGCCCACTGTGTGCCCCCTTTGCCTGGCAAAGCGATAAAGCTATTATTTTCTACTTCACCCGAAACTGTGTCTCTGAGATTCAGTTCAGTATCGGGGCACACAGAGGCTGTACTCCCAGTGAAAGAGCAGGAGTCACAATGAGGGGACGATACATGTAAAACCCCGAGAAGCACGGGTTAGGTCCGCTGGTACAGCCGGGGAGCGCTGGGCACCCAGGGCACCTCCCCAGGCAGGCTGTGTGTCCACTGCGGCAGCCTGTCCCACAGAGCCAGGCCTGGTGGAGGTGTGCACCCCCCTAGGGTGCTGCCAACTGGGAAGAGCTTATGTGACCCTGACCTTTCTCTGTAAAGCTTTTCTTACTAACTTTGAATGGTCTTTCTCTTATGTGTGCATGCTCATTTGTATCCAACTCTTTGTGACCCTACAGACTGCACCCCGCCAAGCTCTTCTGTCCATGGAATTTTCCAGGCAAGAACATTAGAGCAGGTTGCCATTTCCTCCTCCAGGGGATCTTCCAGACCCAGGAATCAAACCCAAGTCTCCTGCGCCTCCCGCATTGGCAGGTGGACGCTTTACCACTGAAGCACCTGGGAAACCCTTTTCTCTTATAGACTTTACTAATCACTCTGCAATGTCTTGTTTTCAGCCAGAATCCAACTGGGACTGTTGGATTCATCAACACTGTTCCCTTTACACACACACGTGCACACATGCACTTGTGCACACACCTCTACGCTGGGCAGTTCCTAGAGCCTGCCCATACTTTCTGAATGTGCCTCTTCTGCATTAAATGGCTTTAAGCCAGTATTGAAAGCCCAATTCAAATGCCACCTACTCCAGAAAGCCTTCCCTGATCTCTCCAGGCAAAAATAAACCTAATCTTTTCCCTCTCTAAACTCTAAAAGCTTTTTACTTTAGCTCCTTCCTGATACCTTTATTTACGGGTTTGCATCTCATCTTCCCTGATGCTCCTGAGGCTGCAAAACCTTGCTAGGCTCTCCATCTTCATAATGGATATATCAATACCAATCAATAGGTATTTGCTGAATTTATTTCGATGATTGTAGTCCCCAGTGGTGGCTGACAGTAGAAATTAGATTGTGATTAGCACTCACGATCCCTAGTGACGATGAAGATAAAAGATAATGAAAGTCAAAGGAAGTGCAAATGGCAGCGAATATGTGATCCAAAACAAGAAGATGAAGAAGAATTACGCTCCCACTTCTCATATAAGGAAACCCCAGAATTTTGCGTTAAGTAAGGATCCTACCAGATAAAGCCAAGAGCCTGCAGTTGTCTCCATCTCACTTCTGGAAACTCTATAGTCTTTTTCACATTCATTGGTCAAAACAGGGAAAATTATTATTTTAACATTCTTTCCTCAGTCCTGTCACCCTCAAGTAATATTGGTTAGATGACTTAAAATATGTAAATGTATTCAACGCCTCAGTTTTTCTCTGGAAATTTTAACTGTTGTTTTCATGTACCTTAATAATTTCTTGGTGTAATTTTTCCCAAGAGAATGTATCAAAAGAAAGCGTGCATAGATTTACATACATAATTGCTAATAACCCTCCCAGGAAGAAAATAGCCTTCCAACCAGGTAGAAACCATATCATTTTAAATAAAAACTCAATGACTATCAAGTTATATTTCTGAAATTACAGAAGAATGCTAGGCTATAAGTGAAAGACAGTTGGGAAACATAAATGGCAATTTTGACAAGTGGCTACTTAAATGACTGTGTGACCATGTTCCAAACTCTACTATGCCTCATCTACCATTTTGTCTGCCCAGACTGGATACACCCTTCTTATCTGAGAGTACTGATAATTCCAGGATGGTTGGCCATCTCCCATAGTGGATGACCAAGGGACAGCCTAACTCCTGGGCTACAAGAGTGTAGGCATGAAATGATGAAACTTGACAAAGTAATAAAGGGTCAACTAATGACAAAGTCCAACAAAAATTTAGTTTATAGATGGCATACTGAACTAGTTTAACTGTGTTGTAAGTAAAGTTTCTTTTAAGTTGAGAATGAAAACTATAAAATGTTTACAAGTGACTTATTATGATGTCTAGAATTGCTTCAAAATATTCCAGCAAAAAAAATTATTTTTAAATAGGGGATAGATTAAATAGGACTGACAGATTTGTAATAATCGAGGAATCTGGGAATGAATGCATGGAGCTTCACTATACTGTTTTATATGAAATGTTAAAAAACGTTTTTAAAAGCCCATGAGTGTTGCAGGGAAGGTCCAGAGCACTGGCGGTTTTGGAGGCAGTGATAAGCATCCAGGAATACCAAGGGTGCCTGCCTATGGCCCAGATTATCTCGTGTGCATATGCAGTCACTTCAGTCACATCCAACTCTTTTCGACCCTATGGACTGTAGCCCGTCAGGCTCCTCTGTCCACAGGATTTTCCTGGCAAGAATACCAGACTGGGTTGACATGCCCTCCTCCTCCAGGGGATCTTCCTGATTCAGGGATCAAACCCACGTCTCCGGCACTGCAGGTGGATTCACTGCTGAGCCATAAGCAAGCCCCCAGGTTATCTTGGTTGCTGCCAATTTTATGAGCTAGGTTCTCCAGCCTTCCTGGAGAGCCAATGAACTTCCAATATCCTACAGTACATTTTGTTTTCTGCCTAATTTCCTGTAGTTTGAAGCCCTGGACCTTAATGGTAACACCTAGTAAGTTAAAATTCTGGAAGACTTTCAGGGTGCCTCATCTAGTAAGTGCAACTTGTTAACATGAAACCAGGCCAAGAATGCCAAACACATTTCAAAGGTGTAGCTTTTCTCCCTCCCTGCACCCATGACTTTGATAATCAATTTCATACCAATTAATGACCTTCCTGTTACACCTGCTTATGGCCTCAGATTCCTTCTCAACACAGCTCTCCAGGCAACCACTGCCTAACACAGCTGACCCAGGAATTAAAAGATATTTTCCATTTCAATCCAAGCAAAGTAGAATAAACAGGACTATCTGCCATTCCTCCCTAAGAGATCATGTCATTTTAAGCTCATTATAAATGAGATGAAGACGGCTGTATCTGCCCTCTCCCCTCTCCATCTCCCTTTTCCCAGCAGCAAAGGTACAAATGGCATATACATTATGTTTGCTATGAATATCAGAAACTCCTCAGAAGAAAACTTCACCGCAAGAGATTCTCCCTGGACCAGAGACTTCAAAACCCCTTTTGTTCAACTATATCTCTATATCTGTTGCTTCTTAACCTCGGGAGTTCCAAGGGTGAAATCTGAGACTAGTCCGCATACCTGGTGGGCAATGGGAGGCCAAAGAAAGAGGCTTTGTCCAAAGCTCCCGGAGCTTGATCAGCAGTGCGTAAGCCCTCCTGGCTTTGCACGCGAAGGGCTCCAGTACTGCCTCCTGCGCTCGCGATTGGTCCGCCAGCCCCAAACTAGCAGAGCAGTGGACACCTGCGCATCCTCTCCAGTCTCAGTTCTCCTTCCAGTTTCCTGATTTGAGCTCAACGTCTAGCTGGACGACAGAGCCCAGTCCACCGCGCAGCCCCGTGTCTCTCTCCCATGCCTCCTGGCGCTCTGCACAGTTCCTCAAACACGCGCATCAGACCAGTCGGTGTTTCCCGGGTGCCCCTGAACTCACCAGGTGCCCCAAGCATCTAACGTACAGGTCACCCCTCTCTATAGAGAGGGTCAATGGCCAAGTCAGGAGTTCCCCCCGGGTGTCTCCCAAGATCCGTTCTTCAGTTAGTTTCCAACCTTGGGAGCTTCGCGGGGGGGCGGGGCGGAGCAGGGGTTGAATTCGAAACCGGCCCTCTGGACACGGAGGGCAGGGACAGACTGAAGACAGAGGAAACCACTTCCAGACTGGTGGGTGGCAGGTTAAGTAAGAAAGGGGACGTACTCACGAGGCTGGCCCCGGGTGGTCACGAGACGAGTAGCTCTCCATTCCTACCCGCTGGAATCTTATAAGTTTCTGTAGAGGACTTTCCTGGATTCAGTCAAATATACTGTCCAGATGATCTCGACAACACCTACTCTCCCAAAGGTGTGAGGCAGCTTCCAGCTCTGGAAAAGCCAGCGGAACTCCCATCCCAAAGACGGGATGGGGACGGGGTCAGAGCCTCAGGTTGCCCCGTGGAGCTCCGGAGTCGGCCAGCAATCACGTGACCCCCTCCACCAGGTTCATCTGAGTTGCTTTCCAAGACCGAAAACCACTCCCCCCACGGCCGCCTCACGCAAGCCTCCAAGTGGGTTTTTTAAGCCCTCTCAAGCATAGAAGAAAGGCACAGGAATGGGCACTTTAGAATTGATTAGGGTGTTGAAGGTGTAACCTACGTGAGAGTAAGTAGTAACAAGGTCCTATTGTACAGCACAGAGAACTGTATTCGACATCCTGTGATAAACCAAAATGGAAAAGAACTCTAAAAACAATATATATATACACACATATACATATATGTACAACTGAATCACTTTGCTATACGGCAGAAATTAACACAACATTGCAAATCAACAGTCCCTCAATTTAAAAAAAGAGCAGTATGAGTCAGAAAACTGGAATAGGATCATTAATCAGAAAAAATGGCTGAAGATTTATAAAACTGGGAAGAAATCTGGGAACAACAGAGAAAAGCCAGAATTTTTTTTAGAAAAATTAAACATGTTCATATCCCCAAAGAGCTGAGAATCCTCAACCATGTTAGTTAAATATGAAATGGGGCAAAAATAGCATCTAACTCACATGGTTGTTGTGAAGTTTAAAAGAGGAATATGGAAGCTTCATGAGGGCAGACGTTCTGTTTGCTTTGTTCAGCACCAAAAATCCTTGCCTAGCACGAGGAGGCTCTCAATGGTATTCAGTGAATGAATAGTCACAGGCAAGTGCTAGTGAAATGTATGTTCAAGATCAGTCTGTGTAACCCTCCAAACTAACCACCTCTTAGTTTAGCTTCTCCAAAAGCAGGGACTGAGACAAGGACAAGGGCTCGGGCAGTTCATTTCAGAGTGGCCAGAGAAGCTGGGGAGAGAGGGGAGGGCGGAAACCCAATAGAGTTGTGAGCTGGTGCTTACCACTCAGTCCTGCTCGGGAAGATACACAGAAATGAAACCAGGCTCTAAGGCTGGGTTGGAGTATGTATCCATCAATTCCTGCCCCCAGGGGATGTTGGTTACTGCGGGGGCACCAACCCCTGTCTCACACTTCCAGGCCCAAACACACAGGCTGAGCAAGCCCCTTGCACTTGGTGAAAGACAGTAAGGCAGAGAGCTGAGTCCCAAGAATATGTGAGAAGGGAGGTGGTCTGCGCTGAAAGCTCCCACCACACCGCAGCTGGAGGCCAAGGAAGGCTTAGGGCGTGCAACATGGGCCAACAAAAGGTCTGCTCCATTCCTAATATATAATCAAGTGTTAACAGGTGTTAACTATTTATGAGGTACTGTGAGTGCCTCAGGAGACAGCCATGATATCTAATCACAGAACAATTTTATAATTTAAAAGGGATTTGATTCTCTCCTCTGTCTAGACAGAAAATAAGCTGGGAGAATGACTCAGACCCTGTATATTTAAACAGAACACTTGGTGTGCCCCTAAGTTAAGATATGTTAGTCTCTAGTGTGGAAAGTCAGCTTAAAACACATTACTTTGCAGGGAAACTAATTAAATTTTTCAATCTTCCTCCTTGGCCTCTATCAATTAACTGTAATTTAAACTTTACCGGGGTCTTTCCAAAGAGGAAATAAAGCACACAACCAAAGTCCTGAGAAGCAAATACAGTGTTCTTAGGGGAAACCTGTAAAGTGTGAGATAAAAAGCTGAGAAACCTGGGTCCTTTAGCATTCAACTAATTTTAAATTCTATTACTGAAGGAGGATAAAACCTAGATGGCACAAAGAACTGAACCAATAGGCCGGCCTGCATTATCCATTTCAAGGAGATATTAATGAAAGTCATATTTTCTACAATAAAATCAAGCAGAGAAACAAAACCAAGAAAACTATCCTACATAATATTGCTTCCTAAGCATTTTCTCAGATGAGTTCCGGATGTTTCTGCAAGCCAACCAAAGGGCTAGTTGAAGAACTGTCCAGAATGAGAGATGACACAAAACTATTCTTGCAGGTAATGAGATTTTGCCCAGCCCTTCACGGCCTGTGGGAGCTACCAGGGTGACATTAGCAGAAATAACTCATTTTTCAGTGGGTCATTCCTGTCCTGCGCGACTGAAGTGTTTCTTGGAGCCCCTGGTATGTCTCGGGGGTGTCTACGAGCATGTCTGCCCATCTGAGTGCTGCTGTTGTCCCGCTATTTCCTTCCAGAGGTCCCTTCTCCCACTGCAGCTGAACTCCGAACCCCCAAGATATCAACAGTGTACAGTGGCCCCTGTCCCCTCGTCTTATGCTCTGTTTCAGGAGTGTCAGAGCTGTGTGGCTCATGCCCAGGTGGCCTGGAGAAAAAGCCTTCAGAGTATGTAAGCACACTTGTTCTCCAAGGGACTGCAACGTCTTCTACAACAATCCAGGATGAGAAATGGGCACAAACTGGAATAACACTGCCAAGTCCTCCCGACCACACCCCTCGGCTCTGTTTGGTTCAAAACTTCTCCGTGGTCCCTTCCTCCTTTAGGCAGCTTTCTCCCCTCGGAGACACTGCAAACTCTCCAGATGCGCCCAGGTGGCCCTGAACCCCAGTCTAGGACTCCTCCGATTAAAAAAAAAAAACGCATGCCAATTTTCATTTTATGAGTTTTCAGTGCTTGTTCTCTTTTTTTATAAACATCTCTTTAAAAAATTCTTTTTAACTTACTTGTTTATATCTTGGCTGGGCTGGGTCTTCACTGCTGCGAGAGGGCTTTCTCTAGCTGTGGACAGCGGGGCCTCCTCTCTAGTTGCAGGCTGCTCATTGCCATGGCTTCCCTCGCTGCAGAGCGCAGGCTCCAGGCACGGGGGCTTCGGTAGTTGTGGTGCAGGAGCTTAGCTGCCTTGTGGCACGTGAGAACTTCCCGGAGCAGGGATGGAACCCGTGTCCCCTGCATTGGCAGGTGGGTTCTCAACCACTGGACCACCAGGGGAGCCCCAGTGCTTGCTCTCTTTAATGAACTCGTTCTCTACCCAAGGTTTCAGGATAGTGGTTTCCCCTGCATCCTCATTCCCATAATACAGCCAAGAAAAGTCACTGGTTTTCAGGTTGTCCAGTTTTTCTTGTTGTAAGGATACGAGTGACAGATTCCAAGCTCTTCACATTTGGAAGCTGAATTGAAAGTCCTTTTTCAAAAAATGTTTGGGCCTCACCCCACAGCATGTGGGACTTTAGTCCCCTGACCAGGGATCGAACCCATGCCCCTGCATTGGAAGGCAGAGTCTTAACTGCTGGACCACCAGGGAAATCCCTGGAAATCTTTTCAATGTTAATCTAAACATCATAGTTTCATAAAGGAAAGTTATCAACAGAAATAAAAACAGATTCATGTGTCATTTCAGATCCAAAGACCATCCACACCACTTCCTCAAGCATCTTGCTCAGGACTTCTGTTTCAAAACAGAACTAAGATGAAAACTTGTGTAACCAAGCAGGACCCTATGAGGCCTTCCCAGGACAGGGCCCCACCCACGTCCTCCACCTGCCTTTTGTCTGTAGAAAACTTTAGTCAAAGAATAAATTTAATCAGAGAAGTGAGAAAACGCAAAAACAGTCAAGCAGGACAAAATAATAATTCTTTAGCCATTAAACAAAGCTAAGTGCCTTTAGCTCTCCCTCAAGGACTATGCTGTCCTCCTTAGCAGAGTGACAAGTATCCCCACCTGTCACTCAGGAGGCCAGGGTTTGATTTCCTGACAGGAGGCAACATGTCCTCTGGGCTTCCCAGGTGGCGCTACTGGTAAAGAACCTGCCTGCCAATGTAGGAGATTTAAGAACCGCAGGTTCGATCCCTGGGTTGGGAAGATCCCCTAGAGACAGGCACTGCAGCCCACTGCAGCATTCTTGCCTGGAGAATCCCACGGACAGGGGAGCCTGGATGGCTACTGTGCACAGGGTCGAAAAGTCAGACATGACTGAAGTGACTTAGCACACAGGCACACAAGGGCTATAGATAATACTGTGAGCTCAAAAATAGCTCCAAAACCCCACCAGGTAAAAGGAGTTAACTATATGCTGATCACTAGCACGTAGACCCCAGGTTATTTGGAACCGGAAAGCTAATGATGCAGACTCCCAATTACCTCACCACTAGCCAATCAGAAGAATGTCCATGAGCTGATCACACCCTGCTCCTCAATGCCCTCTGTGGGGCAAGGCACAGTCTTGAGGGCACTAGCCCACTGTGGCACCCTTTGCCTGGCAAATCAATCAATAAAGACATTTCTTTCTACTTCACCTGAAGCTCTATGGGATTTAATCCAGCACCAGTGTATAGAGACTGAATTTTGGTCACATTTGGATTTGGTATTTCTGCTCAAGATATCCACAGCCTTCTTGTAGAAGATCCTTGTTTCAGGACGCTTTACCGTCTGAGCCACCAGGGAAGCCCTAAAGACAACTGTTAACATTTCAAAACCTTTCTTCTACCTTTTTATGAAAACCCTTTGACAAATTCAACAACAGTTGCTGAGTACCACAAAAGTGAAATAAGGGAACTCCCTGGTGGTCCAGTGGTTAAGACTCCACCTTAACCAAAGCAGAGGGCAGAGGGTCAGTGATCTCAGGTGAACTGGTCAGTGAACTGAGGTCCCATATGCCATAGCATGCAGCCAAAAAAAAAGTTTTAAGTGAAATAAAACAATGCGTATGTCCTTCTAACAGTGGGGATATCAAATGGTTCAGTTCAGTTCAGTCGCTCAGTCGTGTCCAACTCTTTGCGACCCCATGAATCACAGCACGCCAGGCCTCCTTGTCCATCCATCACCAACTCCCGGAGTTCACTCAGACTCACGTCCATCGAGTCAGTGATGCCATCCAGCCACTTCATCCTCTGTCATCCCCTTCTCCTCCTGCCCCCAATCCCTCCCAGCATCAGAGTCTTTTCCAATGAGTCAACTCTATGCATGAGGTGGTCAAAGTACTGGAGTTTCAGCTTTAGCATCATTCCTTCCAAAGAACACCCAGGACCGATCTCCTTTAGAATGGACTGGTTGGATCTCCTTGCAGTCAGAGGGACTCTCAAGAGTCTTCTCCAACACCACAGTTCAAAAGCATTAATTCTTTGGCACTCAGCTTTTTTCACAGTCCAACTCTCACATCCATACATGACTACTGGAAATCCATACATGTCTACTGGAAAAACCATAGCCTTGACCAGATGGACCTTTGTTGGCAAAGTAATGTCTCTGCTTTTCAATATGCTATCTAGTTTGGTCATAACTTTCCTTCCAAGGAGTAAGCGTCTTTTAATTTCATGGCTGCAATCACCATCTGCAGTGATTTTGGATAAATATTATTACTATTACTGTATGAAGTAATCCCTCTTCCCAATTCTTATATTACAAGTGTCTTATCAAATATCGAGCATGACTTGAAGCCAGAGAAATAGAAATTGAAAGAAGAATGAGGTAAATTAATAACCAGAGTGTGTTTACAAAATTTGAAATGTCAGCAGAGTGGACAGCGTGGTGGGGCAAAGGAAAAAGCATTAGATCATCTGACAGCTGACCACTGTGCCTTGTAGGACAGTCACTGGCCAGCTCACCTCTCAGCCTTGCCATTGTCACCTGAAAATGGGAGCAATCATAGCACCTGACTCTGCGGCCCCATGGACTGCAGCACGCCAGGCTTCCCTGTCCATCACCAACTCCTGTCCAAACTCATTTCCATCAAGTTGGTAATGCCATCCAACCATCTCATCCTCTGTCACCCCCTTCTCCTCCTGCCTTCAATCTTTCCCAGCATCAGGATCTCTTCCAGTGAGTCAGTTCTTCACATCATGTGGCCAAAGTTCATACTGTAATGAAGATGAAATGAGAGAGTCCCTTAAAAACTTAAAGTATCCATTAGACAGTAAAAATTGACTTTTGATTATTGCTGAGACCGGGGTCGTTTTGTGTGCGTCTGAAACACTTCCTGTGAGTTGATACATACACAACCAATACAGGCTTCAAACCTTGTACTTAACCCTGCCCGCCCCACCCTCTTGGCTTTTTCTGCCCCACTGCTTCTTCAATCTTTCAAGTGTCCATCAGATTTTTGACCTTTTCTCTTTTTTTTCACTTCCTATTTCCTTTTATTCCTCCTACTTACAATTCTACCTCTGACTTGAAGTTCACAGCAGAATTTCAGCTTCACTAACTTTTACTGTCAGCAAATCCCTAGATGGAACTTTCAGTGGCCTTCAACCTCTTTCCACATGGGAGAGTCATTCTACCTGACCCTGCTTTAGCCTTTTGGACCAAATAATCAAAGCTATGGTTTTTCTACTAGTCATGTATGGATGTGAGAGGGACCTTAAAGAAGGTTAAGCACCAAAGCATTGATGCTTTCAAACTGTGGTGCTGAAGAAGACTCTTGGGAGTCCTTTGGACTGCAGGGAGATCAAACCAGTCAATCCTAAAGGAAATCAACCCTGAATATTCATTGGAAGGACTGATGCTGGAGCTGAAGCTCCAATACTTTGGCCACGTGATGCGAAGAGCCAACTCATTGGAAAAGACCTGTTGCTGGGGAAGATTGAGGGCGGAAGAAGCAGGCAACAGAGGATGAGATGGTTGGATGGCATCACCGACTCAATGGAGTTTGAGCAAACTCTGGGAGACAGTGAAAGACAGGGGAACCTGGTGTCCTGCAGTCCATGGGGCTGCAAAGAGTCAGACACAACTGAGCAACTGAACAACAACATCAACCCACTTAGCAAACTTTAATTGGTGATATCATAATCAGTAAGCTCTTTTAAAAGGCAATATGGAAATAAATATGAAGTTTAAATGTTTATCTTCTATGACTCAGTAATCCCAGTTTTGAAAATATAACCTACGACACAGTATAAAATATAGGGATAAAGTCATACATACAATATTTTTCAATACAGCCTTACTTATGATAGTGATAAATTAGAAACAGACTAAATGTCCTATAGTAGAGGAATATTTAATTAACTTATGGCCTATATATTCCATGGAATATTATGCAATCATTTAAAAAGAATAATTATAAAGGCTACTTAGCAACTCAGAACAATGCTTGAGTCAACCAAAAAAGCCAGTGATAAAACTATATATAATCTGTATGATTGTAATTATGCAAAAATATGAGTGCATATAGAAGAAATATAGAAATACTCAAAAAGGATAGTAACTATGCTAATAAGATTAGCAGTGGTTCTCTTTTCTGCTTTTTGACTTTCTGTTATATTATTACTTGCTTTTACAATCAAAAGAAGTTTCTTACAAATGTTAATAAATAGCTACAAGGCCAAACTCAGCCTCCAGAATATCTTGTACTTTTAGCTTAAATGATTCATATTCCAGGGTTAATTTCTCATGCTCGAAGGCTGTTCTAGAGGCAAATATTTTTCTTTCCAGAGAGAATAAAGGAAGTAATTGAGTTTACTGAGGAAAATTTGACCTCTATATTGAAATAATGTTGTACAAAGATAATGCTTTTGCTCCTCTGTGAGCAGGGCATATGTTTTGAATTGCTTTTTCCCTCGTGGGGATAGATTTGAGCTGAACCATCCTTTCTCCTTTCACCTTGCTCTCTGTTCAGCTGATGATGACACATTTATAAGGCTGGGGACAGGGTGGCACTCAGGAGCCTGGCCAAGCAAAGCAAATTGACCCATCCGCTGAGTACACTGAGACCTTGGCCAAATACTCAATCCAAACACACTGAATTGAGACACAATAATGAAATGCTTGTAGGTAATTCTGTGCCAGTCAAGTGAAGCATAGTCATTCAGTGGAATGATGAATTATCTAGAATGCCACCAGATAATAATGTGTGTGTGTGTGTGTGTGTGTGTGAATGTGTATATGTATTTTAATGTAAAGCACCAACAGAGGGAATTTCTTGGCAGTCTAGTGGTTAGGAATTGGCGCCTTTACTACCAGGGCCTGGGATTCGATCCCTGGCGAGGACATAAAGATCCCGCAAGCCGAGTGGTGAGCCCGTCCCCACCCCACCCCACCC
>SJYQ01000240.1:227226-245409 GCA_006410935.1 Redunca redunca | reverse complement strand
ATCTAAGTTGGTCATAACTTTCCTTCAAAGGAGTAAGCGTCTTTAATTTCATGGCTGCAATCACCATCTGCAGTGATTTTGGAGCCCAAAAAAATAAAGTCTGACACTGTTTCCACTGTTTCCCATCTATTTCCAAGAAGTGATGGGACCAGATGCCATGATCTTCGTTTTCTGAATGTTGAGCTTTAAGCCAACTTTTTCACTCTCCTCTTTCACTTTCATCAAGAGGCTTTTTAGCTCCTCTTCACTTTCTGCCATAAGGGTGGTGTCATCTGCATATCTGAGGTGATTGATATTTCTCCCTGCAATCTTGATTCCAGCTTGTGCTTCTTCCAGTCCAGCGTTTCTCATGATGTACTCTGCATAGAAGTTAAATAAGCAGGGTGACAATATACAGCCTTGACGCACTCCTTTTCCTGTTTGGAACCAGTCTGTTGTTCCATGTCCAGTTCTAACTGTTGCTTCCTGACCTGCATGCAGGTTTCTCTTCTTAGAACAATCTTCTGTGATTATGTATTTATCTTTGGCTGTGTCGTGTCTTCGTTGCCGTGCAGGCTTTTCTCTGGTTGTAGCAAGCAGGGGTACTCCTCACTGTGGTGCGTGGGCTTCTCGTTGTCGTGGCCTGTCTTGCTACAGAGCACAGGCTTCAGCAGTTGTGGTTCCTGGGCTCTAGAGCACAAACTCAATGGCTGTGGTGCACAGGCTTAGTTGCTCTGGGGCACATGAGATCCTCCTGGACCAGGGATCGAACCCATGTCTCCTACATTGGCAGGCAGATTCTTTACCACTGAGACAGTAGGAAAGCCCAGAAACTTGATAGTTCTGTAACATATGATGACTTCCTTCCTTGAAATTAGCCTCAAAGGAAGTTGTATAGTTCAGGTGGACACTAACAAACCTACAGCTTTAAACAAATTCTTTCTTCCTCTGAAAGGGTCATGCTAGAGAATGTTAAAATCTCTTTAGTGCCAACTGTCAATGGCCTCAACATTAGAGTCTTTGTCCAGCATAAACCTGCAAGCTTCAAATTCATATTCATTTCTAAATCAAGAACCAAGAATAAACAGTAAATGGAGAACGAAGGAATAAATACATGCTGAACATAAATTCTTCTACATAAAAAGAATTTTAATCTAAATATTAGTTTAGTTCCTTTTGAAGTCAAGGGTCAGGAACCCCAACATGCTAAATATTTAGCTGTGTTCTCAGAAACTCTGTTCCCTAGTCCGTGCTGATATGAATGCTCCCTCCATTTGTCCCTGCTGAAATGTGTATTGTAAGGGCTAGAACAGAAAAGATGCTCTTATTAACTAGATACCATAATATTAATATAAGCAGCTGCTATAAACAAGCCCCTGAAGCCCTTTGCAGTGTAAGGAGAAAGGCATCTAGAATGCAGAACAGGAGGCAAAGGCATGGTATGCTCAGATTTCTCCTCAGATCTAATTTTTAAAACGTCAGTGCAAGCTCACTCCAAGGAGAAATTATATTAAGCACAGACTCATTTATTTTCTGCATAAGCAAGTGAACAGCTGATAAAAGCCATCTCTCTCTGCAAAAGGATATCAGCAATATAGTTATGAGTTTCAGTTTCAAAGTTCAAAACCACCCTACTTGCTAATGCAGTGTGTCACCATTGCACGAGACTAAATATATAGGTGAGACTTAGTTCTGTCTTCTTTTATTGTCTTCTTAGCAAGACTGGCATGGAAACATGCTCCACCTACCAAAAACAAAAAATATTTCAGACATCCATTCAGGAAATGAATGCAATGAGAGGTGATAGGAATATTTCTGAAAAGTATCAAAAATTCTTAATTTTAAAAAGTTCTCAGCATGAGAATGCTGACTGCATGTTTTGAAATCTGGGTAAGGAAGGCTAGTTGCAGAATTTTCAGCTGCCGTCTGCTTACGGCTCCACAGAGACGGCTCCCCCATAGCCCATTAACAATGACCCGTGCTGGGGCTATTTCCAGGGAACCTCATTGATTCGCCATTTCATTCAATCTCAAAGCCGTGCAGATAGTCACACAGGTTTATGTCGCCTATTACAAATTCTTCTCTCTAGCCCTGCAACTGTTTTTAAAGCTATTAAGCCTAAAGACAGGACCACATATGTGATGTGGGAGGTCCAAGGCAAGATGTAGTTTTTAATAATTTTTTAATGTTTTCAAGAGAGTAATAGCAGAACATTAAACCAAGCGCTGGATCGTTCTAAGCACATAGCTCTGCGTGACTGTATAGATCACAAGCCCATGAAGACATCCTTGCCTACAGAAATGTTACTCACCTTCTCCTGCAATTAGTGCCCTAAAGACTGGCTGCACTTCCCTCCATGAATTCATTTTGATTTTCCTGATGTTGCTCCTCTCTCATTAAGCTAGTGTAGTCAACTTCTTACACACAGACAATGTGTGTTCATGCACATATGTGTGTGTGATTCTCATTAACTCAGTCTCAATGAGCTCACTGCTAGCTTTCTTCAGACCTTAGAATCATGGGCCAAAGCACAAGGTGCTCACCTTTAAATCCTTGCTGTAAATTATTTTTCAAACAGAAAATATTGCTTTCAGCATAATAACATCAAATGCTCACATTCATAATATAAAAAGAATATTGAAAGGAGAAGTGTCAGCATTATTACTTATGGGTGTAATAAAAAGGCTGCAGGGAGGTTAGGCATAGAAATATTATCAAGTATGAAATGCTAGGAATATTTCCATTAATATTAATAAATTAGCATTCCGTATTTAGCTAGGCATGATTAAGTACACGATTTGCTTAAATTAATGCCATAGCATAATAGATTCAGAATCACTATAAATAACTTTTTTTTTTTAATTATTAATGTTTTCCTTAAAACCTAACTTACACAAAGGTGTTGAAGATGACCCCAACCTGATTAGTGGACCTGGTTTTAATGACCTGTCTGAGAGCAGCATCTCCAGAATATTGCTTATGGAAATTCTCTAAGGGTAAATAAATACAAAGAAGCAAGAAGCTTGGGAGAAAGAATGAAAAGCAAATGGACACTCAGTTATTTCTGAACAAGATTAATTTTCACCCCAGTTTGTGGCTTTAACACACACAGCTAGCGCCACCTATGGAAACAAAAGTGAAAATTTGTGCTGATGACAAACAGGCTGTTTCTGTAAAAACTGAACCAGATCAAACATCATAAAGCAATGAGTCAGCATTTTAGTGAAAAACAGTGGTCTTTGTGCAGTAAACAAAAAGGCCTTACTCTAATAAGCTTCAGCATGGAGCCACTAAAGGGTTACTAGAAATGGAAAATGTGGTTTATTGTCAAGGCTGTTTCTGAGTCTTACCCCAGTCTATTACAAAAGAAAAACAAAAATTGAAACAAGCACAACAATTGTACCACAGGGGGAAAGCACTGAGCTTTTTATTTTAACTAAGATATCACATTGCTCATCCTTTTCTTCTCTGACTCGTTAATACACATTCAAAACAACATTTTTGGAAATAGCTACTTTCTGCCAGACACTTGAAAATAAAATACTCTGTCCTCCAGAAGCATCCAACCTAATTGGAAATATATATACATATGCACAGAAATAACAGAATATAGCATAGGGAGTATTCAATACTGTAAAATTCTTCACAGCACAGATGAACACTGCAGTATGCAGAGGAGGAACTTCTAGCTGGAAGATCAGATAAAGTTAGAAAAGCGGTGCGAAATGAAGAGAACAAAAGGTAAAAGTGGGAAAACACAGTTTATGTATGAAAAGTAGTGAACAGTTCAAAAAGAAAGTAGAAAGGGAGGCACATTTGGGAGGGTGTCAAGGAGCCAGATCATAAAGAATCCGCGACAGCAAAGGAGTAAAATATAACAGAAAACACTTGTAAAGTATCTGCAGCGTCCCAGGTTCTAGTCCCCAAGTTTTCCGTAAATTAACTCATGTCATACTCGGAACAGTCATGAAGAGGTGGGTGCTATACTTAATACCCCAACTTCACAGGGAAGAAACTGAAGTATATAGTAAGGTCATATAACGTGATGGAGATCACATATGCAGTAAGATTTCAACCATGCTCAGAACCACCACCCACCATTGGCTCTTGGTAATATGAAGTTTGGGCTTAATTCTCTCCAGGATGAAGAAAAGGGGAACACTTGCTTTTGTTTTTGGGTTTTTTTTAAGTAAACAACTGCTTCCATAGAAAAGTAAATAGAAATCATATAGATAACTCAAAGGATAAAGCAAAAAAGAAGGGAGGAAATACGATTTTACTTCCCAGAGATAAATGCTGTTAACTTTTTTCTCTTTCACGGATATGTGTGTGCTAAGTCACTTCAGTCGTGTACGACTTTTTGCAGCCCTATGGACTGCAGCCCACCAAGCTCCTTTGTCCACGGGATTCTCCAGGCAAAAATACCAGAGTAGATTGCCATGCCCTCCTCCAGGGAATCTTCTCCACCCAGGGATCAAACCTGTGTCTCTTATGTCTCCTGCATTCGCAGGCATGTTCTTTACCACTAGTACCACCTGGGAAGCCCTTCTTTTTCATTCCAACATGTTTTAAAACCTCATGGACACAAATTAAAGAATAAAAGAGAGCTGAGGGTGGAAAGCAACGTAGCCTGCCCCAACCTACCCCTATCATCCCTGCTCCCAGCCTGCAACCCCAGAACAGCCTCTCTCATGAGCCGACAACTGGAGGAAGTATTTACAGAAACCAGGAATGCTACTCCTGCATCTCATAACGTCTGACAATTACCATTCTGCTCATAAGTCTACTATGGTTTTCTTAATCATTTTAAATTATATAGTCATCCTCTACTTATTCTATCAATTTTAGAATTCTTTCATTCACAAAGTGAGAATATTAATGCCTCATACTTCCCTTCAATTTTCTTCCCTTGACCTCCTGCAACTGCACTTTTGCTTATAGTACCAAGGTTGTTAACATTTACCTTCTCTGCTGCAACCACAATTGAGTTCTCTTTTCTTTGTATTTAGGTTGACTTTAAGAGCTAAAAAAGCAATAAACAGCATTTACATTAAAATGACTCAATATTTTCTACTGCAAAGCCAAATAGAATACTATGACTATATACCCTTTCTTTACACGTCCAATATCACAGCCTCAGGCCATAGCAGAAAGAATGCTCCGTGTATCAAGGTGAAATGAGTTTTCTTATATTCTATCAATTATGCTTAAAATCATTGCATATTTTATTTTGCTTCAAGTTTGGATCATAACAGCTTGTGGCCTTACATAGATTTTATTTTGGAGAGAGGTTTGAAATGGCGTTTTTTGGAGTCCTCTGAACTTCTGCTTCAAGGTGATGTGTTTCTGCTACAGGCCTGTGGCATAGTCCTTATCCTGGATTTTCCTTCACTGCTCTCTAGAATTGGATCTACTCTTCCCTCTTGTCCTCTTGGAGAGGATCCAGCCTCTTTCTTGAATTCTTTCGTTGCTTTTTATCATCATAAAACTTCCTAAGAAGGATTATGCCAGAGAGAAAACTTTCCAAATCCATGAATTTCCAAAAAAACAACTTTATGTTGCTATTACATCGCTCAAATTCCTAACAGGAAAAGTAAAAGCATTGTAAGCATTTTAACAGGAAATTTAATGGCAACAATCGGTTACATAAATAATGGAAGAACTATGAGAGTAAGCAAGGAGAAAGGCAACCCAATTATTAGAGAGTAATGGCACCCCACTCCAGTACTCTTGCCTGGGAAATCCCATGGATGGAGGAGCCTCGTAGGCTACAGTCCATGGGGTCGCTAAGAGTCGGACACGGGCTTCCGTCTATGGGGTCACACAGAGTCGGACACGATTGACGCGACTTAGCAGCAGCAGCAGCAGCAGCAGACATTCGCAGTCATCCTTAGGCTGGAGGGACAAAGCAAGAGGCGGTGTTTGCAGGTGCCAGCCTTGGGCCAGATCATCCAGGAGAAGCTGGAGCCACCAAGGACACACAGCAAAGATCTGATTCTTCTAGAGGGGTAGGCGTGGGCGGGGTTGGGAGGAATTAAAACCTAGTTTCTTCATTCTTCTTGGGCTCTTGCTGGTTGAACCACCCAGAAGCCAGTGAAGCAGAAGCCTGGGAGCCGCAGTCTCTGGAACAACTTCCCTGCGTGGCAGAGGAAAAGGCAAGAAATCTACCCCAGAGCAAAGTCTCACACTCACACTCAATTTGTGTTCTTGCTTAATACAAAGCTCCAGGTCCTAAGTCCTTTTTCTTTAGAGCTTTAAAGGCACTGCTCCACTGACTCCAAGCATCTGATGTTGTGAATAAGAAATCTGATGTCAGTCTGATTCTTTTCATCTTAGGTGGCTTTCTCTTCTCCAGCCTGTCAAGCCACCAGAGAAAATGAAAGTCCCAAGATTCCTATTCCAAATAAGACATCACTTCCATCAATGTTCTTTCCTTTTCATCTCCCCTCCGCCATCCAGACTGCCATACTACTTTGCCCATAGAAGAGAGAGAGGAACCTTTTAGAGCAACTCAAATTTCTGGCATTCAGAAGAGCAATCCCCAGGAGGCCCCAGGACGTTGCACTAACTTGCCTGTGGGTCAACAAATCATTCTTGCCCATAACAGATGCTCCTCAGAATAAATATGTCTTGAATAAATAAATGAAACTACCTTGAGACAAGAGACCTCTGGACTCTTGCCTCTCTTCCTTGTCTATCCAGGTGCCACAGAAACCCCAAATTTCCAGGTTCTTCATCAACATATCCCTATAGTGATCTGGATCCTTCCTGATCTGATCCTGTTTTCTAAACCTTCCGTCATAACCCCTAGACCTCATGATACATCACCTGTAAAATTCCTTCCTCCATCTAAAACCTCAGCAACATTCGAATGTATGTATCAGGTGTTACCCTCTTAATTCTGTCCTTTACCACCTCCTCTCCTAACCACTACCATCTCTCCCTAATTCATTAATGACTCTAGTACCTGCTGTGTTAATTTCCTATGGCTCCTGTAACAGATTGCCACTAACTTATTGGCTTAAAACAACACAAATTTGTTATATTTCAGTTGTGGCATCTAAAATGGTTTCAGAAAGGGCTGCATTCCTTCTTGCGCTTCCCCTGTGGCTCAGCTGGCAAAGAATCCACCTGCAATTTGGGAGAGCTGGGTTCGATCCCCAGGTTGGGAAGATTCCCTGGAGAAGGGAAAGGCTACCCACTCCAGTATTCTGGCCTAGATAATTCCATGAACTGTAATATTCTCCATATTCTTGCTTCCCTGATAGCTCAGTTGGTAAAGAATCCACTTACAATGCAGGAGAAGTGAAGTCACTCAGTCGTGTCCAACTCTTTGCGACCCCGTGGACTGTAGCCCACCAGGCTCTTCTATCCATGGGGTTCTCCAGGCAAGAATACTGGAGTGGGTTACCATTTCCTTCTCCAGGGGATCTTCCCAACCCAGGGATCGAACCTGGGTCTCCCGCATTGTAGGCAGACGCTTTATCCTCTGAGTGACCAGGGAAGCCCTGGTTCAATTCCTGGGTCAGAAAGATCCACTGGGGAAGGGATAGACTACTCACTCCAGTATTCTTGGGCTTCCCTTGTGGCTCAGCTGGTAAAGAATCTGCCTGAAACACGGGAGACCTGGGTTCAATCCCTGGAGAAGGGAAAGGCTACCCACTCCAGGATTCTGGCCTGGAGAATTCCATGGACTGTGGGGCTTCTGGACGGGAAGCATCTATTTCTGTGCCCTTTCTAGCTCTCAGAGGCCGCCCGCGCTCCTTGGGCGATGACCCCCACTCCAACCTCTGTCATCACATCTTCCCCTGACTCTAATCCTGCTGCCTCATCCTTATAATGATCCTTGTGACTAAATTTCCCCTTAGCCCCGTAATCCAGGGTAAACTCCCCATCTGAAGATCCTTAACCCACACATATATACAAAGTCCCTTTTGCCATGTATGGAAACATAGGGTCCAGAGATTAGAACACGGGCATTTTTAGGGGGCCAACATTTCGTTTACACACCCACCTTCCCTCCACCTCTACACCTGTCACCATTCTCAGTGCGTCAGCATCCACTGGAAGATCTGCGCAACACCTGGACCTCTCAGCTCGTTGTCGCTAATAATCATCTTTTCTTCTACCATAATTAGTCACTTATCTCATGGTCATACTCATGACCTTGCCATTACCGTTAACCACACTTGCTCCAAACTCTGAATTTCAAATACTCCATTTTTTTTTCACTACAACCTCATTTCATTGAAATTACCAACTCTAGAAATAATGCAAATTCCAAAACTCCCAACCCATTAACAGTAGCAAGTTTTTGGTTTCTTTCATCTTTCCCACATCCATCTGACCCAGCCAAGATCCACGGATCTTGGATTATAATAGTCCACCATTATAATCCCTACCTTGAAAATCCTTAATTTGTTTGCCCTTTTTGACCACCCACACACTCACCTGAAAAAGTCCCACCCTGGGTCAAATCCAGTCAAGAGATTTAGATTCTCAAGTGCGGGGAGACTGGGGAGTGGGTAACAGTGTATAGGGCAAGGTCAAGCCTCTGAGACTTTCCAGTAAGCCTTCAGTTCAGTTCAGTTCAGTCGCTCAGTCATATCCAACTCTTTGCAACCCCATAGACTGCAGCACACCAGGTCTCCCTGTCCATCACCAACTCCTGGAGTTTACTCAAACTCATGTCCATTGAGTCGGTGATGCCATCCAACCATCTCATCCACTGTCGTCCCCTTCTCTTCCCACCTTCAATCTTTCCCAGCATCAGGGTCTTTTCAAATGAGTCAGCTCCTCATATCAGGTGGCCAAAGTATTGGAATTTCAACTTCAGCATCAGTCCTTCCAATGAATAGTCAGGACTGATTTCCTTTTGGATGGACTGGTTGGATCTCCTTGCAGTCCAAGGGACGCTCAAGAGTCTTCTCCAACACCACAGTTCAAAAGCATCAGTTCTTCAGTGCTCAGCTTTCTTTACAGTCCAACTATCACATCCACACATGACTACTGGAAAAACCATAGCTTTAACTAGACGGACCTTTGTTGGCAAACTAATGTCTGTGCTTTTTAATATGCTGTCTAGATTGGTCATAGCTTTTCTTCCAAGGAGTAAGCATCTTTTAATTTCATGGCTGAAGTCACCATCTGCAGTGATTTTGGAGCCCCCCAAAATAAAGTCTGTCACTGTTTCCCCATTTATTTGCCCACGAAGTGATGGAACAGGATGCCATGATCTTAGTTTTCTGAATGTTGAGTTCTAGGCCAACTTTTTCACTCTCCTCTTTTACTTTCATCAAGAAGCTCTTTAGTTCTTCTTCACTTTCTGCCATGAGGGTGGTGTCATCTGAGGTTATTGGTATTTCTGCCAGCAATCTTGATTCCAGCTTGTGTTTCTTCCAGCCCAGCATTTCTCATGATGTACTCCACATATAAGTTAAATAAGCAGAGTGACAATATACAGCCTTGACATATTCCTTTCCCTATTTGGAACCAGTCTGTTGTTCCATGTCCAGTTCTAACTGTTGCTTCCTGACCTGCATCCAGATTTCTCAAGAGGCAGGTCAGGTGGTCTGGTATCCCCATCTCTTTCAGAATTTTCCACAGTTTGTTGTGGCCCACACAGTCAAAGGCTTTGGCATAGTCAATAAAGCAATATAATAAATATAAAATGACCGACAACTAGCAATGCCTGCCCATAGTATAATTCAAAAAGTTTTATCTATTAAACTATTCTATTGGCCTACTTTCTGTATGATTTTTAAAACAGTATGATCCTAATAGCTAACAAACTATTGCATTATTGCTATCTTTTCTTTAAAGATCCATGTGGGCCCCTCACTTTCTGGTTTTTGACCATGTGGCCTAATCCTGTACTAAAATATCTGGATGATCACGCTTTATCACAAGTACACCTTCCATTCCTATAAATCTAAATAAATCAAGTTCTAAGATATGAATTTCTTTTCCTGAAAAGATTTTCATTATATTTTCCAAAACTATCAGTGTGTTTGATGCTTGAAACTGACATATAAAATGATATAAAGTGAGTGCTTCCTGCCCATAAGCATTTATGTATTAAAAAGACAAGCAAGACATGATGTAAAATATAGAAGATAAAAATGAAAATAGTGTTGGGCTTGCTATTTGACAAGAACATTTTGAAATGTGGCAGGTGAACTTCATCAGAGACTGATAAAAGTAATTAATCCACTCAGGAAAAAAAATAATATAATCTATATTTATAGAGTAATGAGCTCAGAGCCATCTGTTATAAACCAGTAGAGAAGACACTGTAAACTTCTAAAGGAGACACTAATCCAGAGGGCTACAGAGGTGGAGGAGGGGAATGAGATATTAATAAAAACAGATCACATTATACATTAAAAAGTCTATCCCAAACCACATAGTATATATAATGTATGAAAGCCTTTTTGGTTCACCTTAAGAAAGAGAACTGAAGCTCAAAAAAATAAAAAAGAGACTCACTACTTAACTCTTAATACCAATAATAAAGGTAATAAAGAATTATTGAACTTTCCAGGCAGTCAAGTGGTTAAGACACTGTGCTTCCAAGGCAGGGTCTGCAGATTTGACATCTGTTCAGGAAACTAAGATCCCACATACCAAGCATCGTGGCCAGAATGAAGCAATAAAATAGTTTTAAACGGGTTATTAATTATTGTGCGTTTGCTCGGTTCAGAAACCTCATACATGCTACATCATTTATTCCTTCTAGGAATCCCATGGGCCATGTATTCCAATTTCATCTTATAAATGATGTCTTAGACTGCTTGGGCTGCCACAACAAAAAGCCACAGGTCAGATGGCTTAATCAACAGAAATTTATTTTCCCAGTTCTGGAAGCTCGAAGTCCAAGATCAAAGTGCCATCAGGGTTGGCACCTGGTGAGACCTCCCTTCCCGGTTTGTAGACAGCCGACTTCTCACTGCGTCTCAGGTGAGAGTGAGGAAGAGAGTGCGAGAGATTATCTGGCGTCTGTTCCTCTTCTAACAAGGACATGAGTCCTATCAGATTAAGGCCCTACACTACCACCTCATTTAACGTCACCTCCTTAAAAGCCCATCTCCAAACACAGTTACACTGGTGGTTAGAGCTTCAGCTTATGCCTGGGGGAGAAGGGAACCGTAATTCTGCCTGTAACAACTGAGGAACTTGAGTCCACTCAACACTCATCCCTGCTGCCATGGGCCCTGGAAGATTGACCTCAGGGTTGCATTGTTGCAGCTCCCTCTGGCTTGAGTTCAGCCACGGGGAGACACCAGCAGGAGGTCAGGGGCTGGGAGGCTGGGATATTTATCCCCTTGGCTCCCATCCTGCCATGCCATAGGTTTAACAATGGTCATGCAGGGCTCCTGTTTGATGATCTCTCTCCTACACCTGAAACTCTTGCCAGGATCCACTGTTTCCTCCCCTGGTCCCTCTGGCCCCAAGGTGGTAACAGCTTCTCACTGCTGCTAATTCTAGGATGCTCTACTATCCCCATGTGTGTGTCATCATAGCACACACATCTGCAAATAGTGACTTCATTAGACTCTTCAATTGTCTCCTTTTAAAGTACCATCTGTTTTCTATGAGATGCTAATACAATCAGTGGTACCCGGGAGATAATCCTTTTGAGATATAGGCTCTCGAAACAGGATTCTGAAATGGCTCACATATTTGATGAGAGCACAGATAACCTTTTTCCCAGACATGTGGTGGCATCACGACGACTCAGATTATTACTGGTATAGAAAAGGGTGCAGCATGGATCCAGGGAAGGGAGTTGAGAGTTGTAGCATTTAGTTGCTAAGACAAAAACATGGCACTTATTTGTTAAGGCAACAGAGGTCATTATAAACATGCGGGGCCAGCGGGCTATTTCTGACTGTCCTATACAGGGAAGATGACACTTCCCTGAAACCCAAACTCAAATAATGGGTATAAAATGAAAATATCACTATGGGACTTCCCTGGTTGTCGAGTGGTTTAAACTCTGGGCTTCCACTGCAGGGCACATGGGTTCTAACCCTGGTCACCGAACTAAGATCCTAGAAGCTGTACAGTGTGGCCCAAAAAATAAGTTAATTAATTTTTTAAATTTAATATTAAAACAAAAAAAAACAAAAACACCACTATACAACAATCTCTTATCACAGAACAGATGTAGTTGAGAATCAAACTTAGGGCCTGATTGGAAGGATTATAAAGTTTCAGCATGAGTTATCTAGGAAAATCTACCACATCTCTCACACTAAGGTGAAGGGATTGGTGCAGAGAGAATGGTGTGGCAACATGTGGGCAGATGCTAATGAGGTTGAGAATTTTGAGCCCCCAAGTGTCCCTTAGTATTCTTTCCTGGCAGCAGTAGTCACACACACACACACACACACACACACACACATGCCTGCCCCTCCCCCCATGAGGAAACCTTGCCTTTGCTCCATTTAAAAAACTAAAATTCAACAGCTACACCTAAAGCACTTTACTCATAAGAGATGCAGAACCTTACCACCTATGCCACCACTTACTGGCTCCAGGTCCAAGATAAGAGTCAGATTTCAACATAGCCCAGATGGAGAAGGCTGCTTCTGGAGGCTTTTTTTTTTTTAACATACCAAGGAGTTATAGGATCTCACCAATTAGAATCATCAGTAGTGTGGCTACCACGTAAGGATGTAGAATGTAAGAGTATTAAAGAAAATTAAATATATAGTTTGATTACCAATATAGATGTACTTCCCTGGAATTCAGGATTTAAATTGTGTTACTATGAGCTTGTGAGGTCTCCCCTGGTGGCTCAGTGGTAAAGAATTTGTCTGCAGTGCAGGAGACGTGGGTTCAATCCCTGGGTGGGGAAGATCCCCTGGAGGAGGGCATGGCAACCCACTTTAGTATTCTTGCCTGAAGAATTCCATGGCCCAAGGAACCTGGCAAGCTACAGAACATGGGGTTGCAAAGAGCTGGACATGACTAAAGCTACTTAGCACACACACATATGTAAGCTTGTGGAAGTCCCTTTATAATTTTCTACTCTTGCCTGGAAAATCCCATGGACGGAGGAGCCTGGAAGGCTGCAGTCCATGGGGTCGCTGAGGGTCGGACAGGACTGAGCGACTTTATTTTCACTTTTCACTTTCATGCATTGGAGAAGGAAATGGCAACCCACTCCAGTGTTCTTGCCTGGAGAATCCCAGGGATGGGGTGGCACAGAGTCAGACACGACTGAAGCGACTTAGCAGCAGCAGCAGTAGCAGCTGATTAACTAAAGCTTGGGCTTCCCTGGTGGCTCAGACAGTAAAGAATCCGCCTGCAATGCGGGAGACCTGGATTTGATCCCTGGGCTGGGATGGCATGGCAATCCCCTCCAGTAGTCTTGCCTGGAGAATCCCCATGGACAGAGGAGCCTGACAGGCTACAGTCCAACAGTCGGACACATGGCTCATAAAGAGTCAGATACACTGAGCGACTAAGCACACCACAACTGAAGCTTGGATTAAACAGTACCCTATATGAGGGAATATGAGATGCCAAAATTTCTCTAGCATACTGTCAAAAGCTGATTGTTAATTTTTAACATGCTGAAATATCACTTGGAGATTTGGTTAAACAGTTTCCTGGGCCCTAGAGCCAGAAATTCTGATCTAGTAGGTTGAGGGGGACCTTGAATTTTTATATCTAACAAGCTCAGGGGTGATGCCACTGCGTCTGGCACAAGGACCTGAAAGAAAGTGAAAGTGAAGTCTCTCGATCGTATCCGACTCTTTGTGACCCCATGGACTGTAGCCCACCAGGCTCCTCCATCCATGGGATTCTGCAGGCAAGAATACCGGAGTGGGTTGCCATTTCCTTCTCCAGGGGATCTTCCCGACCCAGGGATCAAACTCAGGTCTCCCGCATTGCAGGCAGACGCTTTAACCTCTGAGCCACCTAGAACCTATTAATCCTTACACTTGGAGTGAAAGTGAAAGTCGCTCAATCCTGTCTGACTCTTTGCAACCCCATGGACTGTACAGTCCATGGAATTCTCCAGGCCAGAATATTGGAGTGGGTAGCCTTTCCCTTCTCCAGGGGATCTTCCCAACCCAGGGATCAAACCCAGCTCTCCTATATCACAGGTGAATCCTTTACCAGCTGAGCCACAAGGGAAGCCCTACACTTGGGCACTACTATAAAAGAATGTGAAGGCTCAGGGAGAAAGGAATATTGGAGTACATCTCTTACGTGCAATCTGCTGGACCACCTCTTAGTATAACTTGGTTTTAGACATGTTAGAGATGTCCTAGAACAGCTAGAAATAAGATACTGGAATACAGAGAACACATTTATGGAATTTTTACCGAGAGATCATAAAACTACCTCAAACAACATCTCACTGATAGAATCTTAGATGGAAAACTAAAACTTTTCTGCTGAGCAGGCCTGCCACCAGAGTGGACCACCATGTCAGAGGAGTCCAAGATTCTATACTAAAGTTTCCTCAGCTAATTTTTCATGATTTCTTCTTTAAGGAGTCTTTTCAGGCATTTTTTTCCTAATTGCCCTCCTTCGTGAAGTTTTAATGTCACAGATAAACTGGCACATGTACTGTGTTAATGTATAGCTGTGATGTGTGTGTGTGTGTGTGCGTGCACGCACGCACGTGTGCATGCATGCTAAGTTCCTTCAGTTATGTCTGACTCTTTGAGACCCCATAGACTGTGGCCCACCAGGCTCCTCTGTCCATGGAATTCTCCAGGCAAAAATACTGGAGTGGGTTACCATTGCCTCCTCCAGGGTATCTTCCCAACCCAGGGATCAAATCTTCGTTTCCTGCATCTCCTGCATCGCAGGCGGATTCTTTACCAGATTCTTTATACATATCCAGGCATATCTCATTTATTGCACTTTGAAGATATACTACATCTTTTACAAATTGAAGGTCTGTGGCAACCTTGCAGGGAGCAAGTCTATCAGTGCCATTTTTCCAATGGCATTTGTTGACTTTGTGTCTCTATGACACATTTTGGTAATTCTCAGAACATTTCCAATTGTGTCAGTATTATTGTATTTGTTATGGTGATCTGTGATCAGTGATCTTTGATGTTACTAGTATGACTGAAGACTCAGATGATGGTTTGTATTTTTTAGCAATAAAACATTTTTAATTAAGATATGTACACTGTTTTTCAGATATAAGGCTATTATTGCATACTTAATTAGACAGCATAGTGTAAACATAACTTTTACACGCGTTTGGAAATCAAAATATTTGTGTAATTCACTTTAATGAGACACTTTATGTTGTAGCCCAGAATCAAACCCACAATATCTCTAAAGTCTGTGAATAAAGATTTTTTTCACCTCTTGAGAACCAGTTTTTACCTTCATTTGGGAAGGTGCATCCTATACCCAGATCCACCATTATCTTGTTAGGCTTTCTTAAGCTTACAGTCATTTCTGGACCTTAGTTTACTCCTTACAATCTGATCAGGAAGTATGAGACAATCCTCAGGATTTCTCCAAGGTTCTGCGCCTCCATGGATACTATTCCATTAATGGTCTTCCCCTTTGACCCATATACAGTATCTGGTTGCATCTCTGTGGGAGGTAGACACTGAAAAGTTGCCGGTAAAATGAGAACGAAAATGAGCTACATTTTCCCTTAGTCTGGCATTAATGTTGCTTTCGAGTCCTCAGTCAGTCTAAAGCAGATAGAGTAGTTTATTCCATTCTGAGCAGCTCAGGACAGTCCGATAATTTGCCAGCCCAGATTTAGAACCTATCACCAACCTTGGAGTTCAGACTATTTTCTCCTCTCCTGGGTCCCATGTGGATTGGAACAGCCACATTACTCAGTTCTTCTGCCCATTTTTTAATTGGGCTGCTGTTTTGTTTTTGGTGTTGAGTTGTATGAGCTCTTTATATATGTTGAGTATTAATCCCTTATGTCATTTACAACTATTTTTTCCCATTGAGTAAGTTAGGGCTTCCCTGGTGGCTCAGACAGTAAAGAATCTGCCTGCAACGCAGGAGACCCAGGTTCAATCCCTGGGTCAGAAAGATCCCCTGTATGACAACCCACTCCAGTATTCTTGCCTGGAGAATGCCACTGACAAAGGAAGGGCCTGGTGGGCTATAGTCCATGGGGTCATAAAGAGCTGGACACTGCTGCGGCTGCTGCTAAGTCGCTTCAGTCGAGTCCGACTCTGTGCGACCCCATAGACAGCAGCCCGCCAGGCTCCCCCATCTCTGGGATTCTCCAGGCAAGAACACTGGAGTGGGTTGCCATTTCCTTCTCCAATGCATGAAAGTGAAAAGTGAAAGTGAAGTTGCTCAGTCGTGTCTGACTTCGAGACCCCATGGACTGCAGCCCACCAGGCTCCTCCATCCATGGGATTTTCCAGGCAAGAGTACTGGAGTGAGACACAACACACATACATTAAGTAAGTTACCTGTTTTGTCCATAGTTTCCTTTACTATGCAAAAGCTTTTAAGTTTAATTAGGTCCCACTTTAATATTTTTGCTTTTGTTTCTTTTACTTTAGGAGATGGATCCAAAAAATATTACTGTGATTTATGTCAAAGGGTGTTCTGCCTGTTTTAGTAGTCTTATATTTAGGTCTTTAATCCATTTTGAGTTCATTTTTGTGTATGGTGTTAGAGAATGTTCTAATTTCATTCTTTTACATGTAGCTGCCCAGTTTTCCCATTTTTCCAGAGGACCTGCAGATGGCCAATGGGACCTGAAAAGATGCTCAACATTGCTAATCATCAGGGAAATGCAAAATCAAAACCACAGTGAGATGTCACCTCCCACCTGTCAGACTGTCTATCATTAAAAAGAACACAAACAACAGATGTCGGCAAGGATGTGGGGAAAAAGTGAACTCTCATACTGTTGGTGGGAATGGAAATTGGTGTAGCCACTGTGGAAAACAGAATGGAGGTTTCTCAAAAAAACTGAACAAAGGCCTACTATATGACCCAGAATTTCCACTCCTTGGGAGATATTTGAGGAAAACAAACAAACAAACCAGAAATGCTAATTTGAAAAGATACATACACCCGTGTTCATAGCAGCATTACTTACAATTGCCAAAGTATGGACGCCTCCATCAACAGATGAACAGTAACCCGCTCCAATATTCTTGCCTGGAAAATTCCATAGACAGAGGAGCCCGGCAGGCTACGGTCCGTGGGGCTGTAAAGAGTGGGACACGCTGAGCACAGTGTACGTACATTAGGATTAGTGATTAATGACTTTTTCTGTTATCTGTCCTACAGCGCCAAGGTCTTAGAATCAGAGAACTTTCAATGGAACCCTTCATACTGAGTTTTATCTACTTTACCCACATTTGTAGCTCTTCCTGTATCCTGCCTCTAAATTAATGGTGCAATTATCCAGCTGATCTCACTCCATTCAGTACAGAGGGATTATGAGTGCCTCCCTCATCCTTATCAGCTACATTCAATCAGTCATTAAAACCTGTAAATTCCTTACTCTTACCTCTGTCATAAACCCCCTCTCTGTCACTCTACTACCTTAATTCCAACGTTGGTCACTTTTTGCTTAAACAATTTCAATAGATTCCTAACTGGTTTCTATGTCAATGAAACCTCTCCCACTCCACACTACGCATATCTTCCCAGTGATGTGACTAGGTAACTCGCCTTCCTTAAAACACTTAACATCTTTGGAAACAATACTAGCCTAAAGATTATTCATGATCTGTTCACAATCTCAAGTGACAGATTTCTCTACAGTATTTTCCTGCCATTTTCAGGGTAAAGAAACAAGAACTGTGTGTGAGCTGCCAGTTTTATTACCCACATAAAACGCAAATCTTTGTGTCAAGATTTACATGGCTAGAGAATTATCATAAATCACAATTAACAATAGCTTAGATTAGGTTCATAAATTTTACATGAAAGAAATGGGAATACCAGACCACCTGAACTGCCTCTTGAGAAATCTATATGCAGGTCAGGAAGCAACAGTTAGAACTGGACATGGAACAACAGACTGGTTCCAAATAGGAAAAGGAGTACGTCAAGGCTGTATATTGTCACCCTGCTTATTTAACTTATACGCAGAGTACATCATGAGAAACGCTGGACTGGAAGGAACACAAGCTGGAATCAAGATTGCCAGGAGAAATATCAATAACCTCAGATATGCAGATGACACCACCCTTATGGCAGAAAGTGAAGAGGAGCTAA
>SJYQ01000240.1:128682-226957 GCA_006410935.1 Redunca redunca | reverse complement strand
ACCCCATGAATCGCAGCACGCCAGGCCTCCCTATCCATCACCAACTCCCGGAGTTCACTCAGACTCGCCTCCATCGAGTCAATGGTGCCATCCAGCCATCTCATCCTCTGTCGTCCCCTTCTCCTCCTGCCCCCAATCCCTCCCAGCATCAGAGTCTTTTCCAATGAGTCAACTCTTCCCATGAGGTGGCCAAAGTACTGGAGTTTCAGCTTTAGCATCATTCCTTCCAAAGAAATCCCAGGGTTGATCTCCTTCAGAATGGACTGGTTGGATCTCCTTGCAGTCCAAGGGACTCTCAAGAGTCTTCTCCAACACCACAGTTCAAAAGCATCAATTCTTTGGTGCTCAGCCTTCTTCACAGTCCAACTCTCACATCCATACAGCTCTTGCTTAGAGAGTGGTAAAATAAAATCTGTCAGGTTAAAGAGAAACCCATTTCCTTTTATACTAGATTTCTGCTCTAGCATTCAGATTAGGAGTATAAATTTTGAAATGTGAGGTAGATGGAAATGTGCAGAAGCTAAGAGAGACAACTTTTTTCTTCTTAAATTTAACTGTTTCACTGTTGAAAAAGCTGAAATACAGGTAGAAGTCCTCTCTCCCTTTGGCTTTGTGTTGAGGGAAGAATTGAGCCCATTTCTCAGAAGAGAAATGTAGTTGATACTTATTGAATGCATATCTTTTAAAAGTTAATGTTTAAAATGATAAGTCTAGAGGTATAAATAAAATTTATAGTTTATAAAGTAATTCTGAAACTTGAACTCATTGTAATGAATTAGTGACTCACTTCAAAGCTAGAGCACAGGTAGGGTCTACATTTAATTTTTTAAAGATTAGCTAACCTTCATTCATAGTGAAGTTACACAGAAAGTATCAAGTTACTTTTTACAGAGTTATCTAGGTGTCGAGATCCTCTGTTTTATTGTTAACGTTCTTTTATGTAGGTGGTATGTGTCTTTGTTTTCATTTATGTCAGGAATATGCTACCAAGACAAGAATTGGGATTCGACGTGGAAAAACAACCCAAGAACTCAAGGAGGCAGCTTTGGAACCATCGGTGGAAAAAATATTTAAAAGTAGGTGGCAGCCTTTAGTAAACTCTTAAGAGGCCCATGAACAACCTCCTTAAAATGTGTGCAAATGTGCATCTTGTGAGAAGAAGGGCAATCATCCTCAGGGATCTGATGACCCTGGAAAGATTGCTACTTGGCTCTGGGCTCAGTGGTTCCCAGTCAGATTTCTTCCAGAAAAAAATTTTATTTTTGCCGTTTTTGTAAAAGATTATTAGTTGTTATGCTGTAATCTGAAAGTTATAATCTGTTAATGAAGTTCATTTGAAGTTGTGTAGACTCTTACTCAGACCTAATATTCGTATATGTTTCAGGCCAAGAGTTAATCACCAAAACATAGGTGTTAATAAAAACCTGGTTGTTCAGGAAGGGCCCATTTGGGGCCTCTCAGGAAGCAATACCTTAATGAAGTCAGCTTAGTTCACAGCTTGGCTTTCAGCTTTGCAGCCTCAGAATCTTGATTGGTCATCTACCCAAAGTCAAAGAACACTACTTAACACCCCTGCAAAAGGTTAATACCTATCTTCCCTGACTCAAAATGGGGTTACATCTTGATAAACTCATCATAAGTTGAGGGTGTTTTGAAGTTCAGGATACACTTAATATACCTAACCTTCCGAATATCATAGCTTAGCCTAGCCTACCTTAAATGTGTTGAGAATACATAACGTTTGCCTAAAGTTGGGCAAAACTATTTTATACAGTGTTGGCTCCTTTCTGTGAGTTGTTGAATCCTCAAGGTGAGAAATAGACTTGCTGGGTGAGTGCAGAATGGTTACAAGTATACGGGTGGTTTACCCGCACAATCAACTGGCTGACCGAGCACTGTGACTTATTGTCACAGCCCTGCATCACAGGAAACTGTTACATTGCCTATCAATAACCCAGGCAAAGATCAAATTTAAAGTGCAGTTTCTACTTGAATGCATATTGTTTTTGCATCTTTGTAAAGTTGAAAAATCTTAAGTTGGGGACCATCTGTATGCACATGGGAGAGAGCCCTACATGGCATTCCTCAGGGCATTTCTATTGGTCAGTTGGCCCTAGAAACCAAATTATATGAGTCATCTCAGTGCATGGTAACATTCTTAGTGAACAGACTTTGACTAAAAGGTGTAAGAGGCTCTTTGTTAATATCTCCATCCAGTTAAAAGCTGATAAATTGTTTCTTTCTCAGTACTCTTGAAAACAAGAGCACCCTCTTCCTTGATTCAGCTGCATAAATACTAATTACATTTTTCTTTGGTTATTTTTTTCTTGATTATCTTTGTTAATAGTACTGTATAACATTTGACTGAAAATGTTCTCATCTTTATTTTCTAAGAGTGCCATGAGAACATACATCTCTTACGAATAAAATAGTGTGTATCACAGAAGTACCCCTGCACCTGCAGGTAACACTGCGTCCTCAGATTTTGTTAGAGTGGAGTTACAGATGAATTAAGTCTGATCATGTTAGTCAAGACGCCAGTATCAATGTGCATCTCCTGTGTTCCGCAGTTGATCAGATGGGAAGGTGGTTTATTGCTGGAGGGGCTGCAGTTGGTCTTGGAGCTTTGTGCTACTATGGATTGGGAATGTCTAATGAGATCGGAGCTATTGAAAAAGCTGTGTAAGTAAATTGTTCCCAAACAAGTCTAGCCTTAAAGCTTCCAGTTTTCTTTTCATCTTTATCTTTTGCCACTTTTGGAATCTTTTATGTCCAGTGTTCCAACTGTGTGGAGATATGCATGAATAAAAACAGTCTATTTCCTTGGCCCCTATTTATTCAAAGGAAATAGAAATCTTTACCATGGTTATATGTGTTTAAGCAAGGAGAAAATGTGTTGTTTTGTATATATGCCAAGTGCTTATATGTATTTTGTTACTTTTTATTGTAACTCCAACATACACATCATTATTTACTAGATAATGGAATAAAGTTTAGAGCAATAAAATGCTCTAAATTATCCAGGTCTCCCAGCCAGTAAATGATTCAACCAAGATTCACATTCATAATCGTGTAAATTAACCATGTTGTGTTTCTTACAGAATTTGGCCTCAGTATGTGAAAGATAGAATTCATTCCACTTACATGTACTTAGCAGGAAGTATTGGTTTAACAGCTTTGTCTGCCGTGGCAGTGAGCAGAACTCCTGCACTCATGAACTTCATGATGAGAGGCTCTTGGATAGTAAGTCGGCTTGTTTTTGTTTTCCTTTCCCACTAAATAGCAAAAGGTTAGATGAAAACTATTGGAGGAGGAGTATTAAGTGGAAAGAATACCTTACTGTATATGTTTTTGTTCAGGTAATATATGAATTGTGGGTGCAGCTGAACAAAGTAGGATATACATTCTTAGGCAAGTCGGGTATTATTCCATGTTGAATATGTATTTTAGTAGCAGTAAAGGTGTTGGAACTTAAACTTACAGGGAACATCCTACTTATCTAGTAGCAGATTCAAAACAGCTCTATTTTATAGAAGTTCACTAAAAAATAAGGCAGATGAAAATCCATCTTAGAGATCAAGGAAAATAAAATAACTGTCACAAAAACCCAAGCTATTCTAAGAGTAGAATAATACTGCTACTGTTACTCTGGATTCTCCTTGAACCTATATAAGGCTTTATATTCAATGAGAGTTTCATTTCAGAGGACAGAGTACAGTTTTGTAAAACAGTTTGGAAAGAGGAGAGAAGGTAGTCACCACAAGTGACTTTATAATCCCATTCAAGTGAACTTTGAGTGTTTCTGGTTTGGAGTGTAAAGAAGACACAATTAGAAAGAGTGTGTTTGATTGCCAAGCTGAGGAGAGTGCCCAACAGAGGCCATTGCAGATACTGGCACAGCAAAAGTATGATGTGTATTTGAACTTTAAGAGCCAAAATGGAAGAGACGAGAAGCAGGTGTACCAGCTGTGTCTCTTTGAGGTCTGAAACGAGGGATGATAGGAGCACAAATTAAAGCAGTAGTGTGAGACTGGAAAGGAAGGGGAGATGGGAAAGTTTATCTAATATACTTACAGACTTCTCATGGCAAATTCCCACTGATTCTTCCCATTCTTCTCTTGGCAACCCAGATCCCCATGAGTTCCAAATCTATAATATTTCCACTGTACTTTCCAAAAGGAGAACCATTTGCAGTTATCTAGCCATCTGGACGCTTGAGTATTAGGGTCTTGCTTCTCAGATGGGTGTAAGGATCTCCTAGCCTCGAGGTTATTGAAGGCATAGAGTCAGCTTGTTGCATTCTCATCAGGTATGTCAGTTTTAATGAGGTAAACAGTTTAAAGCAGTGCTTTTATAATAAAGCAACCACAAAAGATTAAAATATACAAAAGAGTTTAACCCCTAAAATAAGACTTAAAGGAAGTTTTGTGCTTGAACCATATTCTCAGGTGCCTGTAGGCATAAGATTAGTCTCACCTGCTGTTAGGGCTGCTTAAGTAAAATAGTTTAGAAAGCCAGAGGAGGTGCTACAGAGATGAAGAAGCCTTTGGAAGGTGACAAGCATACGCATGATGTCAAAGTACCAAGGACAAAGTTTGTGCTTTTGAAACAGAGTAGAGACATCTGACACTGCTTATAACAGCCATGGTACCTACTAAGAAAACTTTCTCAAGGAAGTAATCCTTGAATATGTCAGCCAGATAGGAAGAGAGGTATTTTTTGGCACAATAAACAGAATTAAAGAGGCATGAAACTGGGATTTGTTTGCAGTATACCACTTCAATGTAGCTGAAGTGTAGAGTATGGGAAGGTAAAAGGCAAAAAATGGATACACAGTTGTGTTAAATATCCTGAAAATGCAGAGATCCATGAAGTAGCTTTTAGTAATTGTTTCTCCATTGGAAGATGGTGGAGTAGAATCCATTGTGCTATTGTGTATTATGAGTGAAGACTTGCCCATTCTCAGCAAAAATAGCTGTTCCATTTACCTGTACTTCACCACAGGGGTTGACCATTCAGATGTCCTTGGTTCAGGCAGATGAGGCAGATGAGTGAAGCAGGCCTGGTATGTTACACGGGATTATTGGCATCTTGAGAAGTGAAGTGAAGTTGCTCAGTCGTGTCCAACTCTTTGTGACCCCATGGACTGTAGCCCACCAGGCTCCTCGGTCCATGGACTTTTCCAGGCATGAATACTGGAGTGGGTTGCCATTTCCTTCTCCAGGGGATCTTCCTGACCCAGGGATCAAACCCAGGTCTCCCGCATTGTAGGCGGATGCTTTACCGTCTCAGCTACCAGGGCATCTAGAGAAAGCCTTCCCGATTAAATGAACTCACTTTTGTTTATTGGTTTGAATAGTTGGCCAAACAAAATGTCTGCTGCCTAATCTTGCCAAAGGGCTGCAAGTATGCAGTTTCTGCCTTAAATTTCCTGAAAATTATCTTTCTTGCATTCTAAACATTTCTTTATTGTGCACACAGAATATATAAATGTATAACAGTGGAAATCTAACATAGGCAAAGAAGAGGGATGAGGGTCAGCCAATTCAGCCAAAAAACTGGGAAGATAGAAACGAAGACTCTTATTTCTCATCTTTTTCATGTGCTCCTATTTTTCAAGTTTTCAGTTAGAGGATAGAGTTTAAGGCAGTGTGCCATATATGTTCTAATTGGTATATCATGACTAATTGTTTTTAATGTTAGTGCTATGCCAAAATAAATATAATCTAAAATAATTGTTCTGGGATTTTTAAAGTGGTTTTGTTACACCTCTGTCTAACAAGAATAAATTTTTTTAAGATTCATTTTTACACATTTCTTTATGGGACTGTGGTGGGTCCTTGTTGCTGCACGTGGGCTCTCTGGTTGCGCGTGAGGCCCCCCCCCAGTTGTGGTTCGTGACCTCATCGCTGTGGCTTCCCTTGTTGTTGTGGAGCACAGGCTCTAGGCCTGGGGGCTCAGCGGCTGTGGCCCCTGGGCTCTAGAACACAGGCCCAGCGTTGTGGTGCACAGGCCTAGCTACTTCGTGGCGTGTGGGATCCTCCCGGACCAGGGATTAGACAGGTGTCCCCTAGCGTTGCAGGGTGGATTCCTAACCACTGGACCACCAGGGAAGCCCAGAATAAACACTCATGTACTTAGAGTTGTCTGCAAAACTTTAGGTATGACAGCAGGGGGCACTCTTGCTAATTTGATCAAACTGAAGTAAGCACAAGGCCTTTTAATGTGCTAGAAAAATAAAGGATTCTGTTTATTATTCTTCATCTTTTTAAGCATAGTCTCTTGGAAGGACTAACTGCACTTGGAACTTGTGGGTTCTACTTTGTTGTTGTGTAAGGATCAGTTTTTCTTAGTGATGCATGTCTTTCAGACCATTGGTGCAACCTTTGCAGCCATGATTGGAGCTGGAATGCTGGTACAGTCAATATCATATGAGCAGAGTCCAGGCCCAAAGCACCTTGCTTGGTTACTACATTCTGGTATGTTGTTTTAAAATTGTTATTACACAGTCTTAAATACTACCTGTTTTGGTGGCTCTTCACAGTCGTAAATGATACACACACAATTTAATTAAGCCTCTGGTCTACTAAACACTTAAGAGTTTCCTGCACTTATTCCTGGTTGAATTATTGCCAGAGCTCCATTCTGGCCAGTTAATGTTTCTGGTACTAAGACCATGGACAGCCCCAGAGTTACACTCTTCTCTGGTAATAGTCTAGATAGGCAGAGGTTTCTTTTTATGTGTTTTGTCTAATACCAGGAGGATTTCAAGTCTGGTACACATCACTTGAGAATTGTTCTTACTGTGTATCTTTTGGAAAACAAAAAACTGAAGGTCTCCACCAGGGACAGAAGAGGTAAAAATAAGAGCAGAGGTTTTTTCAGTAGAATATAGGGAAGAAGAAATCAAAAAGATCTTTGGAAATGTACTTCTAATTAACTAGTTCCGTGCAGCTAATGTGACACCATTAGCTGGATCGATATTTAGATAGATGTTGACACAGAGTTACTGTAGGCAAGGCAGAGGCTGTCCAGCCCTGGTATTCTGGAACAGTTTTAATATGCTTTGAGGTATTTGTAATAGTCTCCTTAATTATGGAATGACACATGCTTGTTTACATAAAGTATCTTCCCTGGCAAGTATCTGCTTCTGGGTTGAGTAAAGAGCCAGCCAGGTGCAGAACCAAAACGCTTCTTAGATGCATGTTCCCTACCACAAAATAAGACAAATTCTATAAGCGTTTCTATGAAACTTCCAGGGAGAGAGACTGAAATGTTTTTAACATGGGTTAGTACATGGAAATTAGGCTTTGGACGCCCAATATGATGAATTTCCAGTGTGAAATACAGCATTTAGACTCATGTGCTGTCTTTGGGTGAATATGAGTCACCATGACTTCCCAACCTTGGCTTCCAAGTCTCTCTCCCATTAGGTCTTAGGTAATTCAGCCATAGGTATTTTCCATGGAGCTTTACAGGACAAACTTTAGTGGATGGGAGGGCAGTAATCCCAGTATTTTCTTTTAATATTAGTATCCTGCTTTTAAGAAGAAAATTATTTATAACATAGTATGCATTTGCTGCTTTTTAGAAAAAGTTATTTTAAGCCTTTTCTTCATCTCATTTCTTCGAAATGTGAATGTTATTATAAAGACTTGGTAGACTCAGATCCAAATAATGAGCTACGTTGAATGTGACAGAGTTACTAAAATTCTAGACTAGTGTTTATATTTGTGAGTATTGATTATTTGGCTAGAAATGGTGTTACTGTTGTGATTTAGAATTTGGATAGGTGTAAGTTTTCGCTTAGGAGTTTTAGCTAAATAAGAAGACGACTCTGTAGTCCTGTTGTTTAACAGTAAGCTCTAGTATGCTCGAAGGGCAGGTTAGCTAGAGGCATCTTGCTGTTGGTGGTTATGTAGTAGATGCTTAAGCGCCCACTTGCTCTTTCTCCAGGTGTGATGGGTGCTGTGGTGGCCCCTCTGACGATACTAGGGGGGCCTCTTCTCGTCAGAGCTGCGTGGTACACGGCTGGCATCGTGGGGGGTCTCTCCACCGTGGCCATGTGCGCGCCCAGTGAGAAGTTTCTGAACATGGGGGCGCCCCTGGGAGTGGGCCTCGGTGTCGTCTTCGTGTCCTCTCTAGGTAAGCCACTGTGCTTTGACACTTGGCTCTTGGTGTCCTGAGATCATCTCACATACCCTGGTATTCTAATGGGGAGAATGTAGTCAGTGTCATTTTTAAGGTTGATTAAAAGGTATATGGCAGTTTGACTGGCTCCTTTGGCATAATGGCAGACCATTATTACTGGTTTAACCAAATACATCTAAAATGAGAAGGTTGGTCTGGAGAACATGAAAATTGCTCTGATGCAAGAACCTTCCTATTATGTGGGCAGGTGACCCATTGCAGGAATGATTATAATGGGTTTTGAACTAAATGTACTTAAAATTAGACAGTACACTTACCCAAATGTTTCCTTACCTGTACAGTATACCAAAGAAAAAGGTTTGTGAGTAATGTTGATTACAAATCCCAGTTACAGAAAAATGCTTTCAAACATTTTTTTTCGCATTTTGATTTCAGGATCGATGTTTCTCCCACCTACCACTGTGGCTGGCGCCACTCTGTACTCAGTGGCAGTCTATGGTGGGTTAGTTCTTTTCAGCATGTTCCTTCTGTATGATACACAGAAAGTAATCAAGCGTGCAGAAGTGGTACCAATGTATGGAATTCAGAAATACGATCCCATCAATTCGTAAGTAGCCTTGACCATCTTTTCTTCATTGCATAAGGCCGTTTGTGTTGGCTTGGCCTGTTTCATTTTATGACTCTTAGTTTCCAAGGGCTGCTGGAACAAACTGTGTAAACTGGGTGGTTTGCAGCAACAGAAGTGTATTCTGTTCCAGAGCCCAGAAGTGTGACATCAGGGCATCATCAGGGCTGCTGCCTTCTGAGGGTTCCAGGGGAGCATCTGGCCCATGCCGCTCTCCCAGCTTCTTGTCGTGACCAGCCGTCCTTGGCATTCCTCAGCTTCTGTCGCTCTCACTCTGCTCCTGTGTCCATGTGATGTTCTCGCTGTCTCTTTGTCTTCATCAGTTCAGTCCAGTCGCTCAGTCGTGTCCAACTCTTTGCAGCCCCATGGACGGCAGCACGCCAGGCTTCCCTGTCCACCACCAACTCCCAGAGCTTGCTCAAAATCATGTCCATTGAGTCAGTGATGCCATCCAGCCATCTTATCCTCTGTTGTCCCCTTCTCCTGCCGTCGGTCTTTCCCAGCATATTATGTCTCATAATGATGCCATCTTGGACTAAGGTTCACCCTTCTCCAGTATTACCTCTTCTTAATTCACATCTTAATTATATTCACAAAGACCCGAAAATAAGGTCACATTCACAGATAACACAGATTAGGACTTGAACATATTTTTTGAGTTCAGCCTGCAACAATGACTTTGTTGAATTTTAGTATTTTATTGCTATTAGTGTTTGGTCTGGTCTCTCTCCTTAGTAAGCTATATGTAATGGAACATTTGATTATATTGCAACTAAGTGTGATAATTAGGTGTGTATTCAGTTGATTCACAGTATTGTACCTATTTTTGTTAATTAACCTTATAAAACTCTTGTGGGTAAATTACTTTTGTAGTTTATATTTAACAGACTTTAAAAGTGAAAAAAGATATATTAGTCATGTGTTGTTTTTGGAGAGTGTACATAATTGACTTAATTTTTTAATAGAAAAGCCTGTTTTATTAAAAGTTGAGAACACTTCGATTTTAAATTTGTTAAATTGAAAATTCCATTTCGGAAATATTCAGCTTACGCGCTGATGTTAAGTGTTGTATAATGATGGTGTTTCCTTTCCTTGGTGTCTCCACCAAAGTAAATTATTTAAGTAATTTCCGTGAGTTTCACAGTGTCTATGACATTTCTAAAAGTAACTTATTTTAAGTGTTCCTATAATGCTTACAGATTTGTAGCAAGTTTCTTTGGAGGTGATGCGGGGAGGCAGTGAGGAAGTGTATTATATTTTAAAATGCCAGACTTGTGTCTAACACATTTTTGTAAAGGTGTTTCTTTGGTCTTGTTTTGATTAGTTCATTGTCTATCACCCTTTCTTTTCTTCTTTTTTTTTAACAAAATAACTGTACTCAGAGTACCAGAGAATATAAAGATTTTTTTTAAAACTGCCCTTCAACAAAGATTAATCTGCCAAAAGAAAACCGTGACAGTTTGCTAGTCTAGGACTTCCTTTTTGTTGTTTCGTCGCTAAGTAGTGTCCCGACTCTCTCGCAGCCCCACCAACTGTGGCCTGCCAGGCTCCTGTCTCCCTGGGATACCCCAGGCAAGAATACCGGAGTGGGTCACCATTTCCTTCTCTAGGGAATCTTCCAGACCCAAAGATCAAACCCACATCTCCTGCATTAGCAGACAGATTCTTTACCGTTGAGCCACCAGGGAAGCCCAGGGTTTCTTTAGTAGACATGTTTTTAAAAATTTCCATTTCATATACCTAGGATACATAATCAGTATTGTTCTTTCTCTACTTCATTAAGGAATAGTTTTTGTCATTGTTATAAGAACTGCATCATATTTAATGGACATAATTTCTTTTCTAGGATGCTGGGAATCTACATGGATACGTTAAACATATTTATGCGTGTTGCCAGTATTCTGGCAACTGGAGGCAACAGGAAGAAGTAAAGTGACTCGGCTTCTGACATCCTCAATACATCAGATATCTGGCTTGTTGAATAGGGACAGATATTCATTAAATAGTTTGTACAGGCAGCTTTCGTTGAAGTTTAGAAGATAAGAACTTGTCATCGTGTTTCAGACGCTCCAGTGATGTGATGCTTCGGGTCTGCTTTTCTCCTCGAGAATAAACTGAGTAGTTCTCTTCCAGATAGCACATGCATTTTCAATTCTTGTGTCTGAGTAATTCTAAAATGTTCAAATGATTGTGAAAACCAAGGTTTGTTTTGCAGGAATTTGAGTGTTTTATCTATTTTAAAATTTATTTGGTTTTGTGAAAGTTCGCAAACTTGTGTACCTGCAGTTTCCTTTTTGGAATGTTGAATATTAACAAGTAATGTCATAAGTGATGAAAGGATTTGGTGAAGGGACCAGAGAGAAGCAAAAGGGCACCTGCGGTGTTTCTTTGAGCGCTCAGCACTGAGGCAATGGCGGCAGGCAAGTCACGGAGTCCTTGCTTTGGGAAAAAAGGCGTGGCTGCATCTCTGCTGAGCCTGCCAGACACACTGAGCAGAAAACAAAGACAGATGATTCTCCAGGCTCTCCTTACAGTATGGATGGGATCATGTTTGACTTCCTGTTGTCTCACGCTGTTAGGAGAATTCAAAATGCTAACCACATGGAGAATTCCTGTTATAACCTGCATGTTGTAAGTCTTACTTTTGAATCACCTGAAACAAAATATCCTTAAAACACTCAGGAAGAAATACTCAAAGCATGAATCTTATTGCATCTTTAAGTATACAAATAGTATGTGCATAATTGCTGGAAAATTTTGCAAATTTATTGAGATGCTTAAAGAAACGCATGCTTGCCTTTCTCATTTCTTCAAGCTTTAAAGCTTTTATCAGAAAAACCTGTTCGTGATTTATACTTGAGATTATGGAAGTTTTTCCCTTTGATTTGATTTCTTGCATTCAAAAAGGAACGGAAAGTGAAGCTTTTTTCATGAACTATATCGATCAAAAATGTAATGGAGAAAACACTTCATTAGAGTTTCCCCTGCCAGAATTTTCCTTCCCCATAGACCGTTAACTTGTGCCCTTTGTAAGTTTTTTGATACAGAAGAGTTATTTCTGGAAGTTCTTAGGAATGAAAAAGGTGTGTGATTATTGAGATGGTGTATTGACAAATATTTATTACAGTAATCCAGAAAACTGTTCTAATCACCTCACTTCAGGATGTTTATTTCTGAATAATAAAGGTTCTAGTCAGATGGTGATTGGTCTGTAATTTTTCCGACTGAACCGTATGCATACCATTGAATAAGGGTTTTGTTCGAAACCAAGTGACTCTTACTGACATAGTATATAGAGGAGTAGTTGTTTAGTTGCTAAATCATGTCCAACTCTGTGACCCCGTGGACTGTAGGTCACCAGGCTCAACTGTCCGTGGGATTTTCCAGGCAGCAATACTGGAGTGGGTTGCCATTTCCTTCTTCAGGGTATCTTCCTGACGCAGAGATCGAACTTCCGTCTTCCTACATGGGCAGCCAGATTCTTGACCACGGAGCTACGATATGTCATAACCATGGTACTTCCAGCTGCTGCTGCTAAGTCCCTTCAGTCGTGTCCGACTCTGCGACCCCATAGGCGGCAGCCCACCAGGCTCCCCCGTCCCTGGGATTCTCCAGGCAAGAACACTAGAGTGGGATGCTATTTCCTTCTCCAATGCGTGAAAGTGAAGTTGCTCAGTCATGTCCGACTCTTCGAGACCCCATGGACTGCAGCCCACCAGGCTCCTCCATCCATGGGATTTTCCAGGCAAGAGTACTGGAGTGGGGTGCCATTGCCTTCTCCAGCTAAACTACATTTATTTGAACCCTAGCTCTTCTATTCCTTTTGTGACTGCAGGCAACTTTCAACTTTCCCCCCATTTCCTCATCTGTAAAATGAAGATGACAGAACTACCTTGTAGGATTAAGATGAAATGTACAGGTACTTTAGTAACACTGACTAAGCTTTACCTGCTGTTGCCGGCTGCTTTTGAAGGGTTTTTTCTTAAGAAAGATCTGTGAAACATCTGTATTTGTTTTCCCTTGTCTACCTTAGTCTTGGTCTTAAAGTGTAATCTTACAGGTCCTGTTGTTAATCATATTTCAGAATTCACAGTTTATATTCTTAGGTTTGCATGGTATCCTACACTGCAAAATGATGTATCTCAACACTGGGTATCACACAAAGGCTTATCTAGAAAATGGAGTCAGAGGTCATTTTATTGTAGATAAGACAATGAAGACTTCAATATAAAGTGAGTTATATAAAATATGAATACTTACAAGTTAAAATAGTAGGTCTAAAATAATAGAAAATCTCTAGTTCTCTGGCTCCTGTTAACATACGACTGGGTTTTTTTTCCCTTCACATGACTCACAGCAGAGTGGAGACCTACTGATTGATGGGCTTCAGGGGGAAAAAAATCTGTTTTCTCATTTTCTAAAACATCTGAAGTGTTAAAGGATAACTGAGATACATGGTTTTAAAAAACCACACAAAATAATAAAGGCCTGTTTGGTTTTCTTAGGATGGTATCTAATGAACATTCAGAGGGCGTGAATATAGCAGACACCACGCTAACTGGACCCAGGGGGGACAATAATAAGTGGAAATTGCCTTCTAAAGCATAGCAACCTCATGCAAGAACAACCATAGTCTGTTGTGATGAATGTTACAAGAGAAGTGAACAAAGTGTGTTTCTAAGATGTCCAAGGAGGAAGTCTTCAAGAGTAAACATCGTTACAGCACATAAAAAAAGTAGGGCGTTTTACACAGCAGCCACACAGTGGAGTCAGGGCAGAGACGTGGGGGAAGATGGCGGGATGTGAAGCCTGATGCCTGCTCCCAGCTGGTAGTGAGTGCTGGGCCGAGGGCCCTGGGCTTTTGAGTATTTTACGTGCATTTTAACTCTGGGAAGAAAGGCATGTTTTCCTTAAAATTGTTCATCTGTGAGGGATGTGTCCCAATTAAAGTCCCTGAAGTTGAATACACCCAAGATCTGTATCATTCGAATAGGTTAGGAGGATCCAGGTATGTTGTTAATAGCTAATGATTGAATGTTTCCATGTTATATGCTATCCTTTGTGTGATCATAACATTCCTTTGAGCCAAGCACTGCTTCCCCCATTTTGCAGAGGAGTAAACCAAAGCCCACAGGTTGAGTCTTTGCACAAGGTCATAGCTGGGAAAAATAAAGTGGCAGAGTGAACCAGTTATACTGGTAAGTTTGTGATGAATGCCGTGGAGCTGAAGTCCTATTTGAGAATCAAAAACTCTGTACCAGTTAAATAGGTTGAGGTTTAGCTGCAAAGGCTAATACCTAGAACGTTAGAATTTTAGTGTTTATCAAAAGGCATTGATATATCATTGAAGGCTAAATGGATGGTAATTGATGTTTTACTTTCTAGATCCTATTATATAGAGGACCAGAAACTCTTTTGTATTGCCCAGACCACTTGGAGCTGCAAAGCAAGCCATTTATTTAAGGTTGATGTAATCAGTAAGGTGAAATCCTCCTTATTAAATGTAGTCAGTTTCACTAGCACTCAAAATGGAAGCCGTTTTCAGGAAAAGATGAAAGTTATGATCTTGAGGAGTTTGTATTTTTTTGAAACAGCTCAGGAAGATGGAGAAAGTGCTCTCAGTATTATTAACACTTGAAAATAGCAAAAGGAGCGTTTTGTGTCTGTAGCAAAGATGAAATAGTGAAAAGCCTGACGGGGGAAGGAGGTTTATACTCTTAGCTGGTACTACGCAGGGCTGCTGCCAGTTAGTGCACGGCAGGCCCAGTACCGTGCGCTCCTTGCAGCCTCAGCATTCCACTCGGCTTTGCTGGTAGCTTGCGCTGCTTCCTCTCTAGTGGACTATCAGCCCTCCAAAGGGGCCCCTCAGTCCTCTGCCTTCCACTGAGAAGTTGTGTTGCAACCTTGCTGGCTACAGTTGGAAGCTTTGGGATGGGGGAGGGGAGGGTCTCTGTGACTACACCCAGAAATACAGGATTGATTTTTTTCTGGCAGGACCAACCTGACATTCATTCTCATAACTGGGGGCAAATTCAGAAAATTTTTAAATATTTAAACACTTTCCACTAAGCACTTGGTAAAATCTGCCTGATGACCAGTAAGCATGGTGTCAGGTGACCATCCTTCCAGCCTAACCTTCCACGTGCCTGGCAAAGGTGGACCGCTCACCTGTGCACCCCAGGACGGTTTTACATGGCATCACAGGGCTTGGTGACCTGAGGTTCCAATGATGATCTCCCAGGAGGTGTCGTGTCTTGATATATTATCGTGTTAGTCATGCTGCCTGTTCTCAGATGCAGTATTTTTCACACTTCATTTCTGAAATGTGTATTTGATTTTGCAATATTTTTCCCCACAAAACCAAACAGCTTATCTTTAAATTAGTGGCATCTTAGAATTGAAGAAATAATGGGAGTTCTAAATGATTTGTTTTCTATTTCTCATAGTTCATTGTCCTGTAAGAACAGGGATCTGATGATTCAGAGGGAATCTTCCACAAGAAAAGTAAGAACAACCTAGCCCCACCCAGTCATGTACTTAACACAGGCTCAACAGACTGATTTCCCAGCAATGCAGAATGACTTCTGAACAGAAAGGCTAGTGGTGGCTGAGAAAGAAAGCTTTTGTGGTTTCGTATGATCTGTTCATAAGGAGAGTAGGGAATTAACAAGTTGGTTCAGTTTGGTACTCCCTGAAAGAATGACCTCCTAGCACCAACTGTGGAAACAAGCCAGGATGAAGGAGAGCCATTTTTGCCCTCCTGTAAAGCCTGGCTAGAAACTTGTCAGCTGGAAGACAGCATCAGATGGGCAGAGGCAATGGATGGGAGCCAGAAGAGCTCCCAAAGTGAGAGACAGCCACTGTCCCTGGCCCTGGTGACCTTTGAGCAGGGAACACTGGAGACAAACCTTTACCATTGGTGGGAAATTTCGGGGCTGTACACAACAGAATTAATCTTTACACGTCACTTTTTTAAGAAGTCAGGTGAAGAGATAGTCACTCTATTTGGTAGCAAGTTGTTAAAATAGGAACGGCAACAAACAAACCAAGGTAATTGTGAAGTAATTATTCAGAAACTACAAAAGCATTATCCAGACTAATCGCTCCAGGAGTTCAGAGAAAGAGACCAATTATGTACGTGCTCACAAGATGTCCTACGTACCACAGAAGGGTTGGTAGCTGGAGGGAGCCCCCAGCTTTGATAGGAAGGGGCATGTCTGGGGCAGCCTCCACACAAAGCATCATGGGAAGTATCCTGACCTACTTTGCAGAGAACCCAGCCTCTGCCTGCAAACCAAATGTGTCTGAGCCTAATTGCGTGCTCACACGTTATGCCACCATTGTACTGGGTGCTTCAGAAAAGACAGAGGTGCGATCACCTACCTATTTTAAGTAGAAGAAGCATTTAGAAAAGAAGCTGGGCTCTCCTCTGGCAGTGTAGTGATTAGGACTCTGAGCTTCCACTGCATGGGGCATGGGTTCAGTCCCTGGTTGGGGAACTAAGATACTGCATGCCCTGAGGCATGGCAGAAAGAAGTTGGAGAAATTATGACATGGTTTTTACTCTTGTTAATTCTGAGTGGCAGAAAAATGGGCATTTGGAAGGGAAATGGGGTGTTCAGTGTCTTTTTTAGTATATCATATCTGCCCCTAAATAGTTCTGGGGGGCTTCCCTGGTAAAGAATCTGCCTGCCAATGGAGGAGACACGGGTTTGATCCCTGGGTCGGGAAGATCTTGATAAGAAAGTGCCAACCCACTCCTGTATTCTTGCCTGGGAAATCCCATGGACAGAGGAGCCTGGAGGGCTACAGTCCATGGGGTCCCCAAGAGTCGGATGTGACTTAGCAACGAAATATCACAAGAAATAGTTTTTTTTGAAAGGAAAGTCCCTAGGGAGAGAAAATACACTGAAACACTGAAAGAAGCTTTTCGGATATTAGACACTTAATGGGAAAGCAGAGCCTCTCTCCACCCTGTGGCCTTTGGCACCATCTCACCTGAGTGGGACTGACCCAGAGCCTTCAAGGCCATCGAAGAGCCGATGTGCTGTGTCTGCAGTGATGTCAGGGTTGAAGTCTAGCCCAGGACACAGAGCTCTGGCCGCACCTTAGGCATCCACCTGGTCCCCACAATGCTAGGTGCGGGGGTGAGAGTAAGGGAAGGTGACACCTCTCTTCTGGGAAGCCTACTGCCAAACTTGCAAAGCACAGGAGAGATGCTGACAAACAGGACCCATCCCAACCCTACTTGCAATTCTCTAGCTCCGAGCACTGGCAAAAGGGGAACACCTTAGCATCCTCCTCCTCCCTCCTCCTCCTCCTCCCTCCCTCCTCCTCCTCCTNCTCCTCCCTCCCTCCCTCCTCCTCCTCCTCCCTCCCTCCTCCTCCTCCCCACTGCCCAAGTCACCGGCACCTGCTCTGTGGGTCCTTTCACCCTTCTCCATCAAGGTCCTCATTCGTGAGTGGGCCTGCTGTCAGTCATTTAGACCTGAATTTCAGTGTGCTTATTTTTTCTTAGCCCTAAATCATGGCAAGAAAAGACAGTCATCATTTCGCATTGAAGCATAATACATTCTTGAACACAAGTGGGAGGTTGGTATTTCCTGGAGACAGGTTGCTATTGAAAAAAGAAGGGAAAGCTTTGCACTCCACTGCTGGCAGCTGACTGCCTAATGGAACAAAAACTTCTTTTCGTGTAACATGATGCTTTACCATCCCACTTCCATCAAAGGGATCTCTTCCTCTCCAACTTCAACTACTGTTTTACAGAGGAGCAGAGAAACTGAGGAACAGAGTAGCTGAGCAACTTGTCCAGAGTCATACAGCTTGCACATGGCAGGGCTCCGCTTAGAGCCTGGATCACGTGGCTGTAGAACCTGGGCTTTTCACAAGTGTAGGGGAAGGTAGGGAGACGGTGATGGCAAGTGTCCTGAGTCCCCTGCTCCAGACTAAAACCATGTGGTGGGCGTGAAGGGATGGAGGCAAGAGGCCAGGAACTCCGGTGAGAAAGCAGAAAGCCAAGTCCCATTAGAGACGCAGAGATGGTGGCTTCACAGGTGCTGCAGCCCAGCCTGGAGCGCCCAGAGGAAGGGAAAGACAGCGCCTTCCAGTCTCCTCGGGCGGCTTCCTGATGTGGGAGAGGAGATCATTTTCTGGCGTGTGCCCATGGAGGAACCGAGAGGCCTGCCAGCAGCCACCACGGTGAGACAGGGCAGCCCACAGCCGTGACGGGGGCAGGCAGCGGGAGCGAGGCAAGAGGAGGAGTGGAAGGATTCACAGCATCTTCGAGAATCGAGGGGGCCAGAGAGGGCAAAGGTGGAGGCAGCAGGCCCCGGGTTAGCAGTCTTGACCCCAGCAGCAGAGCAGCCCAGAGGCAGGCAAGATCCAGTGACCTGGAGGCTCATGAGGAAGTTCAGATTAGCTGTGAAAACACAGAGAAAGTATCAGGTTTGGGTGCAGTTTGAGGATGACATGTAAGCTAAACATTAACATTGCGGATCATTTCCACCTAACGAGTTCTTATGGCACCAAGTCAGGAAAGAACCTCAGCTTTGGAGGCACAAGACCTGGTTCCAAGTGAGAAGTGACCATAACATGCTTAGGTGAAGGAAAATTTTCCTTTCCCTTGTTGCAAGATGGAAATGAAACGCCTGAGTCCCTAAGGCGGGAGGAGAATTAAATTAGAAGACGATCGAAGGACCACACCAGAGGCTGAGCCCTCCCTGTATTATAAACTGACCTGCAATTTGCTGGGCAAATAAAAGAGGGAGAGTCATTTCTGATCAATCACAGGGTCCATAAAGCATCCTTGAAGGAAAGTTTGATGGCCAAGAGTGAAGTGAGGGACATGAGCCAGAATGTTCTTACCATAAAGGGCTTTAGGCATTTTCCTAATTGACCTCAGAAATCACAAGCTTAACTTGAAAATATTTCTTCCTTGTAAATTCCCCTGTGTGTTAGGCGTGTCTCCGGAGATTTATTTCTCAAGAAGGCTGCCAAGTATTCCAATTCATCTTTGGAAAGGATTCAAAGCGTCAAATTTGATTATTTTTGTACCCAAACTTCATGTGCTTGTGCTTAAAAACTAACAGGTGTTCCTGTTAAAATGCTTCTCATTTTCACCTCTCTCAGTTCGACATGAGATTTCAAATATTCTAAAGAGCCAGAGGTGTTTCTTCCTTTTTTAAAGAAGTTGACAGCTATCTTTGAAATGTTAAAGAAGCAGGTGAAAAATCTGTGAACAGGAATTGTCTCTGGGAGTGGGATTTCAGATGGAATTTATACTTAATACCCTGTTATTCAAATGAATGCATCAGAGATTGCTTCAGTAATTTTTTAGAAGCATTTAAAAAGGTGGTGGAATTCTGACATCTGAATCTACTCTTCTGTTTAAACATATGGTCCCAGGAACACCTGAGAATCTGAATCGCATGTGTGAGTGTGTAAGTAGCAGTCTCCTGAGACTGCCAGCTCCTTCTTGCTCCTAACTGTTCAGTGCCCCATGGCTCTGTTCTATGGTGACAAAAAAGCCAGACTGAAAACCTAATGTCTGGTTCTGACTCTCTGGCTGAGTGGCTGAGGGTTCTGAGAAAATTACCCAAGTCCTGGCTTTAGTTAGAGTGTTCAGTTCAGTTCAGTTGCTCAGTTGTGTCCGACTCTTTGCGACCCCATGAATCGCAGCACACCAGGCCTCCCTGTCCATCACCAACTCCCGGAGTTCACTCAGACTCGCGTCCATCGAGTCAGTGATGCCATCCAGCCATCTCATCCTCTGTCGGCCCCTTCTCCTCCTGCCCCCAATCCCGCTCAGCATCAGAGTCTTTTCCAAAGAGTCAACCCTTCGCATCAGCTGGCCAAAGAACTGGAGTTTCAGCTTTAGCATCATTCCTTCCAAAGAAATTCCATGGTTGATCTCCTTCAGAATGGACTGGTTGGATCTCCTTGCAGTCCAAGGGACTCTCAAGAGTCTTCTCCAACACCACAGTTCAAAAGCATCAATTCTTCGGTGCTCCGCCTTCTTCACAGTCCAACTCTCACATCCGTACATGACCATTCGAAAAACCATAGCCTTGACTAGGCGGACCTTAGTCGGCAAAGTAATGTCTCTGCTTTTGAATATACTGTCTAGGTTGGTCATAACTTTTCTTCCAAGGAGTAAGCGTCTTTTAATTTCATGGCTAAAATCACCATCTGCAGTGATTTTGGAGTCCAAAAAAATAAAGTCTGACAATGTTTCCACTGTTTCCCCATCTATTTCCCATGGAGTGATGGGGCTGGATCTCAACAAATCTCTTCACTAGCCTGGCTTGTTGTTCGGTCGCTCAGTCATGTCTGACTCTCTGCGACCCCATGGACTGTTGCGTGCTAGGCTTCCCTATCCTCCACTCTCTCCCAAAGTTGCTCAGATTCATATCCACTGAGTCAGTGATACTATCTAACCATCTCATCCTCTGTTGCCCCCTTCTCTTTTTGCCTTCCGTCTTTCCCAGCATCAGGGTTGTTTCCACTGAGTTGGTTCTTCCCATCAGGTAGCCAAAGTATTGGAGCTTCAGCTTCAGCAGCATCAGTCCTTCCGATGAATATTCAGGGTTGACTCTCTCCTAACTTCTGCACCACTGCTAAGCTGTGAGAGTTCAGCTTGGCCAGTCTGTACTCCCTCTGCCAAGTAGCTTCTTCCTTTCACCTGATGACGGTTTGCCAAGAGGAAAAAGGAACCATGCCAATGCAAAGAGTGCCTATTTCAGCAGGTAACGGGTGACTGGCAGCCACAGGCATGCTGTTGCTCAGAGAACCCAGTGGCACCCCAAGTAACCCCAGATAAAAATTAGATAAAATAGTGGTAAAGTGCTTGATGTGGGTCATGGATGTCATCTCAATCTTAGGAAGCATCTTCAGGAAATGTTGCTGAGTTTAGGAACCCATAACAAGCAGTCTGAGAACAAGGTGCGGGCTGATGAACGCAGCCTCAAGACCAGCCCCATCTCTTCGCCTCTCCTTCCTATAATGCCTCTCCTGGGCACCAGCTCTGAAGCCACCCTTGGTAGACCCCTTGGGTCTTTCTGATCACACCCTATGCCACTGCCCACTCAGCACAGCCAGCAGGATTCAGAACACACCTTGGAAAGGGAATCAGGCAGGGGCCAGGCAAGTGACTAACATAGTATGACATTTGGTCCTTAAGCCCTGTGGCTCCCACTAGTTTCCTTGTGTGGACTGGTTTTAAAGGTTTTGAAAATACATCAAAGCATACAGAAATCCCCTGGCCAAGCACTTTGCTCAGGAAGCTGTCTGAGAATGTGATCTAAATTGAATCTCTAATCTCTAGCATGAGAAGAGGGCCAGTCCCAGGCAGTGGGGATTGTCTGAACTGACTGCCAGGAACCAGGACGATCCTAGAGAGTTGAACCTGATACTACCATCAGTCCACGTGCCCTTCAACACTGGGAACCAGAGCCAGCTCTTTGGTTAAAAGGGCACACTCACTGAGGCAAAGGACAGAGAGACATGATATCACAAGGGCAAATGCAAGTTCCGTGTGTCTGCATGACCACCTCCACCGACAGAAGCTCCCTGAGACCAGCCAGTCAGTGTCTTCTGCGTCCCTGGGGCCAGGTGCACAGCCGAGCCCATGACGTGCATCCAGTCGGTAGGTGACTCTCAAGCCACCTGCACCACTGACCAGCTTCCCCCATGCCTGCTGTCATAGGATGCTCTTTCTTCACGTCTTTTCTCACACTGGTCCTGAACCTGCACGTTCTTTTGTTTCATTACGATCTTAAATACCCGTCAAGGTGCAGCCACCAGTCCATCTCCTTTCCAGCTGTACAAGCATCTCCCGTGTTTCAGGGGGCTCCTCGCACATGTCCTTGTTCAGGTTTGTGGGAAAGAGAGCAGTGTACCCATTTCACAGATAGGAAGCAGACTCAAAGCCATTTGACGGCAAGTTCGAGGACACTCCATGGACATGCAGCAGACCAAGGACTCAGACCCACGCTGTCTGATTCCTCGCCCTGTGCTCCCTGTTCTTCACTCACTGCTCAAGACTCTTCCCCTGAGATTTTGTAAAGGGCTTTATGGTTCTGTTCTCCCTGCCACATCTCAGGAATAAACAGGAAAATCTATGTTTGATAGAATGATTACTGACACTAAAAGTTAATGTTCAACCCTGGGAAATGACTCTTCCTTCCCAGGAGCTTTCTGAAGCCGGGGCTGGGAGCTCCCTCCTGGGGCTGGGCATTTATAGCTTTGCGTGTTACAGTTCATGAAACACTCAACTTCTCGAAAAGCTGGTTTGGGTTTTTTCCTCTTGGGAGGGGCTGACTCTACGTTTTATTCGAATTCCAAGGCTGCAGGTGCCCTGCCCACTGGGAAACACCTCTGTCTCCGCTGCTCTATAAAGTTCCCAGGTGGCCCCAAGGGAGGACTTGTGCAGCACAGCCGCCTCCCCGAGTCCTGAGGTTCCCGCCCCGCCACCATGAGGCTTCTAGTCCTCACCAGCCTGCTCTGCGCCCTGCTTCTCTGCTTGTCCGTCTTCTCCGCAGAAGGTAGGACTCTCCCCTGTCCCCGCCCAGGGTGCCGGTCCCTGAGCAGGGATTCTCTGGTCTGGGATGGTGGGAATCAGGAAATGCTGGAGGGCAGGCAGTCCTGGGCCCTGAAAGACGTCACCCCTGAACCCATATGGCACCTCTATTCACAGTAGCAGCACCGAAGGGAGGCTCAGAGCCTTAAACCCTGCAATCTGTCCACAGCCCCAGCTCGCAGAACACACACACACTAAGTAAAAGAAAGAGGCTTTGTGTCTGTGTGGTAAGCACACCGCTTTTACCGCACCTAATTCCTGCCTCACTGGAAGTTTTGAAGCCACTCTGATACACATGAATAACGCAGTCAATTTGTGTTGAATGAGTGAATAAATTGATTAGTAGACCATCTGGTCTGAACACCTCCAAATCTCATGCAGAGGGAACACCTGTGGCAGATGGGATGAGACTGTGGTGGGGAAGCACGTTCATTTAGACCCGGGGCACACAGCCCCTCCACCTTCCCAGGTATGAGTGTTTAGCTCTCCTGTCTTTCTCAATTCAGATTGCCTAATATTTTGAACTTTTTCTCTTGCCTAACCCTCTAAAAACTGCTTACTGTGGTTTTGTTTTTTTTTTTTTTTTACAGTTATGGTTATTTTAACATTTATCTGAATTTGGGGATACAGAAATAAATACCAGGGTGGAAAACACCCATAATTTCATTACTCAAGAATGTCCATGTTCAACATTTTGCTTATTTCTTTTCAGTACGCTTACAAGCATCTTTGAAATGGATATCTCTGTATGTTCGATCTTATATCTGTTTTATTTATCACTGTATTATTATAGTCACCAAAAATATTTACAATCAAAATCTGGAAGCATTTACACCAGAATGTCAACAGCAGCCATCTCTGCCTGAGCAGTAGGATTATCGAAAGTATTTATTTTCTTAAGTGAACATTGCCACATATACAACATGGGAAACAGTGATTAGAGTTCCTCATAAACACAGCCCATAGCAACACGATTTATCAGACCTCTTCTGTTGGACATGTTAGAGATTGCCAGTGCTACCTTAATGACAACTCAGTGAAGATGAATGTCTTTCCTTGTTAAGCTTCCTATCCTAGGAGTGTCTCTACCAGATTCCCCAAAATGGGGTTATTTAACTAATAATTTTAGGTATAACTTGCCACTACATGAATGTACTGTGATAAATTTACATGCTTAGCTATCTTTGAGCTATTTTAAGTATACAGTAAAAAGCATGGTTTTACATAAAACATTTCCTGTATTTCGGCTAATTTTCCTAGATTGCCGAGAGGAGAGAACTACTATGTCAAAGGGCATAGACAATTCTTTAAAAAAATCTACTTTTTTAGTTTGGCTACACTGGGTCTTAGTTGCCACCTGCAAACTCTTAGCTGCAACGTGAGGGATCTCACTCTTTGACCAGGGGTGGAACCTGGGCCCCCGGCATTAGCCCCTGGGAGCACAGACTCTTAGTCACTGGACCACCAGGGAAGGTCCAAGGGCATAGCTACTTCTGAGCGATGGTGCTGAACTGTTTCTTGGGCAGGAAGATGAGGAAGACATATTCTGAGGGAAGAGTATCTCCCCACATTGGCCTTGGTGTTTATGGAAAAGAGATAGCCTCAAGGCCCACTCTCCTGGATCCTCCTGTAGCCTGACCCATCCTGAGCTTCCCTGAATAAATGTTCCCAAACCCTTGGCCGTGGGGGCTGAAGTTCCCTCCTGTCACTTCTGCACAGACCCTGTCCCCAGTGTCCCCAAGTGTGCTAAGGGAGGGACTCTGTGCCTGTGTCCCCTCTCAGGGAGAAGGCACCCGAGGCATCACGCCAAGCCCGGAAAAGGCAAGCCCTGCTGTCCCCGAATTCCTGGCCCTGACCTGATGACCCAGAAAGGTAAGCACCGCACAACTGCCCAGGTGTAAGGAATGTTCTGAGGAGGCCGTGGGACAGGCTGTGCACGCGTCCCCTGCCCACCGCCCTCCATTCCTGGCATCAGGCCCTTTTGTGGAGAAGTCATGAGCAGACGTGATCTTAGCCTCATGGATCTTTCTAATCTAGTGGGGGAAACTGACCTGCACCCCCCCCCAAAAAAAAAAAAAACGTCAACAGATTAATCACCTTGAACTGAATACACTCCCTCAAGAGAAAGAACAGGATGCAATTAGAAAATGGGGTGGAGAAGGTCCTCATCCTGGGTGGGAGGCCTCAGAGGGGCCAAGCTTTGCGAGACCCGAAAGAAGACCAAGGAGCTGGCAGGAGGGTGGAGGGCGGCGCAGGAGGAAGCAGCAGGCATGAATACAGAGCAGGCGGGAGTCGTGAGGTGCTCAGAGAAGCTGCGAGCCAAGGCAGGGCCGGCCTGGTGAGTGAGCTGGCCCATGAGCTGGGTGACCAGAGGGGATGGGGTGCACAGGGCCAAGGCGTCCCGAGCAGCAGGCAGGCAGCACCCATCCCAGGCGGCAGGCTAGGGGTGCAGAGCTGGACTCCCTCCCAGGGTGAGGCCTTGAAGAGCAAGGCTGCCCTCTCCTACAAGGCCTGGGGGGCAGGGGGATTGAGGGGTGAGGGCTACAGGCACCCAGCTCCCAGTACTGGGGCACCAGGCCAGGGCAGGCTGATGCATGGGAGTTGCCTAACCCAGGATGCAAGGTTGGGACGGCCGAACCTTGGCTGCCCTTTGGTAGAAGGTCCTAGGGCCTGGGGCAGGCAGAGTCCCCGGGGGAAAAGCCAGCCAGGCCTGACACAAACCCAGGGTTCCTGTCCCCCATCCCCCACTTAGTCTCTGCAGCCTAAGGAAGGCCCCATCTCAGGGGTCTAAGAAGGCCCAGCTCTGCTGACTCCTCTGGGGCCATGGCTCAGGGAGCCTGTGACCCGAGCTGGAGCCTCCACAACCCTCCTGGTTCTCAAGAGTTCTGTGTGCCAAGGGGAGGCCTGGGTGTGAAGCAGAGGGAGGGGGGCAGGCTGCATGGCTCAGCCTCAGGCCGCTTCTCTGGAGAAGCTGACAGCCCCCCTTTCCAGAGTGGCATCACATCCCGCTGGGGCTGGGTAAAAATAACCGGTTCTCACACCCCAAACCTGAGTGTAAGGCCCCCACCCAGGCTGGCTGGCTGGCTGCAGCCTGGTTCTCCCTGGAAGCTCCAGCCTGGCAGAGTAGGGCTGTTTCCCTGAGTTGCTCCCCACCGGGAGGCCAGGCTGGGCTCGGACCCTGCAGCGCCCTCCCCAGGATGCACTTGCTCAGGAGCACTTGTCGATGAAAATAATTAATAAACAATCAAGAGTAAGAATAGAAAAGTGTTTTATGTGAGCCAAACTGAAGAGTAGTGAGAAGCCTGCTTCCCAGTTGACTCTTGAGAAACTGCCCAAGAGAAGCAGAGTTTTCACTAGTTTCATATCTTGTCAGAATAAGACAATTAAACAAGTCAGTGTCACATTTCTTCAAGGTTTTTTTTAGAAAAAAATAAAAAAACAGACCAACCTGTACACAGCAAATCAGTATGGCCTTGGTACCTGGGAAGTGACTCTTATCAGAGGATTAGCATTGGTGTCCTAGGAAGGGGAGCGTTTAATCTACACTTTAAACATGGACATTCTTTTCTTCTGGTCAATGTGCCCTTTTTTACAAATATTCAAAGCAGATATACAATGTATGTTTGATAGGCACACAAAGGCTATTTTATTTAGCGTAAAATTCAAGTTAGCTCATGTTTGAGCCAGAATGACTTCCCACAACACTGAAAGCCCAGAATCCCAACCACTAAGCCACCAGGGAATTCCCTGTGAAAATGTTTCTTATTACAATAAAGAAAAGAGAAGTTGAAGATGTATGTGCATGCACGCACACATGATTCATAGGAAACACAGCAGGGTTAACGCCTTGTGCACAGCACAAGGGCAGCTCTTTTTTTTTTTTTTTTAGCCACACAATACTTCAGAATAATCTAAGTGTGTGGCTCCCACGCCAAATCTGGATTTCTATCAGTGTACATAGCTTTTAAATTCCATTGCAGGGATCTGCAAGCAACTTAGAACAACAAGAGCAAAGCAAGCATTTTTACTAGGTCCCTATCACGCAGTCTCATTTAAATCCTTGGAACCATCCCAGGGCAGCATGGTCCATTATACAGATTTGAAACTGAGGCTCAGAAAGGTTATGAGGCAGAGCCAGAAACTTGTCTCTGTCCATCTCTTTCCATTGCAACAGCTGCCTCCTGCAGGGAAAGGAGTTTCCTCATTACATTTATGATGACACGCAGGTGCCTCAGGGAGACTGCAGACTTCCTGGAAGGGAAGTTTGTCTGGGTTGGAATCTCAGCTCCACCACCGGCTAGATATGCGTCCTTGAGCAGGTCCTTCAGCTCTGCTAAGCCGCAGTGTTCTCCCCTGTGAATGGGTATAACAATAGACTCTATGATCATAGTCTATTACCCCATAGTCAGTGAGGTTGTGACTATAAAGCCAGGCATTGGCCTGGCACCGGCTATCTGGTAAACTTGCTCTCCTGTGGCTACAGAGGAAGTCTGAGCATGCCCAGGTATAGGGGTTCCACCCGTCTTCTGGGGCTGACCCTGCGGCTCACACAGCCCTGTGGAATAAACAGTGGGGCGCCGGGTGTGCCAGGCTCTGGGAATTTGGCCTCTGTACCCTGGTTCACTGACATAGGAGAGCCTGTGCGCTGTCTGCTGAAAGAGAAAGTGGCCTAGGCTGCCTGGAGGATGTCCCTGAGCTGACATCACCAGCTGGGACACACACAGGCGAGTATCGCCCACTGTCCAATCTAAGGTGTCTTTCCGGGGCATGGCTTTGCCTAAGTGCTATGCTAGGCCCATGGCAGTGATATGAAGTGGCAAGCATGGGACTCTGGGTTAATTCTACAAAGCCATCATCAAAAATCAATGTGTTGAGTGGCCAGTTTGCTGAACTTAGCACAATTGGTAAATTGTTTACCAGTTTACTATAAAAAAGGCAGGGGGGCTTTCTCTAAAGCATTTGAGAAGTTGGTAACCATCTATACGGCAGCATTGTTTTAAAGGAATGTTCAATTTGTTGGTTCTGTTGGGACTTGAGGGGTCTCAGCTTTAGGTGTGGTCAGACAGACAGCTGTCCAGGCCTCACCAGCCGGGAAAGTCTGTGACCCTGAGCCTCTGTCAGGCTGCCCTCCTTCCACGGGTCCTGAGGCTGTCAGCGAGGGGACTGCTGGGGAGGGCTGGAGAGGCCTGGTGGGAGGGTCCTTGGGGTCTGAGAGAGTGCCTGTCCATCCTGCAGGCTTCCTAGGACCTGAGAGCTCCACGCCACCTTCCCCGCTTTGAAGCCCCACAAAATGACTTGAGCATTTCGGGAGACACTTGAACACAGTGGGAGACAGGGTCTGAAAGGGTCACAGAGATGTTCCTCCCCACCATGGGGTTGCCCCTGTCTTCAGAAAGGAGCCTAGCCTACAGAGACAAAGGCTATCCACTGAGGACTTGAGTGTGATGACGTGAGGGTTTGGCAGCTTTGGAAGGTAGCAAGGTGGGCACCGGGGCTCAGTGCAACAGATGCAGGGGGTGGAGAGGCTGCCCATCCTGCACAGTGGACCCATCAGAGGGGCGCAGATTAGCGGTCTTGTTCTTTGTAATTAGACCTGTCAGCCACGGCTGCATGATAAAACACCGCCAGCTCCAGTGGCCCCAAACAGTACATAGTTAGCACGTGCTCTGAGTCTGCAGGTCAGCTGGACCGTTCTTTCAGTCTCGGATGGGCTCATTCATTTTTCCAAGGGTTTGGGTAGGTCCTTCTGCTGAGCCTAGCCAGGCTCTCTCACATGTTTAGGGGGTCAGTGGGATGAAGCTAGGATGATCTCAGTTGAGTGACTGAACTCTTTTCCACAAGGCGTGGAAGAGTATCCTCCAACAGGCTAACTCAGGCTTGTTCACCTGGGGACCGCAGGGCTCCACTACAGAGGGGAAGTATCTAAGGCCTCGTTAGGTCTCAAAACTGGTCCACTTTCATTTCCACTTTATTCTCTGGGTCAAAGCAAGTCACCAGACCAGATTCAAGGAGCAGGGAAATAGACTCCTTGTCGTGATGGGAGAAGATGCAAAGTCACGTTGCAAAGGAAGGGCGGAGAACTCTATCCTTATTTGCACTCAGTTAACGGCAGAGGATGAGATGACTGGATGGCATCACTGACTCGATGGACATGAGTCTGAGTGAACTCCGGGAGTTGGTGATGGACAGGGAGGCCTGGCGTGCTGCAATTCATGGGATTGCAAAGAGTCGGACACGACTGAGCGACTGAACTGAACTGAACTGAACCACGTTATTTATTGTAGGAACCAGAGAAGAGAGTTTGGGGGCTTGAGGGTGGAGACAGAGGGTAGAGGGGAAGCAGTGGTCAAGAAATCATGGTTCTCCATCAGAAATGCTAGTAGAAAACTCTCACAATATGATATTAATAGAAAGGAGTAGTTAACACTGTATATTACTATGATTATCACTATGGGAAGGCAAAAGCACTTTCAAATAGGAAGAAAAAGAAAATTACACCAATACACTTATTTATGATTAAGACATGAAGCTATGGAAGAATTATGATAATTAAATTTATTTTTTGTGTAGCTAGTAATTATATAGCAACTACCGTGCTGCACTTACATCTGCTAACTCATTCAACCCTCACAATAATCCAAAGAGTTAGACACTATTGCTAGTCTGATTATTACAGTCAGGGCACCAAAGCGCAGAGCAGTTTAGTCAGCTGTTGAAGGTTACCCAGCTAGTAAGTAAGGGGTAGAGCTGGGCTTTGAATCCAAGTAATCTGGCTCCAGAGTCTGTGCTCTTAACTAGCATACCACCTTGCATATAGTAAAAATCCAGAAACTAAAACAGAGAAAATAATATTACCATAATTTAATAACCATCCTCATTCATATTTCCTTTTTTCATGCAGACATGTTTACCTAGCTTTATTTTTATTATATCTTGTGTTTTTTTTAATTTTTAAAATTAACATTGCATTGTATGCATTTTTCTTCAAGGTGCTGTATCGTCCGCATAGCCACAGGGCTTTAGCACTGTTAAATATTTTTTTCATCACGACATACCATTTAGTAATTAACCATTTCTCTACCACAGGACATTCAGACTGTTTCCAGAATTTTTTTCTGCTGCTAAAAACAAAACTATGAAGACTAGCTTAATACATGCGGGTTTTTCTTTCCTTATGGATTATGCCTCCCACAAATGGGACTGGTTCATCAAAAGATGCAAACCAAGCTTTGAGACACACATTACCTGAGAGAGAGGAGATGGCTGAGGGTTCAAGGGTGAACCCTCTCACCACTACCATCAGAAACAGACCTTCCAAACCCCTCAATTTTAGCGGACTCTGCTCTTGACAGAGACGGTTGAACAGATAAACTACCTTCCCTCCATCTTCTGCTAATAAATCAGATTTCTCCCCAATGGGATGGAAATAGCCTGGGCTGGTCATGTTCGCAATGAAAGACCCCCTCTGGGCATCCCAGAAGGAGGGTAAGACCTGACACTTGCTTTGATTTTTTAAAAGCCTGTCTTCCTATCTAAGACTTGATCCTGGTTGTATTTCTCCCTTTCTCCCACCTTGGCTCTGCTTGCCTCTCTGCCTCTTGTCTGATCTTGCCTGTTCTTGTCTGCCTGCTGCTCCTTCCTAGGACACCACGCGAGAAACTGCAGACCATGCAAACTCAAGCCAAAGCCCCGCTTTTGGGTGGTTCCTGGAGCTCTCCCACAGGTGTAGTGCTCCCCCAAACAGGCTCATACATCTGAGACCTTCACGCTTAATTCTTGAGGCACCCAGAAGACTTAGGTTCCCCCAGGGTGCTCCCCTCAAAGTCGCGACTGATGACAAAGCCTCTGCCCATGAACCTGAGCTTCCTTTCTTAAAGACACAGCATTTCTTGCCTACTGTGTTGGACTGTGCTCATGATTTTTTTAGAAAAGCCTGAACCAGAATCTTCTGAAAACCACAACATGGATTCGAAAGTCCAAGCTCTGGAATGCCTGTTTCTTGCTGTATGCTCTTGGGCAAGTAACTTAGTCCCTCTGGGCTCAGGCTGGCTTCAGAGATACAAACTCCAGTGAGAGAAGACATCCAAGGAAGGCACCAGCGGGCTTCACTTACCCCTTTCAAGCCTCATGACAGTGAGCTAGGGTGTTGGAGGGCTTCATCTCAGGTAGCAAAGGCCCTGGCATAGTTCCAGAACTCCAGATCCTGGTATCAATCATCCACCAACCTTCAGAGTCATTGTGAGCCAGGTCCAGCCTACCCAGCCTCAGTCTCCATCTGGCCCCTTGCGCACAGATAGTCAAGACTCCATCGTGACCTGAAGAGCTACAAATCCAGAGATTTCTGAGCCTGCTAGAGTGAAGGGTAACAGGGACCCAAGAACGGCCAACCAGCAATGCAGCGGCTCAGCTGAACCGAGAGACACCTAAGCTCCTAACTGTCCCACATCCCATGGCCCCTGTAGGAACCCCTGCCTGATTTTCTGATGTGAGTCTGCTGTAAAGAGCATGCAATGAAACAAATTGTAAATAAATAAACAAAACACATGGCTCATGGTTGTTTGAGAAAACTGGAGGTAGGGCCTTCGGTAGGACCTTGGGCTTCCCTGGTAGCTCAGACGGTAAAGAATCTGCCTGCAACGTGGGACACCTGGCTTTGACCCCTGGTTTGGGAAGATACTCTGGAGGAGGGCATTGCAACTCACTCCAGTCTTCTTGCCTGGAGAATTCCATTAACAGAGGAACCTGGTGGGCTACAGTCCATGGGGTCACGAAGAGTCAGGCTAAGCACAGCACCGCACAGGAGGCAGGATCTGAGCCACAGCTGTCTGCTGCAGGAGACCCACTCCCTGAGGCCTCTCCTGCAGGCAACACCTTCATCACAGCCCAATCTAACCATGAAAGGGGGCGGGGAGTGGGGAGTGAGGAACAGTGATGGGAGCAAGGGTCTCGGTTTGACACACCAGCACTCCCCAGGATCTTCATGTGATCTGGTCAAGTTAGTTCCCGTTTCTGTAAAATGCAAAGTCCAAGACCTATTTAGAGAAGCTATCGTGAGGCCCCGACAAGTAGACAGGTGTAAAGTGCCCACAAGGGGCCTGGCACAAACAGAGGAGCTTGGTTCCAGAAAGCCCCTGCCTTCCCTGCCCCCATCCTGGAAGGAATGTTTATGTCCAAGTGAACACACAACTGTGGAGAGGAGGCTCAGAGGGAACAGATGGCCCATGTCTAAGAGGCTTATCCCTCAATAAATTTCCTTCTAATCTGCTTCTCCCGGCAAGGTGAGAAGCCCCTCCCTATGTCACCCCACGGCTGTCTGAGAATGCCAGACCCACCAGGTGTGAGGCTGGTGAGCAGAGGTTCCTTGGCACCCGGCAGTGGGGACAGTGGTCCCAGGACAAGCCCAGGGTCCTCACCTTGTCCTAGGCCAGACTTTTCTGTTCCTGCCAGAAACTTCATTTGCGAGCTCATCCACTCACTCACTCAGTCACCCATTCCTGGGGTAGGTAATGGTCAGAATGTGCTAGTTCCAGGGCTCAGAGACAGCAGATTCAGTCCTTGAGGGCTGAGAAGTCTTCACTGTTCTGCATGGTTGTGAGGTAAGAACAGAGGACTGGGCTCAGGAGTGGACCTGAAAAGAGGAAGAGCCGATGCTTGTTCTGATTCTGGGGGAGTTCTAGCTGGAGAAGAAACGGATATGTGTGTGCACCTGTGTGTGTGCATACACGCACACGTGCGCTGGGGTAAAGCAGGGGTAAGACTTGAGTGTTTGAGAGGAATCCAGCAACTGGACAGCAAAATGGGGAACAATGGGGAGGTTTCATCTGGGACCGTAAGAGCACCCGAAAGTTACCAGGTATTCAGAGCTGATCCTGAGGACAATGGAGTGGGAGAAAACGCAGGTAGGAGGAACCATTAGGAGGAGATGGAGTGAGGTAGCACTAAGGCAGAGCAGCGGAGGAAGATAGAGGCGAGGGAGTTGAGGTATGAGTGGACGGGGAGAGTCTTAGGAATAACGCTATTCAAGGCTCTCAGGGGACTTCCCCGGTGGTCCAGCGGTTAAGATTCCATGCTTCTAATGCAGAGGGTGTGTGTTCGATCCCTGCTCAGGGAACTAAGATCCCACATGCTACAGGCATGGCCAAAAAGTCAGGGGTAGGAGGGTGGGCAGAAAAAAGGCTCTTGGGGACCTAAGAGGATACCGAGAAAACCGGACATCTGGAAGTGACTTTGCATTACAGAACTGGGATTCTTCTATCTCCTTAATGATCCCCTTGAAGAATCTTAACATATTGGCAGGTGACAGTAGTGTCACTAGAGAAAGTGTGCCATCTCCATGGCAACTGAAGAGGCCCACATGCCCTGACTGGGTAGGGCCCCACTGCAATTGACAAGGCACAGGTTTCTCAGACAGACTTGGGTTCAAATGATGACTCTGTCATGTGACATCAGGAAGTTCAGATGACCTCTCAGAGTCTCAGGTTTTCCATCTGGAAATGAGGCTAAGACTACCTATCACAGAGGTCCATGAGGGAGGGGAAATCAGGAAGGAAAGAATGTCTGGCTCTGAAACAGTAGCCTCATTTGCTTCCACTAAACTGACCGCATCCAAGACTCTCCACCTCTCCACCTCCCCTCAAGTCTAGGTCCTCCAGGACCAATTCCATCCCCGGCTATGGCAGAACTTCCTGTTGGAAACCACACACACTTTACAGCCCTGCGTCCCACTCACTCTGCTGATTCACCTGAGCTTATCTCTGGGCAGACTGTCCAGGCTGAACCGCTTTCTGGAGTCCCGGCTGGTTAATGTTCACGCCGGACCCCACATGTGACTCCCCTGACTGTGCAGCCGCTTGCCCAGTCATGGAAGCATCATAAAACTTCTAGAATCTGGGTGTGTCTACGTATATAGTCTGGTCTCCCAAGTGGTGGCTGGACCTTGCCTGTTTACAAGCAGTCTAGTAACGTGTGGCCAGCTCCAGAGGCAGGCTTGTTATCAACAGCTCCATCTCTGCGTGAGGTCGTTGGCTTATCTGCTGTTTAATCTGTCCAGTTGCCCTGCCCCTCAGGAGTTGCAAAGTATGAGCCAGAGAGTGGAAGTTATCCAATTACAAGCTGTCAGAACTGAAAAGTTCCTTACGCACATAAAAATGCAACTCTTTCACTTGTTCAACTCAGGGCTTAAGTATGCTCTGGATATGGGCGCTTATACATGTGCAGTAATCCCCTACAGCCTTTCCCTCAACTATTTCACACTTTTCCATGTCCCGCCTGGCTCAGCAGGCATTTCATTGTATCCCCTTTGGCTACTCCACTCTACCAGTTTACGGATGGATGGAGGGGGCGGAGCATTTCAAAGGCCTGCAGAGTGTCAGCTGTTGACTAGGACCAGGAACCAAGACTCAAAATCCTCTCAAGTGTCTGTTCATTGATTCATGTACTCAGTCATCATTCATCCAGTCAACAGCTGCTCACTGAGGACCTCCCGAGGGACAGGTCCTGTGTGGATACTAAAGCAACCTATGCATGAATGATTCACGGCACCCTGGGGGAGACTCCAAAGCAGACAGATTACACACTGGATTCTTTTAAGGCCCCTGTCAAGGTCCTAAGGAGGGACCAGATCTGTCTGGGGGCAGAAGCATGCCAAGGGGCGGGGTGGGGGGAAGCTTTCTGGAGGAGAAGACATTCTTGGGAGTGTCCCTACCCAGGCTCAGCCATGTGGCAGGCTGCAAGAACAATGGAGACTGCTATAAGGTGAAAACAGGTGACGTCGGGGCCGGAGCTTCTGCCCACCTGTGTGGATGCCACAATGACCAAAAGCCAGCTTTACAACACAGGATCCCAGCCAGTGGGTACTAGCTCCAGCTAGATGGGGACCGGGGAAATAGGGGGGCAGCCCCAGATTCCTGCCCCCTAGAGAAGGAAATGGCAACCCACTCCAGTACTGTTGCTTAGAGAATCCCCTGGACAGAGGAGCCTGGTACAGGCTACAGTCCATGGGGTCGCAAAGAGTTGGACATGACTGAGCGGCTTCACTTTCACTTTCACTTTCTTTCCAGATTCCTGCAGAGTCTCTCAGTTAGGGGAACAAGTCAGGCTTCAGACAGGTAAGAAGAGGAATGCCGTCTCCATGTCAGAGGAAACTGAGGCAGCCACTCTGCACCTGGCCTGGACACAGCAAGGGGACAGAGGGTGGCCACATTTCACAGCAAATGATATCCAGAACTCCCCAGCCCTGCAGAACCTCCTGCTGTGGGAAGCAACTCCCCAGTCTCAGCCAGCTGAGTACACCTGGTGTAGAGGACTGTCCTCAGGACTCCACCTGAGCTGAGACGGGCGGAGCCTCAGTCATGTTCCAAGAGGGTTCATCTCTGATTCTATGTCTTCGTCCTCAGGACCAAATCCTACCTTGGACCACAGCTTCCTGGTCATGAGCGGTCATTTTGTTGGAACTCAGCAACTGGACAGAAAAGCTCAGGTTGCCAAGTACCAAGGGCAGATGTCTGTCTCTAGATGGTCTCATCCCAGACAGCTGGGGTAGTAGCAGGGTGCTGGAGACCTACCCTTCCCCCTTCCAGAGCAGGGTCATTAGGAAGATGGCCTGGCAGCATTCAGAAGTTGTTTTGTGGAGTTTGCTCGGCATTGAAATGTTCTTTTGAGGAATTTGTGAGGGAGAAAGTGATCTCCCCGTCCTATTCCTCCGCCATCTTCTCCCTTCCCAGGAAGATGGCCTGGAAGCAGGCATCTGCTTCTCCCCACAGCCTCAACACCAGAAGCTGGAAGAACTTTTTACCCAACATCTCCTGGTGCACGTGTGACCTGGGCATGCATGTTCACACGAGGAGACATGAGCGCTGCACATATGTGTGCGCAAATGGGACTAGAACTCACATGTGTTTGGGAGCAGCTGTGTGAATGTGTGTGAGTATGGGGGAAGGCACTCAGATCAGATATGAGCAAAGAGGTCATAAGAGCCTAACCTGGCATGTTGGCAGATGACGCTAGAACACACATGCGTACCCAGGCTGGCAGCTGGCACTCAAGTTCCCACTAACTAACAGCTGGACAAGCTGTTGTACATCTACCTGAGGAAGAGCTCTTGGAACCTGCCCTAGAGATGACTGATGAGATATTTCACAGCAGGTGCCGTGGCGGGGAGGCCCAGAGGAGAGGGAGCATGTCGCCCTGCATGGGGTGATGGGCGTGTAGAGGACAAGGCAATGAGTGTGCCAAGACTGCCCAGGGTATTTGGGTGAGGGCCACGCCACCTGTCTCAGGGCAGGTAGGACCTTCCTTCCCAGCTATGAGCAACTGAGCTCTCCAGGCCGTTTCCAGACCCTCGGTACCACAACGTCAAGATCAGAGTCCAGGGTGAGAATTTCCATCAAGAGCTGCTGTTTTCCTTGGTTCTTGGGCACTTTGTTTGAGAACTGGGGCCAGCCCAGAGTGACCGACTCCTTCCAGTTTACCTTAAATCTTACTGGTTCTAGCACTGAAAACCCCATATCCCTGGACATCCCTTCAGTCCCAGGCAAACCAGGCTGCTAGTCACTCTAGCAGATCTAAACAGGTACAACTGAAGGGGGACAGTCTTTTTAAGAAAAAGAATATAAACTATAAATACAAAGTTGGGCTATGGAAGGACCAAGTGTGAGCAAGGGGCTCAAGAACTGAAGCGTCAGGAGCTTCATGGTGATTGCCCTCTGCCATGGAAAGAGTTTCAACTATTTTTGCAACCAGGCTAAACTGGGCATGAGTCCACACTTTCTCCCACTGGCTGTGTGAGCCTGGGCAAGTGACTTACCCTCCCTGTGCTTTAACTTACTCCATTTGAAAGCAGGGACACTCGCACCACACACACACACAGCGTGTGGCGTATTCCTCTATCCCTCTCTAGTACAAGTCTGTTGACCGGCATTGTCCCAGCATTTTGTAAGACAAAAGTTGCAGAAATGTCTGTGCAATTTAAAGTGCATCTTTTCAGCAGACTCACAGATATACAGAATAAACTAGTAGTTACCAGGGTGGAAAGAGGAGGGGGTAGGCAATGTAGTGGCAGGAAATTAAGAGGTACAAACTATTAGATACAAAATATTGTACAACACAAGGAATATAGCCCATATCTTATAATAACCATAAATAACTTTAAAAATTGTGACTCACTATATTGTACACCTATCAGTTCAGTTCAGTCACTCAGTCGTGTCTGACCCTTTGCAACCCCATGAACTGCAGCACACCAGGCTTCCCTGTCCATTGCCAGCTCCCGGAGTTTATTAAACTCGTGTCCATTGAGTCGGTGAGGCCATCCAACCATCTCATCCTCCTGCCTTCAATCTTTCCCAGCATCAGGATCTTTTCAAATGAGTCAGTTCTTTGCACCAGGTGGCCAAAGTATTGGAGTTTCAGCTTCAGCATCAGTCCTTCCAGTGAATATTCAGGACTGATTTTCTTTAGGAAGGACCAGTTGGATCTCCTTGCAGTCCAAGGGACTCTCAAGAATTTTCTCCACACAGTTCAAAAGCATAAATTCTTCGGTGCTCAGCTTTCTTTATAGTCCAACTCTTACATCTATACATGACTACTGGAAAAACCATAGCTTTGACTAGATGTACCTTTGTTGGCAAAGTAATGTCTCTGCTTTTTAATATGCCATCTAGGTTGGTCATAAGTTTTCTTCCAAGGAGGAAGCATCATTTAATTTCATGGCTGCAGTCACCATCTGCAGTGACTTTGGAGCCCCCCAAAATAAAGTCTCTCACTGTTTCTACTGTTTCCCCATCTATTTGCCATGAAGTGATGGGACCAGATGCCATGATCTCAGTTTTCTGAATGTTGAGCTTTAAGCCAACTTTTCCACTCTCCTCTTTCACTTTCATCAAGAGGCTCTTTAGTTCTTCTTCACTTTCTGCCATAAGGGTGGTGTCCTCTCATATCTGAGGTTATTGATATTTCTCCAGGCAATCTTGATTCCAGCTTGTGCTTCATCCAGCCCAGCGTTTCTCATGATGTACTCTGCTGCTGCTGCTAAGTCACTTCCGTCGTGTCCAACTCTGTGCAACCCCATAGACCGCAGCCCACCAGGCTCCCCGTCCCTGGGAGTCTCCAGGCAAGAACACTGGAGTGGGTTGCCATTTTCTTTTCCAATGCGGGGAAAGTGAAAAGTGAAAGTGAAGTTGTTCAGTCATCTCCGGCTCTTAGCGACCCCATGGACTGCAGCCTACCAGGCTCCTCCGCCCATGGGATTTTCCAGGCAAGAGTACTGGAGTGGGTTGCCACTGCCTTCTCTGATGTACTCTGCATATAAGTTAAATAAGCAGAGTGACAGTATACAGCCTTGATGTACTCCTTTCCCTGTTTGTAATCAGTACACCTATACCTTATATAATATTGTACATCAACTATATGTCAATAAAATAAAAATTACTGTTATAACTTTTCAAAAAATAAATAAAGTGCATCTTTCCAGCCACAGGGCCAAGCCCGAGGGGATTGAACAAGAAAGGTTTTGGTTAATGGGCCCTAAAAATTGCCCAACGTTCTAGGACTGCTCATTAACCTTCTCCTTGGCCTGAATCCCTAACTCTTGCTAACAGTAGATGGAGGGGGGCTGTTACTGGGGGATGGAGGAAGGGTAGTCTGGTCCCCCCTCCCTGTCCCCTGCCCTCGCCCCCTGCTGGGAGCCGGTTCCCCTCAGCTCTGCACCCACTAATTGGTCTCATTAGGAGGCGGGCGGGAGGCTCCAGCGGCGCCGATCCGAGCTGTGTCATCCGCTTAGCGCCCTCGCACTCCCGCCCGCGCCCCCTCCCGCCGCCGCCGCCCGGGTCGTCCGCTCTGCACTCGCCGTGCGCCCAGGGCATGCTCCGCGCTCCGGAGCCCGGCCTCGGCTGCGGGGAGCCGCACCGCCCGCCCGCGGAGACATGGGGCGCGGCCCGCCGGCCGTCCCGGCCCTGTGGATGCTGTTCCTCAGCCTGGGTGAGTGGCCGCAGGGTCCAGCGGGCCCCGATGGGGACGAGAAATGGGTGCCAGCTCCGCCCGGGTGGACCTAGGGACCGTGCTGGACCGCTCGCTTCCAGAGTGGGGCTGGGGACGGGGACTGGGCGCGAGGAACGGGGACCCTCGCTGTTCTTTGCTTCTTCAGAAGCAGCTTTGGCGGCTGCACTGGGGGCTGCGGGAGGGCGTCCCCACTCCCCGTGTGACCTTGGCCAGGGACCTGTCCCTCTCTGGGTCGCGGTTTCCCAGTCTGCCCGCCGATGAGGCTGAAATCGGCCGCTGCCCAGGTCCCAGCACCCCAGATGGTGCGTGTCCCTGGCAAGTGCAGCCCAGTCCGAGCGCACGGGAGGTGTAGCCGCGGGCCCTCGTGGGTGCGCTGGGGTCGGGGAGGGGAGCCTGCCCGCTTGTGGGGCCAGACAGCGCGACCAGCGGGTGCGGAGCTGCCCCTCGGCGCTCCCAGCTCTCCTCTGGTCTGTGTTCTCTCCCTAGCTCAGGCCAACTTCGCCCCCCACTTCTTCGACAACGGGGCGGGCAGCACCAACGGAAACATGGCTCTGTTCAGCCTCCCGGAGGACACGCCGGTGGGTGAGTGGCCCTGGCGCCTGCCCCTCAGTCTCCCAGAGGAGCGGCCCACGTTCCCCTGGACACAGGGACCGAACCCGTGACTCCTCCGAAGCTATCGAGAGGCCGAGCGCCAGGCGGCAGGCGCTCCCGGGCGCCCTGTTAGCGCTCTGAATCCCCCGGGGCTGTAGCGGGAAAGCTCCCCACGCAGTCGTGGAGACCCGAGCCAGGGCAGTTCTAGAGATCCAGCCGCCAGCCCAGAGACTGACCTGCCCCAAGAGGCAGGCGGAGGTCCCCGGATCTGGGGCTCCTGACCCTCTGGATTTATGACCTTGAACAAAGCACTTACTCCCAGAGCCCCAGGGCTCTAGGCTTTAAAACGGCCCAAGAACGATGAATTCACTAGGAACTGCAGAGATGGGGGAGGAAGAGGGCGATTCCCACTTCCTCTCCTTCACTGGATGGGCAGAACCCTGAGAATAAGGACAAGCGCCCTGTAAAAGGAGCACCTGCTGAGAATTCTTTGAACTAGTCCAAGCATGGGGAACAGTGCTGCCCGTGGCTCTCCACTCCACCTTAATGACTCCTCCCTTTTCCCTCCTCCCCCATCTCCAGTTTTGGCTCCAGGCAGAGACCCTAGAGTTAAATCCAGCAGCCCTGAAGCCCTCTGTAGTCTATATTCTAGATTACAATTTGTAAAGCAGCGGCTACTACTTGCTAACTGATAGTCGGGAAGAATCAAGAGGAAGAGAGGTAAGGAGCCAGCGGAGGCAAGGTCAGCAGCCAGTGCTCGGCGTGTCCCCTCTGTCTTCTTCCAGGCTCTCATGTGTACACCCTGAATGGAACAGACCCCGAGGGAGACCCTGTCTCCTACCACATCAGCTTTAACCCCAGCGCTAGAAGCGTCTTTTCAGTTGACCCCAATTTGGGAAACATCACCCTGATTGAAGAGCTCGACAGAGAGGTACGGGGACCTGGGAGGAGCGTTGCCTGCCAGGTGTGCAGACAGACCTCAGTGGGCTGGAAGGTTCCCTCAAGAGCATCCTTGGAGAGGTCTCATAAGTCACAGAAAATTCAGCCAGCAGATCAGGGCTGGTTTTAAGGGCAGGTCTGACTTGGGTAAAAGTACGTCCCTCTGTGCGCGCTGAGCCTGCAGGGCACAGGCTGTGTTTCTCTTGTGAGACCCCATGCCAGGCAGGTGAGCCAGCTGCCGGGACCCCAGCTGTGGGCTGCTGCCAGCAGAACCCCTCCAGCCCAGAGAAAGGAAACGGTGGGGACACAGCAAAGGAGGTGCGACGGCGCTGCCCCCTGCCTGTCAACCCAGGGCAGGACCGGGGACCTTGACATCCTTCCTCACTGAGGCCCCACCGTGTCCCAGGGAGGTTTTGAGATAGCACACACCTGGATCTCTGAGGAACTGTAGGATACAGAGCAGTACAGCAGAGATGAAAGGGAGAAAGAGGAACATTTTTAAAAGGATGAAAAACCCCTTCCTGCGTCCTCCAGCACACCAGTTAGCAACTCTCCTCGTTCTAGCAGGAGGGTGCAGATTCTGTTGGCACCCAAGCCCCCTGAGTTTATGAGAACTCTTGATGGGTTAAAACCCAAACCAGGTCTTAAGCATGACCGTGGCCAGAGATAGTGGAGGAAGCTTTTGGCCACCCTGCCCTGCTCCAGGGCCCCTCTGATGTGCCCAGCTTCAGGGTCCTCAGGGCACCTCCGACTCCCGGATCCTCACTCTGCCCTTGTGCTTCACAGAGGGAAGATGAGATTGAAGCCATTATCAGCATTTCCGATGGGCTGAACCTGGTGAGTGCACACTGCAGCCAGCAACCACCCCCCCACCCCCCCCCTCCCCTGCCAGCCTCTCCCTGGGTCTGAGCACTATGCCCTCCCCCAGGGGCTGGGGGTGGGGGCTCCCAGCTGAAGTCCAACAAGATCTGCCCCAGTGAGCTCATAGGAGAGAGGGGACGGAAGGGAGAGAGCAGGAAGACACAGACCTGCCTGCTGCCCTTCTGCCGACAGAGCACCCCCACATTCCACAAGCAGCGCCTCCTCAATCCTTCCCTCTCCTCCGACCTGGCTCTTGGCTCCATCTTCATCGCACAAGCTGAATACCTGGGCATCCACCCCTCCTCCCTGCCTCTTCCTACACAGCCTCCACTTTCACCAATCCCTTTTTAGTGCTTCTCAGATAATCCCAGGGGCTCCCCTCCCTCCAAGGCTCCCAGACCCCAATCTGGAGCCACCACTGTGCAACACAGTCCTGCCTGGCCGCAGTCCCCCGGCTCAGAAGATGCTGCCAGCTGCTCCCCACTACCCTCGGGATGGAGTCCTCGTTTCAGACTGGCATTCGGAACACCCTCAGCCTCAACCAGCTTCTCTGCCATATTCGCCCTACCTGCTGTCTAGCCCTAAATCTGCTTCCGCTCTGTTCTCTGAACTCACCAGGCCTTTCACTTTGCCTTTTGCCTGTGCTTCTTCCTGACGTACCTTCCACCCCCTTTTCCCTCTCACCCACAAATGGCTTACTTCCCAGGCCCCCCTGGTGTCCTCCACTAGGCTGGGTCACATGCCTCTTCTCTGAGCCTCTGGATGCAGCCACCTAGACCGGTGCCTTTAGCTAGGTTGGGGTGCACGGTGCCCCCAGAGTCGTGCGGTGCAGGCCCTTGCCTTCAGCGGCCAGCACGTCGCTGTTGTCAGGCTGAATGATAACACGCTTGTACATGCTGCTCTTTGCCCACCACTCCACCCTGCAAATTTCACACCGTCAGACGGAACACAGTGCTTGGCATCAAGCAGTTGCTTAATAATAATATGAGCTTCATGAATGATGAAAGAGGGAAGGAAGAAGGAGGAAGGGAAGGAGGGAGGGAAGGGGGAAGGAAGGAAGAGGGGGCAGAGACTGCACCTGGGCTGTTAGAGGACATTGCTCCTTGATCACCCAGAAGGTCTCACTCTCCCAACCCCTGTCCCCTTTGCCTCTTTGCAGGTGGCAGAAAAAGTCACGATCCTAGTTACTGATGCCAATGACGAGGCACCCAGGTTTATCCAGGAGCCCTACATTGTCCAGGTTCCCGAGGTAAGTGAGGGGCCCCCGAGCAGTGTTGATGCCCTCCCACCCAGACCTGTGGCCTGTCCTCTGGACTGACCTGAGACCTGGCCAAGGGGAGCCGGGCACTGGAGGGAAGAGCCCCTCCATCACTCGATAACATCCCCCCTCCCCTCTGTGTCCTCCCCCACCTCCACTACCATCCCCTCATACATTCATTATTATTCCAAAGGAACGTTTATTTACCATTTCCCGTTAGAATTGTAGTGTACTCTTATTGTGGAAGTGTGAAATATACAGAAAAGTAGAAATATAAAGAGTTTAAAAAGCCACTCAATCCCACCAGCTTGAGACAACATTGTTAAATCTGGGGCTGTTCCCTTCTCGTCAGTCCCGTGATTACAGGTTCTCGCTTTCCGTTTGTTTTACATAGTTGTTTTACTAAACACATGCTTTCTGCAGCCTCTTTCACTGAATTTATAACATAAGCGTGAAGTTGTAATCGTGAAGTTGGGGTACCTAACATTTTAATAGCTTTCCTTTAATAGCACATTCCAGCATTTACTGAACTGTTCCTTTATGTCTGGATATTAAAGATGCTTTAAACTGTTGCCATCGTAAGAAACATCAAACTCAGAACTTAAAAGTTCCTTTTCTCTAATGGGAATGATTTGAAATTGCTAGGTCAAAGCATGGGTACATGTGAGGCATTGTCAAATTGATTTTCCAGAATGGAACCTGTTTGCCTTTACCCTGGAATGTGGGAAAGGGTATGTCTCCTGGTTCCTGGCCCACACTGGGGATTCTTGCAGTGTTAAATGTGTGCTAACTCAGTCGGAGAAAGCTATTCTTTTTGGCTCTTAGCTGCACGTGTGTGAGCCCTGGTGATACTGAATATGCCCTTATTTATTAACTATTTCCAGTCATTTCATATTTAAACCCTTCATCTGTTGGGAGCCCTAGGTTTTTCTTTGCTCTTTCCCTGAAGCCGTTTTCGGAAGGAGGATGTCTGTTTGTTCCCCTTCTCCTGACCCCACTTGGACTCCAGTGTCTCCTCCACCAAGGCCCCTCCTCCTGCTCACGCTCCCTGGGCCAATGACCGCCTTCCACCTGTTTTTAGCCCTCACCCCCAGACCCCACCTTTCCGTGCCCCCTCACCCCAGCCCCCTGAGCTCCTGTCACTGCTCGTGGGACTGACCCTCTGTGGCTGTGGCCCCGCAGGACACACCTTCTGGGAGCAGTCTCGCCAGGGTCCGTGCAGTGGACAGGGACACCGGCTCTGCAGGGAGCGTCACCTACTTCCTGAAGGTAAGGTGGGGCGCTCAGGAAACAGCCAGGGGCCTGGGCTGGTGGGGGCACCTGGGTGGCCTCCACCTCCATCCATCGGTGATTCCCAAAGATGGTCAGAGATGGTGCGTCCGATTCCAGCGAGGTCTCAGTTCACTCAGATGTGGGACCAGCAAGCGGGGACACGAGCCTGGCCTGAGCGGAAGCCGTCTTCCCCTGACTGGCACATCCTGGCTCCCGCTAAGCTGACCTGCCTTCCTTTCCCCAGGTTTCGGGATCCTCACCTCACCACTGGCCAGTCCCTTCCCCAGGAGATGACCTGGGCATTTGGTACCCACACAGAGTAAAAGAAGCCTGTCTGGGCCTAGAATTGTCAAGAGGAAAAAGGGAAGGGGAGGCAACTCTCAGGAGGAGCAGAGCTGTGACACCCCCTCCCCGCCCTTGTTCATCTAATGCACTCTGTTAGGGGCAGAGGCCCCACCCCACGTCTGCTGCCTCTCCCCCAGCTCCTCCAGAACCCGTTGCCCTCCCCCACAGCTGCTTCCACAGCTCCTCCTCTTCTCTCCACTTTTAATCTCTAACTTTCACAATTTTCAAGGTAGTGTATCTCAGTGGTTAGAAACCCTGGAAACACCCCTGGGCTCCACGGTTTCTGGAGAGATCCCACCACTTCCCCCACATAGGGGTTCAGCCATTATGTGACTTTCCCTGCTCAGCTTCCTCACCACCGAGCGGGAAAGATGAAAGCACACCCTCACTGGATGGTGAGGACTGTGTGTGTACGCGCTAAGTTGCTTCAGTCGTGTCCAGCTCTGTGCAACCCCGTGGGCTGTAGCCCACCAGGCTCCTCTGTCCATGGGATTTTCCAGACAAGAATCCTGGCGTGGGTTGCCATGCCCTCCTCCAGGGGGTCTTCCTGAACCAGGGATTGAACCTGCGTCTCTCATATCTCCTGCATCGGCAGGCGGATTCTTTACCAGTAGTGTCTCCTGCGAAGCCCGTTGTGAGGATTAAACCCATGAGAAGCTCCAGCAACAGCTCTTGACCCACAGGGACCCCGTCTTCAGATCAGAGCTCATCTCCTGTCCCCACTTGACCTTCCCCACCCCCACCCAGATGCTGCCTGGCTGACCCACAGTCACTTAATGGTGGGGTTGGAAGATCCTGAAGGTTCTCTCTGTCTCTAGGGCTTTCAGTCCACACCTCCTCTAGGTTAGAGCATGCTGCTGACGTTTCCACCTGGGAACTCTGGGCCAGAGTTTAGCCCCGAGCTGGGCCCGGTTGTTTTCCAGCTGAGGCCGAGAGAAAACCTGAAGCCCTGCTGGAACATCTGGGTTGGACTGAGGGAGGGGGAGTGGAAGCCCTGAGCTCCAGGAAGGGGGACTCTGCAGACAGGAAAGCCTGAGTGCCCTGAAGTTGCACCTCAGCCCCTAGGTCGGAGTTCCTGTGACATGGTGAAGACTCCCTTTCAGTAAGCAGAGCAGGTGCTCCTGGGGCCGGCCTGGGCCCCGCCCCAAGGCCCAGCCTGCCCCTCACTCTTACAGAATCCACACCCCACTGAGTTCTCCGTGGACCGCCACAGCGGGGTGCTGCGCCTCCAGGCCGGGGCCACCCTGGACTTCGAGAAGGCCCGGGCCCACTTCGTCACTGTGGTTGCCAAGGTAACAGGAAGGGAGGAATGGGAGCATCCCAGCAGTCCTCAGCCTCTGTCAGGGGAAGCTGCCCTTGGATGGGAGCAGTTAGGTTCTATGATGGACGGAACAGACGGCGCCACAGAGGCGGGAGTGGGGCTGCCGCTGCTAGGGATCTGTGTTGAGCAGACCCTGCCAGACAGACATATTCTTCCGGGACGCTGGTGTCTGTGGGCCAGACAGGGCGTATTCCCTCCCAGGAGAGGGCGTCTGCCCCTCAGGACTGACAAGCCAGCCTCCTCTGTAGGCCGTGGCCATGCCCTCACATCCCACACAGCCTGGCCTCTGGGCACCTCTGTTTCTCTGTCCAGGCTCACCCATCCTGCCTCTGCCTCTCTGTGTGACCAGTTACCCACTCTGAGCCTCAATTTCCTCATCTGCCCACCCCAAAACTTGACTAAATTCCTCATATTTCTAAAGTGTGTGGTGTAGGGTTTGCAGCTCAGCAGGCGCTCAGATGAAGTGACTGCTCTTCCCCCCGAGGGCAGGAAACCCCAGCCTTCCTTCTAAGCCCCTGGTTTTCTTCTCCAGGAAAGTCCCTCCTAGCCATATAGGCCACAGGGCAGCCCCCTCAGTCTCTGTCGGGAGGCCTGAGCCAACCCTGCCTGCCAGTTACCCCGTGAGGGCTGGCTTGGTGGGTGCACACTTCCATGATGTACCCTGAGGCATGGGTCCACCTCATATTCTTTGAAGATTCTCAGGAGACTTTGTGGCTGGGCTCCTGGCTGGAAGGAGAGATTTTGGCTCTGACCCCCTCCTCCTCTGCTCCTCTTCAGAGGTGATTTCCCTGGAGAGAAACCTAACTAACCCTCTTTCCAAGGGAATGCTTTTGAGCACCTGCTGCGCACTGGCTGAAGACCTTCATGCATTATCTCATTTAATTTTCCTAACACCCTTAGGAGGGGGAAAATTATCTCTAAGTGGCATAGAAGCACACAGAGAAACAGGGCGGGCAGCTGGCCTCGAGGCCAGTCAGTGGCAGGAGCCAGATTCCACGGGAGTCTGCTCGACTCTGGAGCCCAAGCTCTCTTCCCTCTCTGATCCTTCTGCAGGATGGCGGGGGAAAGCTGCGCGGGGCCGACGTGGTGCTCTCAGCCACCACCGTGGTCACGGTCAACGTGGAGGACGTGCAGGACATGGCCCCTGTCTTCGTGGGCACGCCCTACTATGGCTACGCGTATGAGGACACCCTTCCGGTGGGCAGCTGCCCCCTCAACCCAGGCACCTCCAGATGCCTCCTGCCCTGCCCTTCGCACTGCCCAAGGCCCCCGGCGGAGACGGTCAGGCTCAGCCCAGGCTCGCTCGCCTCACACGGAGGCCATTCTGGATTCACTGACTCAGGCCACACGCAGGCCGTTTTGCACTGGGAAGTGGAAGGGGGAAGAGGAAGCTGCCCATGTGTGGAGCACCTCTTGGGTGCCAGGGCTGTGCCAGGCATGTCTTCACTCATCCACACTTACCCCAGCCTGGCTGCAAGTGTCAGCCCTTCAGAAGGGCTGTGAAGAGAGGCTGAGAGGAGAGCCGATGGTTTGGTTTAGAGGGGGCCTTTCCTGCACCTTGTACGGGAGGTGAGGCGCTGAAGTTCTGCTTCCTTCCCTCCAAGCCAGCAGCCTGAGGCCCCCTGGGCCAGCAGTTCTCCCAGTTTGCTGCTGAATCACCCTTGTCAGACGTCACATGCAGGCCCAGGCCAAAGGCTGTCTTCAGCCTCTGCCCCCTTTGGTCTCTCAATTTCCAGCCCTGGGCCTGGCATCCCAGGGCCGGCGTGCCCTCCACCCAGGAGCCGGCAACGTCCTTTACTCAGCCCAGCCCGTCTCCCCACCCCACTTTTTTGCCTTCGCCTGACATGTGCCAATGGGCACAATGCCCCTCGTCTTTCTCAACTCAGCCCAGGTGCCACTTTCCCCTCTGTGGTGCACCCATGTGTTACTATGCCCCCCAACTAGACCATGCCCTCCCAGTCAGCAGGGGCCAGGCTGGAGTCAACTCTCACGTAAGCTAAGCTAAGTCACTTCAATCATGTCCGACTCTGTGCGACCCCACAGACGGCAGCCCACCAGGCTCCCCCGTCCCTGGGATTCTCTAGGCAAGAACAAAGGAGCGGGTTGTCATTTCCTTCTCCAATGCATGAAAGTGAAAAGTGAAAGTGAAGTCTCTCAGTTGTGTCTGACTCTTAGCGAGCCCATGGACTGCAGCCTACCAGGCTCCTCTGCCCATGGGATTTTCCAGGCAAGAGTACTGGAGTGGCTGGCTGCAGTTCCAGAACTCTCCGTGGAATGGAATTGCATCCTCTAGTCTCACTTCCCCAGTTTCTGATTATTTCCAGCACTTGCTGAGCGCCACCCCTGTGCTGGGTCCAAGCTGAGAAACCACCTTTCCAGAAGTTGCAAGTTGAGTGGTGGAGATGGACACAGAGAGGGAGAGAGAAAGGCTGGGCTTCCCCCAGGGGGGCTGTAGGGCAGAGCAGGGGGAGGCCCAGAATGTCCTGCTGAGAACTAAGGGGGAAAGAGGTGCCAGGAATGGGGGGAGAGGACAGTCAGGAAGCAGCCATGAGCATGGGTAGGCCTCTGGGGTGAAGGGTCTGCGTAGGGAGGTCAGGAGAGGGTGGCAGGCAGGGCTTGAACAGGGCTTGTCAGCTGAGACAGCTTCCCAAACCCTTCGAGCAGCCCCTGCAGCCACAGGACAAAATCCTAGCTCCCGGACTTTGCACTGCAGCCCTTCTGCCTGGCCCCTCTCCCGGCTCTCCCTTCAGGCCCCTTTGAAGGCCAAAGACAGATGAGGCAGCAGGTGTGAGGCTGGAGGGTGAGCAAGAGAGGTGAGGCCTGAGGGTGGTGTGTGGGGAAGGAGGCTTGTAAGAGGTGTGAGGAGGAGGCCCAGGCAGGAGCCCTGAGTGTCCCTGGGCAGCTATGTGCCAACCCACGTAGGGGGCAAGCAGCGGGGCGCAGGCTGTCCTCCAGCCCTGGGAGGCCAGGGGGCTATGAGTGTCCTGCAGAGCAAGGGGCCTGGCAGAGGCCTGACTCCCGAGTATGGCGGCACCTCCCCGCTGTGATGGGAGCAGCGTCTGGGGAAGGGAGAGCCCCAGCACCCCCCACCCCCGACACTGGCCTCAGGCAGTTGCTTCTGTTCCTCCCAGGGCTCAGAGGTCTTGACAGTGGTTGCCATGGATGGAGATCGGGGCAAACCCAACCGTGTTCTCTACAGTCTGGTGAATGGTGAGTCTGGGGCTCATTGCTGGGCTGTAGGTACACATCCCTGGGTGAGCAGGGTGAGATCCCCAGTCTCTCTGGGTCCCAGTTTCCTCATCTATAGGCCAGAAGGACAAGGTGCGTGGAGAGCAGAGGCTGGGTCCCTCCAGGAGGCGGCATGTCTCGTTGGGCATCTGCTCTGGGCCCTGCTTGTCATTCTGTCCAGTAACAGGGAGCGGCGCGTTGGGTGGGGAGGGGCAGTGGCATTACTGAACGCAACACAGGCGGCGCCAGACTACGTTCCCACACGCTCATGGGCGTATGCTCATGATAGGAAAGGGTGGCAAGCTTTCTTACACTCTAAATTGCTATGGTTTTTTTCTCATTCCTTTAAATGTTTTGGCTTAGAGCATATTATTGAATTAAATACAGTGATGATTCAGGGTGTCCCTAATACTCACCCTGTGTATGGATGAGAAAACTGAGGCTCAAAGAAGCTAAATCATCCCAAGTTCCCACTGGGCTTGAGTCTGCTGCCTCCTTCCACAATTGGGCAACAACTGAGCAGGAGGAGCCAGCTCAGGGAGGACTCTTCAGCCCTCAGTAGCTGGCACCCTCTGGGGGCCACCACACCTGGTGCCTGGCCCCACACACGTGCACACGTCTCCATGCTCTCACTCAGATACCATCACTTCCTCTGACCCTGTCCCTGGGACATGCCTGCTGCACACTCCCCTTCCAGCAGCTCACACACGTGTACACGTGCCCACCATCACAGACAGGCTTCTCGCCCAGGCACGCAGACCTCTGACAGCCTTCCCTCCCCTCCACAGCTGCAAGCCTGCACACACCTACCAAGCACCCAGCCCACCCCGCCTCCTCACCCATCTTCTTGCCTCTCCTTCTACTCCTTCTCTTCCTCCAGTCTTTCTCTTCTTCTTTCCATTATTTTCACTCCTCCCTCCCCCTTTTCTTATCTCCCTCCCTTTGTACCTCTTTATTTCTCCTTTCTCTACATTATACCTACCCACACACCACACATGCATGCATGAGAGAAGCTAAATACTAGGGAACCTGGGAGCCGGAAAGTAGTGACTTGAAGTCCCAGCTCCCGCACTCACCGTGTAACCTAAGACAAGTTACTGAGCCCCTCTGAGCTCAGCTTCCTCACTGGCCAGACACAGAGATATGGCAGACTTGAATGAGATACCCCGTGAGGCCTGGCACAACTCCTCTCTGCCACCGTGTGGCCTTGTTCAGAACTGCAGGGCACATCTCTCTGATAGGAAGTGATGGAGCCTTTGAAATTAATGAGACATCTGGAGCCATCTCCGTGATACAGAGCCCTTCCCAGCTCCGGAGAGAGGTGTATGAGCTGCATGTACAGGTACCTCCCTCGATCTTGGCCTTCTCCACCAAAGGTGATAAGACCCTGGCCCCCCACTCCTTACCCCTCAGGGCCCACGGTCAGGGGGAGGATCTAGACCTTGCTTCAGGGAACACCTGCAAGAGGTGGCAGCTGGTGTAGGGAGCTGAGACAAGGCAGAGAAGGGAGGGTGGGAGCAGCAGTGCCTTGAACGTAGGTAGGACCCGGGAAGCAGAGAGGTGTGGGGAGCATTGGTTGGTTGGGGCAGGCGGAGGCATTGCAAGCGAGGGAAGCTTAGTGAGCCAAGGCTGGGGGTGAAAGCACGTGATATACCAGGGCGACAATGAGGAGCAAGTGGGACTTGTCCATGTCAGCCTGTAGTGGAGAAACAGTTGGACCCCAAGTTGGGGGACAGAGGAGCAAAGGCTCTGAATACAGGCATGGATTTTTCCTGCAACGGGGCCAGCTTTGTGGCCATGCAACCTGTGTGATTACACAGGACCGCGATTAGAAGTGTCCCGCGCTGGGCTTAATGCTTTGCTCTTGCTGTCTTGAAATTCTCAGCAATTTTCTAACAAGGGGCCAGCTCTTTTCGTTTTTCACTGAGCCTGCAAAGTATATAGCTAGTCCTGCCCAAGAGCAGTGAAGAGCCCTGGAAAGGTTTTGAACAGGATTGGAGTCTTGTCAAAGCTCACTCTGACTGCTCACTAAACTAGAGGGATTCTCAGATTCAGAGAGCTTGGCAAAGATTTCCAGGGCCCACTACGGGGGACGGGAATGTAGTGTGTCCTGGGGAAACCCAGGACTTTGCATGTTTCGAGCTCCCAGGTGATTCTGGCCCTAGTCCCAGCCTGGCATCTGAAAACCCAGGTCCCAACTTGGGCTTGAAGGGAATCAGATGAGGAGCAGGGCAGTGGAGCCATCAGCCCAGGTGATAGATGGCAGGGCCCTGGGGGTGAGGGAAGGTGGGATGGGAAAAATGGACAGGAGGCGGACACCACGGAACGTGGCTGTGAGGGTCGGGGAGAGGAGAGGGAGGGGAGAGGCCCGTGTAGATGCACACCATCAGAAACCCAGGACGGGAGGCCAGTTGAATAGGACAGGCGTGATGCGTTTTGGTGCCTCGGGGACATTCAAGTTGAAAATCCACACCTCAGAGCGCAGGTTTGAGTTTCAGACAACACCCACGAGCAGGTAGTGTGAAGGCTAGGAGGGAATGAGACCACCCAGAGCAGGGCGGCGGGGAGAGAGGAGCCACCAGCTGGGAGCACCACTGCTGGAGCACCCCGACCAAGAGGGAGGAAGGAGGAGGAGCAGGTGAAGGAGAGATCGGGGTCAAGGCCAACCTGCCCTGTGGAGTCCCATTAGCCGAGGGGACAGAGCATGCTGGAGGGTGAGGGAGAGTGGCCGTGCCACGTGCAGTGTGGGGATCGGCATGAAGCGCCTGACTTGGGGACAGGCCGACAGCTGAGTGGAAGGGGCGAAAAGGAGGCAGAGGAATAAGTTCTAGAAAAGAAGAGTGGGACTTCCCTGCTGGCCCAGCGGCGGGGACTCCACCCTTGCCATGTAGGGGTCATGGGTTCCATCCCTGGTCAGGGAAGTTCCGAATGCCTTGGGATGTGGCCAAAAATAAATAAATAATTTTTTAAAAAAATTAAAAAGAAGAGTTATGAAGCAGCTAGTGTATGAGAGTGGAGTCCAGGAGGGTGATTAAAGGACAGTAAGTTGAAGGCCAGAGCCTGCTTATAGGAAGGCGGGAGGAAGCCCTTCCAGGCTTCATGCAATATTTGCCACATGCCCATGAGGCACCTGTGGGCACTCAGCCCCGGACTGCAGGCTGTATTAGTCAGCCTCTGCTGCATCACCGCACCTGTCTTCCCTGCAGCCTCCCCCGGCAAGTGGACACAAGGGCAGAATACGGCAGAGCTAGGGTTTGACCCGACGTCTGGCTACAAGAAGAGGGCGGTATGATGCGGTGGAGGGAGCACTGACTAAGGGGTCAGACGCATCTCCCTTCTTCCAGTCCAGCTGTGTGACCCCCAGTGACCACCTGACCCCGCCCGCCTCATCGTAAAACAGGACTAGCCATAGCACTCTGCTAGTTTCCTAGGACTGTGGTAATGTAGTACCACAAACTCACTGTCTGAAAACCACACACATTCAAACACCGCAGTTGCTGTGGGCAGGAATCTAGGGTCAGCTTAGCTGGGTCCTCAGTTTCAAGGTCTCTCACATGGCTGCCGACAGATATTCAGCCAAGACCGGGTTCTCACCTGAAGGCCCAACAAGGAAGGATGAGCTTCTGGGCTCACATGGCTATTGGTGGGACTTACTTCCTCTCGGGCTGGTGGACTAAGAACCGCGGTTCCTCTCCAGCTGTTGACTGGCGATCACCATTAGTTCCTCAAAACATCAGAGAAGCTGTCAACAGAGCTGTCTGCTTTGCTAAAAGACAGAAATTATGATCTAATCACAAAATGATATTTCATCACCTCCGCTATATTCTATCAGTTTGAAGCAGGTCCCTAGGCCAAGCCACTCTCAAAAAGAGGAGGTTACAGGGACTTCCCTGGGCCAGCGGCTAAGATTCCATGCTCTTAGTGCAGGGGCCCCAGGGTTCAATCGCTGATCAGGGAACTAGATCCCACACGCCTTGACTAAGACCTAGTGCAAACAAATCTATTTTTTTAAGAAAAGAGGAGATTACATAAGGGCATAGATACCAAGAAGCAGGGATCATTGGGGCCATGCTGGAGTCAGCCTGCCACACAGCCATAGCCACCTGTCCCCCACCCAGGTGACTGAGGTCAGCTCTGCAGGGACTCCAGCCGCCCAGGCCATGGTACCTGTCACCATCCGGATCGTGGACCTCAACAACCATCCACCGACATTCTATGGGGAGAGTGGACCCCAGAACAGATTTGAGCTGTCCATGTATGAGCACCCGCCCCAGGGGGAGATCCTTCGGGGCCTCAAGATCACCGTCAATGACTCAGACCAGGTTTGTGGTCCTGCCCTCCACCTGTCTTTCTGCAAACTGCCGGGGACCAAGGCCCAAAGTTGAGGCTGCCTGAACCTTTCCCACTGATGTCACTGGGGCTGGGGGGGGGGTCACAAAATGAATGAGGCAAGAGTGGATAACCGAGAGAGAGAGGAGGGAGCTGCATGGCCTAAAGATATTCACAATCAATTAAAAAGAAAAGCCAGTCGGAAAAAAGCACCTCTGGAAGTTTTCCCGGCTTTCGGTGCCATTGCCCAGGGCTCAACCCCTGGCTGGGCGACGAAGCCCTGCAAGCCAGCCATGAGGCCTTAAAACCAAAAGCACCACTGTGTCTGACCCTCCAGACGCTGTGAACGTGTCCTGTTGCCTCCTGTGCCCAGAGCAGGGCTGGGCTTTCTGTGCTTGCTTCTTCGCTTGGTCCTCGTAGTTCACTCAACTTTTCTGATTCTTGGTCACCTCTCCTAAGAATGCTTACCTCCCAGGGTCAAGGGCATGCAAAGTCCCCTTGCACAGCACGACTCTATAATGAGGTTCATTCTCATTCATCTTCCCTGTTTCCGCTGTCCAAACTTTTTCCCAGGGAGCCAATGCCAAATTCAACTTGCAGCTGGTGGGACCTGGGGGCATCTTCCGAGTGGTCCCACAGACGGTCCTGAATGAAGCCCAAGTCACGATCATTGTGGAGAACTCAGCCGCCATCGACTTTGAAAAGTTCAAAGTGTTGACCTTCAAGGTAAGTGATGCTGTGCACTGCCTTGAACGGGGGCGGGGTGTCACAGTAGTGCCCAGATCCATCCTTGAGAGGTCTCTCGTTACCCCCTAGCCCTCCTAGCCCTACTCTTTCCCTCTGCTCCTCCTTCTGACTTGGGGAGCAGTGGGGAGAGGAAAAGTATGATACAAGAGCTCCCCTCTACTCCACAGCCTCACTGAGCGCCAGTGTCTACAACTCTCCCCAGGAATGCAAGGAGGAGGGTGGTCCAAAAAACAACCACCCATGTAATGTGCCATGTGAATAGACTGAGAGAAAAAGCTCTTTGATCATCAGGAGAGATGTTTTCTTGTTTGCACTCGACATGGCAATTGTTCTGTTAAAACTTTTAGCAAAGGATGAGAAAAGTTCCTTTGTATTTGGAATTATTCAAAATGATAAACACATAAAATTAATGTATATTTACATAAATATGTAAATAAATATGGGGGTTGACCCAAAAGTTCATTGGGAATTTTCCATAAGATGTTGGATGTTATGGAAAAATACAAACAAACTTTTTGACCAACCCAATATTAATAAAAAGAAAAAGTATTTTGCTGATGTTAATTTAAATTGTTATAATTATTTATAATTATACATGCATACATATTGATAGCTAGCATCATACTTAAAAGTGAAATTCTATACAACATTGTTAATCAACTATACTTCAATCAATCAACCAAAGAAAGTGAAATTTTAAAAGCATTCTTTGAAGTCATGAACAAAACGTGGATACCTGCTCTTACCAATATTGTTTAACACTGTTCCTAGAATTAAACATTATTCCTAAATAAGAAAGGAAATGAAAGGTGCAATCATTAGAAAGGAAGAGATAAAGTTATCCTTGTTTTTAGATGTGATTGCTTGCTTAGAAAAATCTAAAAGAGATGATCAAAACATTGTTAGATACTGCAAAGTCACTAACATGATGGATTACAAAGTTAGGTCACAAAATCTAATCATTTTTCCTGCATCCAAGAAACTGCAAAGAGAATAATGGGATTAGAGACCACTTTTATAAGAACAACTAAAAGACAAAATTCCCAAGAGTTACCATAACAAGATTCCAGCATATAAATAACAAAAAATGTACAAATTTAACAAAAAGATAAAAGAAGGTGAGAAATATAAAGACAAACCCTGTTCAAAAATGCAAATTCTCATCAGGTTAATAAAGAATCCAATGCCACTTTAATTAAGTCTTACCCAAAATTTCCTTTGGAGAAGGAAATGGCAACCCACTCCAGGGTTCTTGCCTGGAGAATCCCAGGGACGGGGGAGCCTGGTGGGCTGTCGTCTATGGGGTCACACAGAGTCGGACACGACTGAAGTGACTTAGCAGCAACTTAGCAGTGGCAGCAAAATTTCCTTAGGGGAGGATGTAGGGGACTTGACACAATTATACTGGCTTTTATCTGGAGAAACAAACCGATAAGAATAATCAGGGAATTTGGGAAAAAAAGAGTATGAGGCAAGAATTTGCTCTAAAAGATATTAAATTATATTATGAAGCAAAGTTGCTTTAAATTGAAAGCAAAAAATAAAAATATACAAACCAATGGAGCAAAAGAAACTGGTTCCAATGCAAATGGCAACTATAAGGAACCAGGCATTGCGGTCTCGGGGCGGGGGGTTTGCTTTAGAGGTGCCCCCTGCAGGTGGCGACAGGAATAGCTGGCTGGCAGTCGAGAAAATGGGAGGCAAGGCAGGTGGGTGCCAGGGTGATACCGAGACAGGATGTGACAGGCTCTCTGCAGAGCAACTGCCATCCAGACAAGTCTTCCTTCCCCAGCTCTTGGCCATTGAAGTGAGCACCCCGGAGAAGTTCAGCTCCACGGCGGATGTCGTGATCCAGCTCCTGGATACCAATGACAACGTCCCCAAGTTCACCTCCCACTACTACGTCGCCAGGATCCCCGAGAATGCCCCTGGGGGCTCCAACGTGTTGGCTGTTACAGTGGGTTGGGGGCTGCCCCAGGGACTGGGGGTGGGGTTGCGAGCGCCACTGAAGGGGGCCCTTGTGAAGTCAGAAAAACCTGGGCTCCTGTTTGATTCGATAAACCACATTCACTGGCTGTGTCCTTGGACAAGCTATGCGCCCTCTCTGAGCCTCAGTTTTTCTTCTGTACAATGGGCATAATAGCACCTCACAGGATGATAATGAGGCCATGTAGTGAGAAGTAGAAGGCCTTCCAGATCTGGTTCCTCCAACGCTTTAGACCTGAGGTGAAACTAGGGCTCCAGAGTAGGCCTCCAGTTCTCCCCAGCTGGGCAACCCTCCCACCCCACCCAAACCCGTGTGTGGCCATTGAAAGCAAGAGCTGCCAACACGCCCTGACAAAGGGGCCAGGGCCACTGGGAGCTTTCTCTCTTCCAGGCCGTGGATCCAGACACAGGTCCCTGGGGTGAAGTCAAATACTCCATTTATGGATCTGGGGCAGACCTGTGAGTAGATCCAGAAACCCAGTCAAGGCCTTGGGCAAGGGATTTGGGAGGCTGAGGGTGGAGGAGGGTCTGTGCTGAAGTCAGGAGGAGCCTGGGCTGAAGCCCCTGGGCTGGGGAGGTGAGCCTGGGGGCGGGAATGAAAGGCAGCTGTAGAGAGCCCGAGGCAGAGGCGGGGATACACCTGAGGAGGTGAGTCAGAGAAGTAAGGTCCACCCCACAACCTGGAGCTGGGCTCCTGGCCTCCGGGGCCAGGCAAGCAGCGCTGGGCTAGGGAGGGGCAGGCCATGGGAGGAGAGGGAAGGGCTGGGACTCGGGTGAAGCTCCACACTGATAGGAAGTAGATGAATGGGCCTGCCTCCCTGAGTCAGACTGTGAGGATGTGGAGAGGAGCAGACGAGATGCTCAGAGAAGCCGCCCAACGCATCGCCGCTTCTTCTTGGAGGCGGCCCCTTACTGCAGGCACGTGTGTGCACACGTGTGCGTGCTTGTGCACACCCTTGTTGCACTCTCTGTGCCCGGCAGCTTCCTGATCCACCCGTCCTCTGGGATCATCTACACCCAGCCCTGGGCCAGCCTGGACGCTGAGGGCACTGCCAGGTACAACTTCTACGTGAAGGCGGAGGACATGGAGGGCAGGTCCAGCCTGGCCGAGGTGTTCATCACGCTGCTGGATGTCAATGACCACTACCCCCGGTTTGGAAAGAGCGTCCAGGAGAAGACAATGGTGCTGGGGAGCCCGGTGAAAATTGAGGTGAGCTTCAAAAGTAGCCGAGCTGTCGTCATGGCTTGGTCACTGTGCACTTGGCCAACTCCAGGGCCCTCGGAGCCTGTCCTCTCCCTGCCCCGCCCCAGCGGGCTTAGGCAGCTTCCTCCTTAGTATCTCGGGCACACTGTGGGAGCCAGGCACCCGTCCAGTACTGTCCGAGAGGATCTGTGGGCCTGATGCTGGCAGCTTGTGTATGCTTCTGGCTAGAGCCCCATGGGGACCCCCGCTTCAAGCCTTGCAGGAGTGACTGGCCTGGGGAAGCAGGGTCCCACGGCATTTCCCCACATGAGCATCCGACAGGCTAGAAGCCACCACTCAGCTCAGCAGCGGCCCAGCGTCCAGCTGCTGTATTCAGGAGCTGCTAGCCAGATGCCCAGAACCTCGCTGGAGATGCTGCTGCCTGCCGGGCCCCTCCACCCTCTCACCATGGACTGAAGGCTGGCCTCGCCCCTCTGTGGGCACCAACCACATGACGACGCCAGGCTCTGCGTGAGCCCCTGACTCTGGCTGTCCTGGACCTGGCACTTCTCGGGTCACTGTGGCTAACTCCTCCCTGCTCCCCCCAGCCGCCACCAGCAACCCCCACACCAGCAGCCTGGCTGTTGCCCCAGCAATGCCCACTCCCTTCCTCTCTGTCCTTGCTCTGCCCACCCCTGGTGAGGCACTGGCCAGGTGTTAGCCTGGCACCAGTGCCTAAATGTCCATCATTCTTAGACCCCCCCCCNCCCCCCCCGAAAAAAAAGCTTTGTTCCTGCAGCTGCAAGTGGCGCTGTGGCTTAAGAATTTCTTTTTCAATTATCTTGGACTCCTGAAATAGGCAATGATTTTTAAGGTACTTTATATATCCCTAGTGGTTCAGATAGTAAAGAATTCGCCTGCAATGAAGGAAATCCAGGTTTGATCCCTGGATTAAGAAGGCCCCTGGAGAAGGGAATGGCACCCCACTCCACTATTCTTACCTGGAGAATTCTATGGACAGAGGAGCCTGGCAGGCTACAGTCCATGGGACCGCAAAGAATGGACATGGGTCACAAAGAATTGGACATGACTTAGAGACTAACACTTTCACTTTTCACTTTCACTGTATACCCCCATCCCCACCTCACCCAGAATTAACCTCTGAGAAAGAAGACATTGTTGCCACTTTACAGATTAAGAAATGGAGGCTCAGGCAGGTTGCATGTTTGGTTGGCCTGTGTTCACCCAGCTGTCTGCCTGCTCCCACAGCCCTGCTCCTCCACTGCTCTGCCCTCCCAACATGGAGAAAGCATGAACCCCGAAACCCAACAGGCTTGACTCTGGACCCAGCTCCCCTCCTTCTCCCTCTCCATCCTTACGCAAGACACTCAGCCTCCAGGTTTTTTGTTTCTTACCGATACTGACTTGACTAGGCTTGTTCTGAGATTGACAGCACATGTATATAGCCAAGCACAGACCCTAGCTCATTCAATTCCTCTCCCAGCTCCATTCACTCAAAATAGGATTAGGACCATTTCCCGTCAACCCAGCAAACGGCATATGACCTGTCGGTTTAGCCAGAGGACACCCTGGCTAAATATGACCTCAGCGCCCAGCCCGCCTACCCCTCCCTGTGCACAGGCCACAGACCAGGATGCAGAAGAGCCCAACAACGTGGTGGACTACTCCATCACCCACGCAGAGCCGGCCGACGTGTTCGACATCGACGCGCGCACGGGGGAGATCTGGCTCAAGAACTCTATCCGATCCCTGGATGCCCTGCACAACATCACGCCCAGTGGGGACCGCACGTGGTCCCTAGAGGTGCAGGCCAAGGACCGTGGCTCCCCATCCTTCAGCACCACGGCCTTGCTCAAGATTGACATCGTAGACACTGAGGTGAGTACAGAGCCCACGTGGAGGGTTGGTCAGAGGCCAGCTCAGGCCTCCCTGCAACGTGGCCAGAGAGAAAGTGAAGTCGCTCAGTCGTGTCCAACTCTTTGCAACCCCATAGACTGTAGCCTACCAGGATCCTCTGTCCATGGGATTTTCCAGGCAATAATACTGGAGTGGATTGCCATTTCCTTCTCCAGGGGATCTTCCCAACCCAGGGCTCCAACCCAGGTCTCCCACATTGTAAACAGACGCTTTGCTGTCTGAGCCACCAGGGAAGTCCGTGGAGAGAAAGACCACCTTCCTCCAAAGACACCCACCCCATGCTCACAGAGACTACCTGTGCCATCCAACGCACAGGCTTTGACATCAGGTCAAAATACCAGTTTCAACACTTTGTAGCAGTGTGACTTTGCTAAGTCTTTTCCCTTCCTGTGAAATGGGACTCACAATGCCTCCTTCACACGCGTGTTGAAAGGCAGAAGTAAAATCATGTGTGGTTCTCAGGTCAGTGTCTGGCAGGAAGTCATCCCTTAAGAGGTTCCTAATATATTTGGGCAGATATGAACCCCCCACCCCCATCAAAGGAAAGCAGCGCTAGCTAATATAGGAGTTCTTCATCCAATCCAGCCTGCAATGTATTTTTTATGTGTGGGTTTTTTTTTCTGGAATAAAGCCCATAGTTCTCATCAGATTCTCTAGGGGATGACTGACCCCAGAAAGCTTAAAAACCATCTGGCCGGCCTCAGGGTGCTCAGGGCCCCAGCTCTGTCCTCTGGGCTCCAGGCAGGAGCGGCTGAACGCACCTCTCTTCCAGATGCTGTCCCGAGGCCCCATGGCCGCCTTCCTGATGCAAACTAAAGAGAACCCCATGAAGGCCGTGGGCGTGCTGGCTGGCATTATGGCCATCATTGTGGCCTTAACCGTCCTCATCTCCACCGCCACCTTCTGGCGCAACAAGAAGTCCAACAAGATCCAGCCGGTGCGGCGAGTTCTCCGCAAGCGGCCCAGCCCTGCACCCCGCAGCATCCGCATCGAGTGGCTTAAGTTCCGAAGGACCAAGGCCGCTGACAAGTTTGTGCTCAAAGAGTCTCCTCCCAATGAGAACTGCAACAACAACAGCCGTGGAAGCACACCACCCCCCCAAGCCCCCGCTCCCCCTCCACCACCCAGCACGGCACCCAGCATGGGCCAGGCCCCCTGGACCGTGCCTACTGTCTCTGGCTCACTTGCCCCTCAGCAACCCCAACAACCATCACCAAAACCCAGGGCCGTGGCAAAACGCAAGGCCGTGGGAAGCCCTGTCCAGTCAGCTCTGGTCTCTGAGCTCAGGCAAAAGTTTGAGAAGAAGAATCTACATAGCAAAGCTTACTTCTAGACTGTGTCCTGTGGCCCCGCTCTCCCCACTCCAGTTGCCCTGATGCCTGGGCCAGGCTCCTCAACTCTGCTCCTTAGGGTCACCCCTGTTTTGTACAATGGTGTAACCCCCATAACCAGGGCTCTGGACAATGCCTTGGGCAAAGGATTTATTCCTCTGGCTATGACTGCAGTTGGGAAACACGTCCCCATCACCCAGCTCCTCGGCACATGTGCAACGCTCCCCGTCCAACAGAGGCCGGGCAGCAACAAGGAGCCAGACTGATGTCTTCTCTTCTCCAACTCCAGACCTCACAGTGTCGCTTGGGTCCTGCAGGGGCCCCAGCTTTCTTAGTTCAGGAGCAGAGCCCTGGCCACATGTGACAAGGTTGACTAGCACCTGGATCCCGAAGCCTCCAGCTAAGAGCAGGAGCAGAAAAAGGCTCAGGGGCTAAGGCTGAGGGTCAGCGAACCTTGCAGGCTGTGGGAAACCAAATGCAGCCAGAGGGCGAGGACGCGCTGAGAACTCTTGCCAACTGTGGGCCTGTGCCTAAAAGCCACTGGAAGGTGGAGGATGGGGTCTGGGCAGAGACTGTGAGCCCCTGCTATGCCCCGTGGGGACCAGGGACACAGAGGTATAAGATGGACTCTGTGGGAGTGAGCCCTCCCCCAGCCAGGGCTGCCCTGGGCCCAGAGATGGCTGGAGCCAAGCTGGTTGCCCCAGAGACGTCCGTAGGAGCAACAGGTACCCTTGGGAGCTGTCCCACGAGCAGTCCTCGAGGAGACAGAACAGGGCTGAGATCTGGGGAGACTTCTGTTTTTATCCCGTTCTTCTGCTCACGTGTGATAACCTTGGGAAGGCTCCTCCTCTTTCTCATCTGGAAAATGAAGAACGTGAATCAGCCTTATTCAAGGTCTGGGGTGAAGATCAAAACAAGTAGTAGTGATGAGGGCTTTAACCAAGTGCAAAGCAGCACAAATAGGAAGTATTTTTCCCCTGGCCAGGTCTCCGGGGTGCAGCTCTTCCACAAAGTATTAGGAGCCTCCCAGCTGTTCTGCCAAGCACCCACAGGGGGCGCTGTGCTAGGCGTAGGGTCCACTGATCCAAGATGGCTGGAGCTGGACCATGCCATAGCTTCCCTTCCACCTCCCCCCAGCTACGTCCCCCATGCAGCCCAGGCCAGCCGTTCTCAGAAAGAACCAGAGCCGGGCCGCACAGCCAGCCGAAGCTCCATCTTGCCAAGATGACGAAAACGAGTTCCCAAGAGGGAGAGTGATTGCCAGAGGTCACAGAAGTTTGGCGGCAGGAACCTGGTTTGAAGGCTCTGGGCTCCTGAGCACGTCCCTCTAGTCGGAGCGCACCTCCTCCGCTTGTGACCACCGCCCCCAACAGAAACATCGTGCAAGCTTCATTTAATGCAAAGAAGTTCCATCTGACTTTAAGGACACTTGCCAAGAGGAAATACAGATATGTGCCTAGAGAGAGACAGAACAGTTGCTGGCGTTTCACTCCACTCACTCAGAACCCCTCTAGGATATGTCTGTGAATTTAACCACAGATTGTATGCATATGTGGTTTTCTTGATTTCTGAGGTGGCCTGTGAGGTGTTACTCAGATGTGCTGGCTGTAGGCTCCTTGCTGGGGTTTCTGCGGTCCAGTGTATTAACAGCTGGGCTCTTAACAAACTAGGAGCCCAGTCTCAACAAGTGGGTATGGGTTTCAAGACTAGGTTGGATCATGTCCGCCCTTCACAGGAATGTAGCATCCTTACAACTTGCATGTGGTCAACCGTTTTTGTAAATGATCAATAAAATCTGTTAACCAAAAGCCAACCTGACCTCCAGCTCCCTGCCTTTTTTAAAAAAAATTCTGCCACTCCTGCCACATGCAGGATCTTAGTTTCCCAACCAGAGATCAAACCTGTGCCCCTGCATGAGAACACAGAGCCTTAAACACCAGACCACCAGGGAAGTCGCTCTGGACCCCTGTCTAGCACCAGTGTTAGCCGGCTTGTAGAGGCCAGTCTTCCTGACAGCCAGGATCAGGGCTGCCGCTTGGTTCTCTTACCGGATCCATCCCCCAACCCCCAGGTCTGACTGTGGGAGGCTGCAAAAGTTTTTCCCAATTGCCACGCATACATCTCCAACAGCAACGCATTTGTGGGGCTTGTCTGCCTGAGTAGATCCTGGCCTGGATGGGGCTTTTCTCTCAAGCAGGACAAGCCCTAGCAAGGCTGTCTGGAGCTAGCACTAATTAGCCCAGCCCAGCCCAGAGAGGGCAGGTGTGGGCATGGACACCCACACATGGAATCAGTGTCATCTCTGGGACAGTGGCCCTGGGCTGGAAGCCCAGGAGAGCATCAGGGCCCAAGGGTGGAGAGTGGAGCTCCAGGACAAGCCCGGGAACTTGAACCAAGGCAGGGTCAATCTTGGAAACTAGGCCCATGAGCAACTCTTGTGCTGTAAAGTACGGGCAGAGAGCCTCATTGCCAGCACAAGTCATGCTGAGAAAGAGGAGGAAGATACGGTGGACCCGTAAGGGACCCGCAAACGTGGTGGCGCTGGAGGAGACCCCAGACCAGTGGGAGTGAGTGTGGGCCGATGCCACCGCAGGGAATGGGGTGGGGGCAGGGGCAAGGGGTGCCCGGCTAGCCACACTGGGCAAGCACAATGTTACACCTCCAGGTAAAGAGCTGGGAGGCAGGGTGACAGATGGGGCAGGTTGTCCCACTCTTGGGTCCCCAAGGAGTCTGTAGAACAGTGTGTTTTTTTCCTGTGGTTGAGCTCAGACTTTCTAATTATATGCAATAACATCGTGCTTTACAGTCTAACAGCCCTGAGTCTGAATCCTGGTTCTGCCACTAAGTGTGACTTGGGGCCAGACACCAAAGCCCCCATGGACCTCATTTTCCTCATCAATACATAGTGCAAAAAAACCCTGCTATGAGGATGCCAAGAGCTAATCTATGCAAAGCACCTGCCGCAGCTTTGTTTCTGCTGATGCGAGCTCAGGAGGCAGGTGCTATTCTTAGCTGTACACGAGGGCATTTGAGGACAGCTGATGGTCCGCATGCTAGAGCATCATCCCCGGAGGGGAGGGCTTCTTCTGCTCATCCTCACTTCCAGGATCTTTTCCACCCTCTGATGGGCCTGGAAACCTCTCCCGGGTACTAGGAGAACGGAGGAGAGTGGACCAGTAGGAAGTGGGGGAGGGCCTTTGAGCATCCACCTGCCCAGGGAGTTAGGAATCGATGAGAATGCCCCTAGGAGCACCTGTGGGACTCTGTGGCTGCCCCCAGAGCCCAGCTGGTCAAGTATGGCAAGAACTGGGGAGGAGCCATGCTGTCCCAGTTCTCTGGGGGCTGCAGGAATTCTGTTACTCTGAGAACTGGAAGTTTTTTCAAATTATTATTAATTTGTATTGGGGTATATTTGATTTACACTGCTGTGTTAGGTTCAGCTGTACAGCCAAGTGAATCAATTATATATATACATAAAAGCATGTGTGTATATGTAAAATTTTTTTAAGATTCTTTTCCTATATGGGTCATTACTGAGTATTGATTAGAGTTCCCTGTGCTATATGGTAGATCCTTATGAGCTACTTTCTTTATATATAGTAGTCTGTATATGTCAATCCCAATCTCCCAATTTATCCCTCCCCCACCATGAAGACTAGAAGCTTTGAGAAAATCCAAGTCAGCACACCCAGCATGGATGTTGGCAGGCAGGCATGCTTCCCCGACAGTCTTCAAAGGCCACAAGCACAGGAGGATGGACAGGGAGGACGAGGAGGATGCCACGTGACGACTAAGGCGAATCACTGCCGTGTGGACAGAGGGAGGATCCCTTAGGAGATTCAGAGAAGTAACTGGGGAGGGGCAGTGCTCAGAAGGTCTTGGTTTCTAGAATGCAGCGGCAATGGCTTAAGTAACCATAAGTTGAACAATAAAGTAAGTGACCTTACTTTATATCAGTAGTCTAGTGATGTTGGTGATGTTATAAAATTGTACAAATGCACCTCTTTGGCTTAGTGAGGTCCAGTCATTCATTTATTAATCAATAATTTACTGAATCCTTCTTTTAGTGACACAATGTCTGAATATACATATTACCTGTCTCAGGCCCTCTTCTAGATGTTAGGGATACAGGCTCTAACAAGCAAAAATAAAAGAGAAAAAGGACAAAACACTTCTCTCAGGTTGCTAACTACATATACCTAAGACTAGCAATGGCTTCCGGAGAAGGCAATGGCACCCCACTCCAGTACTCTTGCGTGGAAAACCCCATGGATGGAGGAGCCCAGTGGGCTGCAGTCCATGGGGTCTCGAAGAGTTGGACACAACTGAGTGAATTCACTTTCACTTTTCCCTTTCATGCATTGGAGAAGGAAATGGCAACCCACTCCAGTGCTCTTGCCTGGAGAATCCCAGGGATGGGGAGCCTGGTGGGCTGCCGTCTATGGGGTTGCACAGAGGCGGACACGACTGAAGCGACTTAGCAGCGGCAGCAGCAGCAGCAGCAATGGCTTCACTCTAAAAGCAAGTAGCCCTGCTTACAAATGTCCGCTGCATCAAAGGCACTTCCCTTAAAATGACACAGTCCGAGCTCTAAACAAATTCCCAAGAGCATGACCATTGAATCTAAAAGTCCTGCATCTTTGAAACATTATTACACAGAACACTATTTAAACATTCATTAAACAGAATGTGAATTAACCTAAAAGATGCTTGCTCCTTGGAAGGAAAGCTATGACAAACCTAGACAGCATATTAAGAAGCATAGATCTCACTTTGCCATCAGAGGTCCATATTGTCAACGTTATGGTTTTTCCAGTAGTCATGTACAGATGTGAGAGTTAGACCATAAAGAAGGCTGAGTGCCGAAGAAGTGATGCTTTTGAACCATGGTGCTGGAGAAGACACTTGAGAGTCCCGTGGACTGCAAGGAGCTCAAGCCAGTCAATCCTAAGGGAAATCAGTCCTGAATATTCACTAGGAGGACTGTTGCTGAAGCTGAAGCTCCAATACTTTGGCCACCTGATGTGAAGAGCTGACTGTTCGGAAAACACTTGGATGCTGAGGAAGATGGAAGGCAAAAGGAGAAGGGGGCAACAGAGGATGAGATGGTTAGATAGCATCACCAACTCAGTAGACATGAATCTGAGCAAACTTCGTGAAACGCTGGAGGTCAGAGGAGCCTGGCGTGCTGCAGTCCATGGGGTCGCAAAGAGTCGAACACAACTGAGCGACTGAACTGAACTGATAACAGATAATGACAGAATATCTATGCTAATATCCTTCACATTCTGTCCATCACCAACTCCCGGACACTACTCAAACTCATGTCCATCATTGTTGGTGATGCCATCCAACCACCTCATCCTCTGCTGTCCCCCTCTCCTCCCACCTTCAATCTTTCCCAGCATCAGGGTCTTTTCCAGTGAGTTGGTTCTTCACATTAGGTGGCCAAAGTGTGGGGGTTTCAGCTTCAGCATCAGTCCTTCCAATGAATATTCAGGACTGAATATATATAGTGTGTATATATGTATATGTATCTATCTATATATGTATTTCTACATATACACACATATGTAAACCTAGTAAGATCTGATGTTCCTAATGACCAGTGTCTGCAAAGTCAGTCAAAGAAAATACAAATGGACATGGACGCCTTAAATGGTGATAACATTTATTGAGGGCTTACTGGGTGCCAGACGTTGTTCTGAGAACTTTACATGTAAAAATTCATATAATCATCTGGACAACTCTATGCAGTAGTTACTATTATTATCTCCATTTTACATCTGAGGAAATTAAGGCACAAGGAAAATAGAGTCACAAAGCCAGTAAAGAAGCAAAGCCAAAATTTAAGCCCAAGAACCTGGGATGCAGAGTCAATGTTATTGACTAACCATATTGCCTAATCAGTCTGAGTAATGCACATCTTTACTCTAGGATTTTTTAAGGGAAAGTTTAAGGGACAGATTCTCAGAATTCCTCTGTGGACTGTGTTCCCTTGCCCTAAATTCCCAAGTTCACACTTTCAGCTGAGCACGACCCCTGCTCAGGACACGCTCCTGATTCTCCCCCTTCCTACACGTCTCTTCTACTCTGCTTTCCTTCCTCCTGCCCCTCTGTCCATGCCCACCACGAAGGTTTCATTGACAGAAATGGAGGCCACAGCATCCACTCCTGCCTTCACTTTAGCCCCAGGCCCCTTCATGAAAACTGCAAGGCCCACCGGCCAAGAACTGAGGATGACCTTTGATCCTACGGAATGAAGTACCTGGAGGCCAGTGGAAGTACATTCTTACCCTGCTCCAACAACTTTATCACGGGAAATTTCTCCTAAACAAATTCTCTCTTATATAACATACATGTGTGTGTTGTTTGCGTACATATGTGCATATATATATACATATATATAAAACTATATACATATCATTCAAAAATGGATGTTCTTTGGTGTGATAATGGCATTGTGAGTGTGTATTTTTGAACCTTCTTTATCTGTTAGGGATAAAACTAAAATATTCACAGGTAAGCTGTGAAGCTTTGTATCTGCCACAAACATTCCAGTTAAAAAAAACTGTTGAGGGACTTCCTGGTGGTCAAGTAGTTAAGACTTCACCTTCCAATGCAGGGGGTGCGGGTTTGATTCCTGTTCAGGGAGCTATGATCCTACATGCTTTGTGGCCAAAAAATAAAAAATAAAATAACCCAAAACATAAAACAGAAGCAATATTGTGACAAATTCAATAAAGATTTTTAAAATGGTCCACATCCAAAAAAAAAAAAAAAATCAACAACTGTTAAGAGCAAGGACTAGATGAAATAAGACTGCAAAATGTTAAAAAAAAAATTTTATTTGAAGCTGACCGAAGGGGAGGAACAAGAGTATCTCTACTTTTGGTATGACTGAAATTTTCCATAAAAAACTTCTTGCTCAGAAGAAAATCAATGAGAATTAACAGAACAATTTGTTTGATATGCAAGCTGTCTTCAATTTCTAAAAATTCATTATAACCAAAATCGATTATCAACACAGTCCAGGGCTTCGATGAGTCCAGCAGTTTCATCAAGAAAGGTCAGTCTTTGCCCTCAAGGGCTTGCAAGCAACAAAAACATCGCACATCCTGTTCTATTCCTTATTTCTTTTCCATAGGCATGGAAAGTCCAGGAAGGCTACTTGGAGGAAGGACGTGATACTTAAGATAGATCTGGAAGGAACTGGGAAGGAAGGTAGGAAGGAGTGAGGGAGAAAATATTTCTGGGGACGTCACAAGAAGGCCAGCTTTCCCTCAAACCTTCAGAAGGTTTTCCTTGGCAAGTTGGAGAAGCTGTGAAGACGTAGATGTGAGTTTAAACCCTGGGAAAGACCTCCATCGTCAGAGCTGCCTGGAGGGACAGCGAGCCATCCCTGGGTTTCATGGGGTCCCCCACCCATGTGAGCGTAGATAAGAAGAAACAGTCACCTCTCAGGAGTTTAAAGGAGGGCTTGAAACACTGACTGGAAACAGGAGTAGGCATTATATCCTTATTCATGTGAAAAACATTTGTCATACTCAGCACTGAGATACTAGGAAGACAGGGCTGAACAAATAAGCCTGTATCTCACAGTCTCAAGAAAATAGGTGGGAATCAGGATCAAGTAATAGTAACAACGATAATAACAGTCATATGATTTTATAGAGATTCTTTTCCTTCTGGATGTGGCTCCCAGAAGCCATATGACTTTGGTTTCCAGCAATCACTAGACATGAGCCCCAGGCTGTAGCCTGTCCCCTGTTCCTTAGTGCTGGCGATGCCAGGCTCTCAGGAGCACCAAGGACTGCTCTGCGGGACACAGACACCCACACATGGAGACTCACATCACCCACCAGCTCTCGTTTCACCCCAAAAGGCAGCTTTTTCAGAACATCAGACTCAGGTGGTTATAACTTCCTGAACTTCTGCTTCTTCACCTGTAATAAGGGGTAGAAGCCTACCTTTGTCCAGTGGGATAACATATGTGAAACGTATTATATGTTAATGTTCCATGTAAACATGTAAACGTTATATATTTATTTACATACAAAATAACATGTATTAATCTCCAGTCACCATGAATAATCAAATGATTAATTGGACGAAGCTCCTTTGGCATCAGTTCCATGAAGGTAAGAAAGACTGTGTCTCCAGGACCGTTGTGTGAAGTTCAGAGCCTGGAACTGAGTTGGTGCTCAATAAACACTTGCTGAATAAATGGGTCGAGCCAAGTTGAGCCGCCACAGAGAATTAGTTTAAGGGCCGGAGGTCCACACCAGCCCTCCCCGGTGGTCATCTCCCTCTCCAGCTCTCTGCTTGTCCCCCTCCTGCTCAGCACCTCTGGGCTCCAGGCCGTCCTCGCAGACGGCGGCGTGGTCTCTGAAGGGGTCGTCCCCGTGCTCTGGGGCCGCCAAGGGGCACCTGGGGGCTTTCCTGCGGCGAAGACACCAGCGCGGGCCCCACCCGCGGCAGCTGCAGGGCGCCTGGGCCGCCCAGGCGTAGGCGCCCACCGGCACCGCCAGCAACACCGCGCACAGGATCACCGTGGTGTGCAGCAGGCGCTCTCGTCCCTCCAGCCCGCCGTCGTCTCGGCCGGTCACAAAGACCACACACCGGCCCTGGCGCGGAGGCTGCCCCCCCAGGCTAAGGCAGACCTCGTATTTTGTGCCAGGCAGGAGATCATCCACGGTGTACGAGTTGATTCCCGGGCCGACGTGGACCACCTTCTTCCTGAAGGCTTCATCCGATGCAATGTAGAGCGTGAGCCACTTCTCAGGAGCGTCCGCCGCCGCGATCCACTCCAGCAGGATCCCGTGCACCGTCTGCTTGACCACTCGCAGCTCAACATAGGCGCCGCTCTCCGAGGGGGAGAAAAGAGAACGCGGCGCGAGCAGCGCCTGGGCGGGCTGGACGCCGAGGGAGATGACCGCGGTGCTCACGCCAATGGAGTTGGAGGCCATGCAGGTATAATTGCCTCTGTCTACCAGGAGGGCAGCAGGGATGACCAGCTCAGACAGAGCAGCGTCTTCTGCAGTAAACGAGGTCAGCACTGGGTGGAGAGAGAGCAAAACAACTCCGGTAAACATTTCTCTGACAAACAGTCAGCTGGAGGGTGTCCAGCAATGCTAGTGTTTTTCTTTGGGGTGGGGGGGAGTGTTTGTTGTTAAAGTGGTGGTGATCATTTATTAAGCATGTGTTTGGTGCCAGGTTTTTGCCTCTTGGGCTTCCCTTGCGGCTCAGTGGGTAAAGAATCTGCCTGCAATGCAGGAAACCTGGGTGTAATGCCTGGTTTGGGAAGATCTCCTGGAGAAGGGAAAGGTTATCCACTCCAGTATTTTACCCTAGAGAATTCCACGGACTGTGTAGTCCATGGGGTCCTAAAGAGTCAGAAACAACTTCGTGACTTTCACTCACTCACTCTTGCCTCTCAGCAACCCTATAAGGTAAGTATCCAATTTTTACACATGGGAAGTTGAGGACTAGAGTGATTAAACAACTTGTCCATAATTAGAATTGTTCAGAGTCATCGATTAATCTGGAACCTTGTTCTTCTGTGTATGAAGACCGCACTCTGTCCGCTTCACTGGCTCCTCCTACCAACTGACTTTAGCCTTGCCAAGCTGTCCCCTGGTTTCTAGGAGATCTCTAACAATAGTGTGATTGTACAATACCATGAGCTTCAGGAAGTGCCTTTTTACTTTGCAGAGGTAGAGTGGCTCAGAGCCTGGAGCCAAATGGCCTGGAATCTATCCCTTACTAAGTAAATGGTCTTGCATTTACTTAGTAAATTAGTAAAATCCATGTACTAAGTAAGTAGAGTTGCTTAGATTCTCTTGGCTTCAGTTTCCTCACCAGTAAAATGGGATGATAATAGTACTCACTCCATAAGTTTGACAGTAAGTGCTCAGTAAGTGTTAGCTGTTACTATTATTGAGAGAATGGATTAAACATGATACCAAAGAGACAGATGATGAAGCATCACAAAGATAGCATCTGGATGCACCTCACCACTCTCACAAAAGCTACAGCAACAAATGCTGTATTTCTCCTTCACTGGTATTTAACCTTGAACCAATAAGATGCAATCAAAATGATAAGACAAAGTCAGAATTTCAGTTAATTAGGTATTTTTTCCAGAGGTTTGCCACCATGTATAATATCTGAGTGACTGTATTTCCCCAGTTTCACTTAGATATTCCCAGCTGTCTTCTAGATATAGTGTCAAGATGCTTCTAGAAAGGCCATCCCTGACTCCATGATGTGCTCCAAACCTTCAGGGTCAACATTAAAGATGACTTCTGCTGAGGCATGAAAGCAGAGCCTGAACTTCAGGAAATGAAAGACAGGTTCGAATCCCAGCAGTGGGACCCTTGGAGGTCTCTCCCTGGGTCCCAGTATTGCAACTTCAAGCCAATAAGGTCTGATCAACATAGTGGTAGGAAGTGTGAAATTCACTCAATATCTAGGACTTCCCAACCTTGCCTGGTAAGAGCTAGCTGGAGGTTAGGGAATGAGAGCGTGAAGAAACACTTGTTAAAATAAGTGCTCTCAGGGTCTCCCCTGGTCTAATTGAATCAAATCTCCAAAGAGAGGTCTGAAAATTTTATTTCAAACAAGAACCTCAGATGAGTTAGCTCAGAAAAGTTTAAGAAATAAGTAATAAGTTATCTCTAGACTCAGTTCTAGTCAGAAATTCTATGATTTAAAAATACTCAGCATAGTATTTTGCATCTAGAAGGCTTTCAAAGAATATATGTGTTCATAACAATTCTATAATATTTATATAGTACGTTAAGTCAACTAATTATATTTATGTCTTACATACTGTATGCAACATATATATATGTAAGCCACAAATACATATGTAATATATATATGTATACCTTACATCTCATAGAGATCTATATGCAACACATATATAAATATATTATATACACCTGTGTGTAACAAATATAAATATCATATTGATAGACTACATGCAACAAATATATAAATATATTAGTGTATAGTATTTACATCCTATGTCCTATAGAGATCTGTATGCAACCATTTAAAATAATGCCAGTAGTGGGGCACTATCTTGGCATTCCTTCTGTCGTGGTGAGTATAATTCAGGCCTGTCCCAATCTTACTTGCACCCCTCCTTCATGATTGACCCAGTTTAGAACTTCTCTTCTGAAGACAGGGTTGCTACAGAACTCCCCAGCCCCCCAGATACATGGAGAGGGTGCATGGACTTACCATCAAATTCCCTCCATGTGCTCAGAGGATAAGTCCAGGCAATAGTTGGTGAGGGGCTAGCCTGTGCCAAGCATCGCAGGGTCACATTCTGTCCCACCTGGACGCTGACATTGGCACTAGGTGTTGAGATCCGAGGCTTCCTGCAAACGCTGAGCTCCGTTTCGTGAAAAAGTTGCCCTGCCTTGAAGAGAGGACCTCGGCACATAAGATAGGGATTCACCAGGACGACTGGAAGGCTGATGGACTTGATAAACTGGACAAGTCCCCTTAGGCGACAATCACATAACCAGGGGTTGTCGTGTAACGCCAGCACCATGCTGGAGAGAATCTCAGCCTCATGGCCAGACTGCTGGTGTTTCTGGTAGGCTGGCCAGTTCAAGAAGACGTTCTTGGATACAACTGTCAGTCTGTTGGAGGATAGGTCAAGGTAGGTCAGGTTGGCCAAGAACTGAAGAGCCAGTTCAGGGAGCGCATCAATCCTGTTGCGTTTGAGGTCCAAGACCCTCAGGAGCGGGGTGGCACGGAACGCTGTCCACGGTACTGAATGGAGTTTGTTCCCCTCCAGTCTCAGCTCTTTCAGCTCTGACAGGTGCTCCAGAGCTCCAAGGTGGATCACAGTGACATTGTTAAAATTGAGCCAAAGGTACTCCAAAGTGCGCATGTTGATGAAAAACCCTCGGGGCAGTTCAAATACGGGTGAGTTTTCAATTCTCACTTGCTTGAACTCTTCAGGAAGGTTCCTTGGGATCTCTCCCAAAGAGATAGATACGCACTTCAGAGTCCTGTACAAAAAAACAGAACAGTTTTGAGATGAACATCAAGAGTCTAGGAAATAGGCTCAGGGTCATCCTGGTATTAGATATATGAATTAGAAGGAAAAAAAGTGCAATTCACTTGAGTTAGACCCATTCTGGCAAAAATGCAGAGTTTATAAAACTTCAGCACCAACTAAACCAACTAAAGTGAGTTTCAAAGAGATTTTGCTGACTTCCTGCCAAATCTTGGCCTGCTCCCACACCACATCATCCCAAAGAAAACCCACTCCCCTACAACCTTGTGGGATCTTGCTAGCCCAGCGCACCTGCCGAAACTCTCCTCTGAGCAGGCACATCCTGGCAGACAGGATGGCTGAGCCGTGTGTGAATCCAGAAAGACCAGAACTAGCAGGAAATAGTGAGGAACTGAAGCCATAGCCTTCTGTAAGAAACTACCTTATGAGTTTTTTAAATAAGTACAGTCCAAGCCTCCAAGTGCCAAATCCTATTATTGGTAATCCATAATGATGTAGGTCAGCTCAGCAACAGCAAAGCCCTTGGATGCCCTGAGGTCTGTTATGGCCCAGGTCACGAGCTCAGTAAGAACCCAGAAGAGGGAGCTATTTCTCCTAACTAGATGGAAAATTCATTCTCTTTCTGGCTCTTGAGTCCAGAGAGCAAACTCTCAGGCAGCTGTCTAATTCAATCCTGATAACTGCCGCCCCTCAGTCTCATATGAAAAGATCAGAGAAACAAGTAAGTAATGCCTTCCTGAGCACCATGGTTCAGGTGATTGCCCAGAATCCATCTAAAATTCATCAGTCACGATTGGCTCCTGAAACCCAGAACCTGCAACCAGTCTCTAAATGCAAATTCAGATGATGGTTGACAAAGCAATTTTAGAACCACTCTTATCAGTGGCAATATCTCCAGCATGTGGTGGATTCATTTGTCTTGTGAGTTAAGACAGCTTCACCTGCTGCTTGGATGACCAGAATGAGAGAAGCATCATGGTACAGAGGTTAAACCACAAGACTGTTGCTTTCTGATTAAATCAAAGCACGTTTCTTATGCTGAATCACATAACTTATCCTGAATGCAGTATATCTCACATGTTAAATTTTTTTAAGTGAGATTCTATGTGATTCTGGATACTTTGCCATTCTTCATTCATTCAATAAATATAAATTGGTCATCTGCTCTAAGCCACACCCTTGCTAGATGCAAGGAATGTTGTGGCTAGCAAGACTGCTATGAATCTGGTCCCATGAGGCCTTCTCTCTAGCTTATGCTTCCTAATCTTGAAATCTTTCTGTGCAAAGTGAGAAAATTAACACTTTTTAGTGTTTCTAGGAAATAGTAAGATTATGCAAAATAAAGTATCTAACATATAGTAGGTACCCAATAAAGTTTAATTCACCTCCCACACCAACAGACTCTTGAAGACAGTCACTTCCTTTTACTTGGGGTACTATTACATCTGATGACTATCAAAATTCCATGGGTTCCCCTAAGATTCATGATATATGTTATACCCTATAAAAGACCTCAGGGAAGAAAATCCGCTTAGTAGCTAACCAGTGATGGGGAAATGGGTCACCAACTAAGCTGATTACATCCCAGGCTTTCTATCCAAGCCAAATATATTTGTTGGAGTTTCCAGACAACCTAACTCTACAATATAGCTAGATAACTGGACTTCCTCTCCAGGTAAAAAAAAAAAAATTAGAAAGGAAGGAGAGTGCCATGGGCACAAAGCTGTGGCCGACAAGGAGAGGTGCTGCCTGGACACCCTTTGAGGAATGAGTCAGTGCTTGTATGCCCTTCCCAAGGCAGCCTCACACAGAGACTGATGTGGGGGCACAAGGACCTGGCCGGTTTGGCATGATGGGGGACAACTCCGATGGGTGATTCTCATTCTAGTGTTCCCTAGAAGGCTGGCCAAGATTTTGTCAGTCTTGCTTTGTGGGAAAATGTGATTCAATCCACGGGTATCACAAATGACCAGTGAGTTCTTTTCTCATCCCCAAATAAAAATGCCAAAAGAGCCCTACATCCCCTACAATTTCTTCTCTGTTCATCCCATCTAGCTTTCTTAAAAGAATCCTGCTCAACTCAGCCTTCCAGTGGTCTGCCGGGAGCTTGAGAAGAACGCCCACTGGCATTCCTCTCTGAAATCAGCCAGGCCACCTTTGCACTGCCACCTCCCCTCTCCTGGCTCCTTCATCCTCTGCTTTCCTTATCTGATATTTGGTCATAGGGAGTAGCTGTGCTGTTGGCTAGAAGACTAAGCTCAAGAGATGGAACAACAAAGGGAAGGGGTCTGAGAATACTACACTTCCATCTCCCTTCTGGCAGGATGCCCTTAGGAACTTGTCTCTTAGGATTCTTAGTAGAGACGGGGTCATGGGAGAGGAGTTACTCTATGTTTGTGAAGTAATTAGATAAAAATGGCTTCTGGGCAGCAGCAGATTTCCTGTCTATTGGAAAAAAGTCACTCCAACATGAGCGGGATTTTTTAAATATATATTTATTTATTTGGCTCTGCTGAGTCTTAGCTGTGGCATGCAGAATCTTTGGTTTGGCAGGTGAACTCTTAATTGCAGCACGTGGGATCTAGTTTCCTGACCAGGGGTCCAACCTGGGCCCCCTTCATGGAGAGCATGATGTCACTAGACCACGAGGGAAGTCTCACGACCAGAACTTTGGAAGAGCTCAGACTGAGAACTAGGCAACCTACTAGGGAGCCGATGTGCTCTCGATCCTCTTTCTCCAGCTGGTGTTTTTCCTTCATTCCAACACCTGCTCCAACCACGTCCGAGATGGTCCTCTAGGCTCCCCTTGCTCTGGGGCAGGCCTGTGACAGACACCCAGAAGACTATGTCCCTAGGCCCCCCTGAAATAGGCGGGCTACATGACCAATATTCACGCCAGTGAAATGTTGGAGGAAATAATGTTTCAAAAGTCCCTCCATGAATTCTCCAAGTTCTCTTTTCTCTTGTTGGAACAAGTGTTGCCATTCCAGGTGGTAGAACCTTCATCAACCTGTGTCCCTGGGTGAATAAGAGAGCAGGACCTTTTCTCCATCCTTATTTCCCACTCACTCAAGTAGACTCCATGAGAGCAGGAATGTTTCTATGTTAAGCCATTGATATCTGGGAGCTGTTAGCACAGCATAAGCCTAAACTATCCTGACTACAATGTCCTTATAAGCAAATAAAGTATGCTCAAATACTTGTAAATTGACTTCTGTCTCTCTTGGATTAAAAGTTTTCAGTTCTAGTCTTCTAAACACACTGCTGAGTCTCTTGATTAATAGCCTAGTTTAATAACCACATCCACTTCCCAAGATTAAATTTCGCTTGTCTGCCTTTTAGTACCTTTTAGTACCCTGTAAGGTTGCAAGGTCCGTCTAGTCAAGGCTATGGTTTTTCCAGTAGTCATGTATGGATGTGAGAGTTGGACTGTGAAGAAAACTGAGCGCTGAAGAATTGATGCTTTTGAACTGTGGTGTTGGAGAAGACTCTTGAGAGTCCCTTGGACTGCAAGGAGATCCAACCAGTCCATTCTGAAGGAGATCAGCCCTGGGATTTCTTTGGAAGGAATAATGCTTGGCCACCTCATGCAAAGAGTTGACTCATTGGAAAAGATGCTGGGAGGGATTGGGGGCAGGAGGAGAAGGGGACGACAGAGGATGAGACGGCTGGATGGCATCACTGACTCGATGGACGTGAGTCTGAGTGAACTCCGGGAGTTGGTGATGGACAGGGAGGTCTGGCATGCTGCGATTCATGGGGTCGCAAAGAGTCGGACACAACTGAGTGACTGAATTGAACTGAAGGTTGCAAGTCTACATCAAGTGACCTACTATGTAGATCAGGAGGACTATAACCATGTTGCATTAAAAAAAAAAAAAAAAAGACATCATGGAGATGTCATGATTCCAGCCAAGCTCCAAACAAGGCTTCCTAGGGCTGCACGCTGTGGGGTCACCATAGTACAGGCTGGTCTTCAGCATCTGGGAGATTAGAAATTCTTTTCCCAAAACTCGAAGAAGACATTAGGTTTTCAGGGACTGACTTATACTTACCAACAGACTAATATATAAACAGGACATCATTTTATTTTTTACAACATGAATGTGTTTTTTCCCAGTGATTTGAATATTCACGAGCACAATCCAGGATGATTCTTCTCTACAAGAGCAAATCAAGGAAGACAGAAAATGCACAGAGAGGCTGACAGAAGGGTCCTGGGAGGCTGGCCATCTTGGGAGCCGTTCCATTCAGACCACTAAAGTAGGTCTTCGTGAATCACGGGGAAGTTGAATCTTTTTTCGGTCTTTTTCACACACACACACACGTGCACGCGGGGGACACATACACACAAAATATTGGATAAATACTAACAGGTTTTTGCTTTCAAGTTCCTGATTTTCCTTCAAACAGGGTTCAATAAAGCTGAGTACATGTTAGCTGGGCCAGTAATTGTTCAACCTTGATGGGCTCAGTCAGTCATTGAGAGAAAACATCTTTATCATTTCAACAGATGGCTGCTTTAATCTACCACACTTACATTTGTTCTGATTTGGGGAGTGCCTGTCAGTCTCATACATCAAACAATCAGAGTTGAATCTTGAGTCTCATAAGGCATTGCAGAATGCCTTTACACATCTAGATTGAGGGAGAGCCCAATTCAGCCTGCCACCTGTTTTTGTAAGTAACATTTTCTTGGAACTCATCCGTGCTGATTAACTTGCATATTGTCTGAGGCTGCTTTCACACTCACGAGATGAGTAGCAGCGACAGAGCTTAAAGAGCTCTTATCTGGCTTTCTTTACAGAAAAAAATAAATGTTTGCTGACCTATGATATAGACAGCAGCTTCATCATCTGCTAACCAAATAATTTCTCTAGCCAATAGCAACGGTTCTCAAATTACAGTCAGTGGGACCCTCCAGGTGATGGGCAGGCAATACACATGTATGAAAATCCCATGTTCGTGTGCACTGGGGCTCTCAAGGTTCTGACCCCAGGCTTCACTTAGATCGAGAAAAACCCATTTCCACAGTCACGCTGCAGAGATCAACACTGAATAAAGACCCTCAGCCTGGCCGGAACATTGTCAAACATTCAGATGCTCCAAGAAAATTTATCACTGTCCTCTATAAATTATTCAGCTCTTTGGGCTTCAGTTTTCTTGTCTATTAAGTCAAATAGCCCAGGCTTCAAAACAGGTCGTTTTGAAGATCAAAATGAGAGAAAACAAGAAAATAAGTTGTAGGGTCATCCATCGTAAGCTCTTTTGTCAATGTCACGGGAAGTAGTTTAGAAATGATTGCATCACATTGGTTTTTATGTTCAGCAAATCTTAAAGACAATACAGGGTCTCAGATGACACTAACAAAATAGCTTCCTTGCATCACTTGCTGTCCCTAGTTTCAAAAAGCTGTCCCATCACTTGCTTTCCTCGGTTGTTACCCCAAGGCCTGGGCACCAAACACCTTGGGTGTGCTCTTCATTAGGAGACAGTCCTACAGACAAGGCAGAATGCTGGTCCTTCTGCTGGGGACATTTGCCTCCTCCTGTGCACAGAGACCACATCTAGGAGGCTTCCCACCTTTAAGCAAACTGAACAGGAATCCTCCTTTGAAGTGGCTTATGGAGTGACCCAGGAGGCTCTGAGACACCCTCAGGAACTCATAAGTTTCAGTTAGAATCACAAAGAGTGCTGCATAGGGGCAGAAGTGAGCTGTGTGCCAGACAGTGTTGGGTGTACCATGCCACCTGCCTCGGAGGATCTCTCAGATCCCTTCAGTCTCACATTCTGAGTAAATGAGCAGCAGTCTTGTGGGCATCATCCAAACCTCTAGAACTTACTAAAAAATCAGATGATTAGAATCCATGAGTGTCCACAGTGAGGGCATGATGTTTGTCTCTGTATGTGTATGTGTGTGACTATACAAATGTGGAAAATGGATAAAGAGATTAAATGTGAGTGCCTGCGAGTTAGCATAAATGTAGTCAAGATGCTGTATAGGAAGTAGTAAGGACTAGCAACTCCGGAAGCAAGTGTGTGGTCCGAATGCTAGAGCTGCCACTTCCTGTGTACTTGTGAGCAACATAGGTTAGATCACTGCTCAGCAAAATTTGTCCTGCCCCACCGTTACCTCTGTGGGAGAACTGTCCCTTTCTGCCCTATTAAAAGCTCAGTTTTGGCCATGAGACTCACTTTGGCAGACAGAATATGGGCAGAAATAGCAGTGTTAAGGAGCTTAAGAGATATTGTGTTTTTGCTCATTTCTCTATCATCTGACATCTCCATGAAAGAAGCCTCCTCCGGATAGCCACTGGCTCTCCATCCTCGGCCCCAAGTAGGACACAGGGAGCAGAGCCACCCCAATCAACCCACCAGCCCGTAGACTGTGTGAAAATAAGTGCTTGTTGCCTTGTGCCACTGCGATTTTGCCTTTATTCGTTATGCAGCAAAAAGTGATCCAGGCAAGTTACTTACTCCCTCTGTTCCTTCTCCAGGTAAGCTAGGAGAAGGGCGGTGCCTGCTGCAAAGGGCTGTCATAAGAATTAAATGCGTTCATATATATAAAGCACTTAGAACACTTCCTGGCACATAGTAAGTGCTTTTATAAGTGTTAACTGTTGTAGCTGTGTGTAAATGTAAGAGGAAGCAGGTACCCGGGTAAGCGTGGGTGAGCATGGACTCGGGTGTCAGAGCGAGCGTGTGGGAGGAGAAGGGGAGGAGGCGCAGGGGCGTAGGCAGCTGTGTGCAGCGAGGGGAAAGCACGTCCTCAGCAGAAGTACTCGTTGATCCGTCTGCTGGCCCTGATGCCCACGGCCTGAGAGTCCAGGCTGGAGCCAGCAGAGAGGAGTCCGTCGGCCTCGCTGAGGCCGTGCTGGGACAGAGCCTCCGAGCCGTCCTCGCCGTGGCCCAGCCCCTCCAGGCTGACGTAGGCCCCCGCGGCCTCGGCGGAGCCCCCGGCGCCGCCCTTGCGCCAGCGCCTGCGGACGGCCCCGCAGCAGACGAGCAGCGTGAGCGGCAGGGCGATGACGGCGGCCACGCTGATCACCACCACGTTGATGAGCCGCTGGGCGGCCTCGGCGCCCGCCGCCTCGTCGGTGGAGAAGATGACGCACTGCTCCTTCCGCGGCGCCAGGCCCCGCGCGCAGACGCACGCCACGTACTTGACCTTGGGCGCCAGCCCGCGGAGGGCGGCGCTGGTCTCCCCGGGCGGCACCAGCACGCGCCGCATGTCGCGCTGCCCGAAGGCCGCGTAGAGGACGCTGAAGGCGGTTGTGTTCCGCGCCCGGGGGGCCTTCCACACCAAGGTCACGCTCTGGTGCGTGTCCCCCACCACCTTGAGGGAGCGCACCGTCTGGGCCTCCGGGGCGCCGGCCGGCGCGTGCGGCGGCTCCTCGCGGGCTCCCGCCTGGAGGTGCTGGAGGGGCAGCCGCTCCTTCGCGCGGGGCGCGGGGGGCCCGGGGGCCGGGCCGGCAGGCTCGGGGCCGCGGGGCACGTGCCTGGCCACCATCCTGTTACGCGCGGCAGCCTCCGCCCCCTCGCCCGCCCTCGCCCACCGCGGCCCCGGGCCCCCGCTGCGCTCCGTGGACGTCTGGGGCTCCGTGACGACCAGGGAGATAAGCGTCTCGGCGGCTCCCAGGAAGTTCTTGGCCTGACAGATGTAGTCTCCTGAGTCCAGGGGGGACACGGCCGGCAGGCCCAGTAGAGCCCAGCTCGTGCCGTCGCCGGAGACTTCCTGGCGCACTGCAAGGGGGAAGAGAGACACATGGCGGAGAATGAACAGCCCCATCTGCCCAAGCCTAGTTCCAGCCAAGTTCACAGCGCCTGGATTGTGTACATTCTGCCCAACGCCCGAGAAAAGACTGGGCCTTACTGAACTTTTCTTGATTGGCCAAGGGAATGGAGATCAGCTGGGATTAAATTTGGGGAAACCCAGACTGGTGCACGGACTTCCCTGGTGGCTCAGACGGTAAAAGCGTCTGCCTACAATGCGGAAGCTCCGGGTTCGATCCCTGGGTTGGGAAGATCCCCCTGGAGAAGGAAATGACAACCCACTCCAGTACTCTTGCCTGGAAAATCCGATGGACAGACCAGAGGAACCTGATAGGCTACAGTCCATGGGGTCCCAAAGAGTTGGACAGGACTGAGCGACTTCCCTTTCACTTTTCAGACTGGGGCAGAGTGTAAGAATGATCAGCCATCTAGACCTGAGATGTTCCAGTGCTGTCTTTCAGGGGCCTGAGTTCTGCAGAGCTGACCCCGCAGAGGCAGTGGGCTGATGTTTGGGGGATGGGGGTTTGGGGGAACCTCAGGCAGAGGCCCCGCTGCAGGTGCTCTGCACACCCTGCCCGGGCCCACTGCCACTTCCACCAGTGCGTCTCCAGCTTTTCTGTTTTAGGTGAGTGGAACTCCTCCACAGCTTTGTCGGTACATTGAGCTCAAACCGACAGCGCTAGAACAACACTTGCCAACCTAGTTGAGGGAAACAGAGAAGAAAGCTGGGAGGGATGGGAGGTGTTCTGGTCAGAGGCCAAAAAATGATGCCTCCTCCATCTCTTTCTGCATGTAGGTGGGCTGTGACTCCTGCAAACCCCCTCCCCCACTCAGTGCCAGGGATGAACCATCTCTGTCTACACAGCAAAAAAGGCACAGGCTAAGGAGTCCCAGTTCCTCCTTGTTTGAGCTGTGTAGGATAGACCAAGCATTTAGCCCCTCAGGGCCTCAATTTACTTATATGCAAAATAGAAGGATAATCAGGTTGTTCTTTAAAGTTCAGTGACATTATGTACATAATACATTTAACACGTGAAGAACTCAGTAGATGGTAACTCGTAGCATTAATTACTCCTAGTGATACTGGCTTCATATTTACAACGTAGAAACTGACTGTAAATATTAAATACACTAAGAGAGCACTTTCTACCCCAAAGCCAGTGTTTTGTTCCTCTCGGGTGGGCCCCGAGCTGGTGGACTGTGACAGAACAGGTTGAGTGCCACTACCATCACTGAAGCCGCTGCCCCCATGCCCACCTCTGGGTGGAGCTCTCCAACTCCACTCAGACAGGACGGGAGGAAAGAGCCTTCCTCAACCCTCCTCTTGGGAACCCTGAACCCCCTCCCTACCTGTGTGGGGTGCTGACCCACCCATCCTAGTCTAGGATCTCAGCACAGTGGTCCCTGTAGGTCACACACCTGTGCCATTGAGGGGGTGCCCGTTGGCCCTACTCCAGCTCATCTCTGGCCCGGGGACCCCAGTGGCCCCACAACGTAGCAATACTGTGCTGCCCAAAGGTGACCTGATGCTGGTCATCCCCGGACGAAGCTCCGGACTCTGGCACTTCCTGAGTTCCAGCTGGCTGAAGACAACTCCAGCCAGGCTACGTGGGCTGGCACACTTCAGCCTGGCCTCTATGAAAGCCAGGTTTGGAGCCCAGCCTTCTAGGAAATGGACCAGGTCGTAGAGTCGGCAGTCACACACCCAGGGGTTGTCCTGAAGCCCTGCAGGGGTGAGAGGGAAGGCAAGAGGTAAGCCCAAGGTATTCAGATCCCCAGGTCCAGCGCCCCTGGTATGTCATGAGCTCAGAGTCAGCAGAACTGACCTCCTGGCCCAGCTCCTTGCCTCACTAGCTATACAACCTTAAGTCTGGTTCTTCATCTAGAATGACAGCATTGGGAATTTCCTGGCAGTCCAGTGGTTATGGCCCCGTGCTTTCAATGAAGGGACATGGGTTCAATCCCTGGCGGGGAACTAAGGTCCCACATGCCACACAGTATGGCCAAAAATTTTTTATAATAAAATAAAATAGAATGATAGCATTACTCCCTTTTCTGGGTAGCTATAAATATAAATAAAGGTAAGTCATATTAAGCACTGGGTGAGTGGGACAGCATCACGCATGGACCCAGGAGCCCGGCAGGCTACAGTTCATAGCATCCCAAAGAGTCAGACACAACCGGAGTGACAACACGCATGTGTAAGCAGGACAGCACATGGACAAAATTGGCAGTTACCACTGCCACTGTTGGACTGATCCTCTCAGGCTACTGGCCAGGCAGTGGGTATTTCCGCAAAACCTGAAATATGTCAAAATCTATTTCTAGAAATGCTTCGTGACCCCGGCCCTTGACACCTGTCCCCCCAGTATAAGTGTACTTTCAGCATCCCTCTAGCAAAGAGGGTGGATGTTCTGAGCCATGGTGCCTTTGACACAGGCTCAAAAAGACAAAAGTGAGGATGACAGGAAATCAAATCCTATGTTATATCCTCAGTCCCAGAGCTGAAGGCAGGTCACTGCACCCACCCTATCAAAGAACCTCCAATATATAGAGAAGTATCATGTGTCCTCAATCTTAAAACACAATTCCTGTTCATATGTTTACATTTCTCAAATACAAAATGAATCATTTAATGTGATGTCCTTCTGTCCTCCCCTGATTGTTATTGAATTTGATAGTGACTGAGTGACTGAACTGAAGTGAACCAATAGCATATATTTACACAGATGTATTTGATATATTTGGAGGGGAAAATGTAAAGGGTTGGGGACAGTGAATTCAGACCTGCTTGTATATCCATGACTCTGGGGGTGCTTTAGAGCACTGGTTAGAAGGCACTAGTTTATTTCCCACCCCCGACCCCATTCCATCCTGGTGACTGCTATCCTGTGTCACTGGTTAAATGCATTTAATGATACATCTGCATCCCAAGAGTCATCACTGCCCAGCTCTGGTAATCAACCCTCTGACTTCACTTGTTACAACAGAATCCCCAAAGAATAAGTACAAATGGCAAAGTGAAAGGACAGTGAAACTTTTCACCAGTAAGATTGGCAAAAGTTGAACATTCTGACCACTGTGATCGTTAGCCTCATGCAGGAAAAGATGTCCATCCGTCTTGCTCACTGCTGTATGCTCACAGCTAGAATGGAGCCCACATATTGGCTAGCTGAGTTAATCAAATAACCTTGCTGAGTAGGCATATGCATGGGTGGGGCTGGGTAAGAACCGGCACTTTAGAGACCAGGGTCGATATGAGAACATCTAACTTGTGCACCCCATGGACCCAGAAATTCCACTTCTCTCTTCCTATTCTAGAGAAACACTTGTCTCCGTGCACAAGGATGCATTGTCAAGAATGCTCTCTGCAGCACCACAGGTGTTAACAAAATAGGGGAAACAATCTAAAGGCCTGTGAAGGGAGGAATGGCCAGATAAACTGCAGTATAACTGTTTGATGGGCTTCCTCTGCGGCTCAGTGGCAAGGAATCTGCCTGCAATACAGGAGACTCGGCAGGAGCCTTGGGCTTGACCCCTGAGTCGGAAGATCCCCCGGAGAAGGAAATGGCAACTTGTTTGGAGAATTCCATGGACAGAGGAAGGCTACAGTCCACCGGCTTGCAGAGTGTTGGACACGACTAGCAACTAAACAGCAACAATAATAACTTTATGATGGAATATTATGCCACAGTTTAAAACAGTGAAGTTGATCCATTTGTGGTAACTTACAAAGACCTCCAAGACTTATTGCTGGGTGGGAAAGTGCTGTTTTTTATGTATAATATGATGCAATATTCCTAAAGTTTCTATGTGCATGCATGTATGTTTATGCATGTGTGTGTAAATACATTGTAGAAGAGAGGGAACATGCAAATAAACGTAACGGTGGCTACCTTTTAGGAGAGGGAGAAGGAATTACAATCAGAAGAGGCCACTATGTATATACACACACACACATATATTTAGTTCAGTTCAGTCACTCAGTCGTGTCTGACTGTTTGCAACCCCATGAACTGCAGCACGCCAGGCCTCCCTCTCCATCACCAACTCCTGGAGCCCACCCAAACTCATGTCCATTGAGTCGGTGATGCCATCTAACTATCTCATCCTCTGTCATCCCCTTCTCCTCCTGCCCTCAATCTTTCCCAGCATCAGGGTCTTTTCCAGTGAGTCAGCTCTTCGCATGAGGTGGCCAAAGTATTGGAGGTTCAGCTTCAACATCAGTCCTTCCAGTGAACACCCAGGGCTGATCTCCTTCAGAATGGACTGGTTGGAGCTCCTTGCAGTCCAAGGGACTCTCAAGAGTCTTCTCCAACACTACAGTTCAAAAGCATCAATTCTTCGGTGCTCCGCTTTCTTTATATGTTTAAAGGGCATTCAAATTTGATTTTCAAATAAACAATTTCTTTCCATGTAAGTACTACCCTATACAGTGTTCTTTACTAGGTAAGAAAGTCTGTAAAGTACATAGAGTTGGAATGGGGTTTGCTGTTCCCTGCCCCACTTCCAAGGAAGTGAGGTGTCTAAATTTTCCCTGTTTGAAAGACATTCCCTTGCCTCAGGGTGGGAGCTGCCCAGAACCACTCTAAGATTGCTCCAGCCCGCAATGCTGGACCCCACATGAGCCAAAGCATGTTTAGGGCACATCTGACTCTCTGATGATACTCCTCACCCACTCCCCGCCACCCACTCTCCAAGACTCCACCAGGGTTCCCCAACCCTCCTGGGACAAGGGGAAGGTTCAGAGCTGGGATGTGAACTGAAGCAGTCTGGCTGGGAGCTTGGGTTCCGAACCCTATCTTGTCAATGTGTGACTCTTAAGAGATGCCATTTCTTACCTAGGACCAACCTGGCATGGTGACCGGGAAGGAAGGGCCCGGTGTGCAGGTGGATCCAAGTGGCGAGCAGCTCCTGCGGGAGCCTCAGCAGCTGGTTGCTGGAGAGGTCGAGGAAAGTGAGGTTCCCCAGGAACCGCGCGGCCTCCGGCGGCACAGCGGAAAGGCGGTTCGCCTGCAGGTCCAGCAGCCGCAGCTGGGGGGCGTCCCTGAGCGCCGCCCAGGGGAAGGCGGCCAGGCGGTTCCCAGGCATGCGCAGCTCGCGCAGGCGGCGCAGGCCCCTGAGCATCAGGGCACTGAGCTCGCAAAGGGCGTTGTAGGGCAGCCACAGCTGCTCCAGGCGGCCCAGCGTCTTGAAGGCTTCCCCGGGCACCCTGCGAATGGCTGTCCGCTCCAGGCGCAGTTTGGAGGTGTCCGGAGGGACAGATGCTGGGGGCAGAGTCATGTCCGGCTCGTTGCACACCACTGTCCTGGACCCAGAAACGGGAGTATTTGAGCAAAGGTTCTGTGGAGTCGGCCCAGGCACCCGCCTGAAGGATCTCAAGCTTGAATTGCTACGTCCCCTTAGAGCCCGTGCCTCCTGCAGCGCACGAAGAATGAATAGTATTTAGAAACCCTGAGGCTGCCTTGTGTGCTGCATTGCCTTTTCTTCATTGAGGGGTGGGGGTGTGTGTGTGTGTGTGTGTGTGTAGGTAGATAGAGCAGTGGCATCAGATGTGGAAGCCATGCAAGAGATGCCCCAAGACCCTGCTGATTCTGAGGGACCTTGAGATGATCAGTTGTTTAAAGGCTGGAACTTTGCAGTCTCGCAGGTAGATTCACCTCTGGGCTCTTTCTTTCTTTGCTGGCTGTGTGCCCCTGAGCATGTTGTGTAACCTCTCTTTTCCTCAGTTTCCCCAGAATAATAGACTCCTCCTCAGAGGGTAGTTTTGGGCGTTTAAATGAGGTCATATGTGTACCAACTGCAATACCCTTTACGTGTAGAAACCCAATTACTGTTGACCAGAGTCGTAAGTTTCTGCGTCTAGCACTGCAAGTATGTCAGGGCAGTGTGACCAGCTCCTTCCCATGTGTCTTCTGCCCAGATAGTGATTTCTTAAACCTCATTCTATCAAGTTTGACCAAAGCAGAGGATAGAGAGAGGGCAGGAGGCAGCCCCCACTCTCGAGGAGCCTCCAGTTCAGGACTCTGCTATACACCGTCACTGAGAGCACCACACCCACGTATGGGGAAAGGGGAAGATGCTTAAGAGAACAACACCTGGAGGCTGGGCCCGGGGGACCCAGCCCTTGGGCAGCGCCAGTTTCATCCGGAGGACGTCTCTGCTCACACTGCAGGGGGTGGGGGTGGGGGTGGAGTATTGTTAGTTATACTTAGAGGTTGTAATCTTGTAATGTCATAGCACATTGCTCATATCCTTCCCGACACCACACACACACACAGGCTCCCCCAGCATCCTTCAGCTTAACTCACATACAGTACTCAAAAGTCAGCTGGGCTTAGCTAGTTATTGTCAATGTGCCCATAAAAGGCCCAGTTACTTGCTGCTGCCGCTGCTAAGTCACTTCAGTCGTGTCCGACTCTGTGCGACCCCACAGACGGCAGCCCACCAGGCTCCTCCGTTGCTGGGATTCTCTAGGCAGGCTGGAGTGGGTTGCCATTTCCTTCTCCAATGCATGAAAGTGAAAAGTGAAAGGGAAGTCACTCAGTCGTGTCCAACCCTCAGCATGGACTGCAGTTACTTGCCCTCACTCATATTCATTCTTCAGATGCACATGGAACTCCTACTGAGCGATGAGTATAGTGGAAATTCAGAACATCAGACTCACAGCCCCTATCCCCATACAGCTTATAGTTTATCAAAGAAATAAAAAAAAGCATTGGAAACAATGATATCTTCAGGGATAATGGAAGCTTGGGTATTGCAGGGAAGTAGGTCTGGATGTAGGTAGAAGGAAGGGAGTTGATGGGGAAACATGTGCTGGAAGGGGGAGAAAACAGTCAAAGAAGGGATGAAAGAAACCAATAAGAGCCCAATACAGGCCAACAGCATGGCTCCTGGTGGGGTGAAAAGGCACAAAGGACATGGGCACATCTTTCCAGGCGCCCAGACTCACCCTCCCCCAGGAAACCACAGGGACCCATAAGTGCACACAATCTTTTCGTGATCGGGGAGCATGGAGCACAGGCAGGCTCACCAGGTGCTGATGTAAAAACTGGGCCCTCCAAGAGGCCCGAAGGCATCTGAGATGCCAAAGCAGCCTGGGTCTGACTGTGCCATCTGTGCCTGTGCCCAATGGGGACCTCAGGATCCTCTACAGCCTTTCATGGCCTCATGTCCCCTCATAAGACACTATGCAGGTGGCCTGGTGCCTATTAGATGTGGGACTTCTGGGCAGGTAGAATCGATGGTGAGAGCTCTGGCTTTAGAGGAGGCAAGACTGTTGAGAGTCCCTTGGACTGCAAGGAGATCCAACCAGTCCATCCTAAAGGAGATCAGTCCTGGGTGTTCATTGGAAGGACTGATGTTTAAGCTGAAATTCCAATACTTTGGCCACCTGATGTGAAGAGCTGACTCATTTGAAAAGACCCTGATGCTGGGAAAGATTGAAGGCAGGAGGAGAAGGGGCCAACAGAGGATAAGATGGTTAGATGGCATCACCGACTCAACGGACATGGGTTTGGGTGGACTCTGGGAGTTGGTGACGGACAAGGAGGCTTGGTGTGCTGCAGTTCATAGGGTCGCAAAGAGTTGGACACGACTGAGTGATTGAACTGAACTGACCATTGGCTGACTTTAGGGGCCCTGACAACTGCCCTTGGAATTTTTTCCCTCCTAAAGCCAGCTTGCTATCAGAAGCCTTCCTTGGTCCCTGCGTGGCAGCATCACCAGGTAAGAAGGGCTCTGGAAGTAAAGCGGAAGCTCTGAGTTCTAGGACCAGCTCTGCCACTGATGCTGAGCCCTGGGCTCTGTGTAGGTTGCAAGGGAGGCTCTTTGTCACCCTGGTCACACTGTTCTGGTGTGCTAATTCACGTCAGTCATGTCTGACCCTTGGCAATCCCATGGACTGTAGCTGCCAGGCTCCTCTGTCCTAGAGATTTTCCAGGCAAGAATACTACAGTGGGTTACCATTCCCTTCTCCAGGGGGTTATCATTCCCTCTTCCTGACCCAGAGATCGAACCAGCATCTCTTATGTCCCCTGCACTGGCAGGCGGGTTCTTTATCACTAGTGGCACCTGGGAAACCCCTGTCCTTGGCCATAAGATATTTTCTGGCCTGCTCAGGGCTCAGCCCTGACTTCCCTTGGGGAGAAAATCCTTACCTCTGATGATCCATTTGACTTGGAGCATCACAGACTTGGGCCGAATATGGAGCTCTTCCTGTTCTTCAGACCACATGGGGTGTCCTTTCTTGGGGGTGCCTCTCCATCCTTTACCTCCCATCACACCCAGTCAGCCTGACACCCACTGATAAGATCATTGGAAGAGTTGTACTGATAACATTGCTGCCCTGATCAGAAACCATCGGTGGCTCCCCAACCCTCATCTAAGACAAGAGAGAAAGGGAGGGTGAAATTCCAGAAGGTTAGAAAGATGGTAAGAAAGACCCTAAGCCAAGGACTGACATCCTTGAGCAGCAGTCGTTAATGGAGTGCTGAAAAGGTCAGAGAAAAGATAGTTTAAAGATTGCCAAAGAGAGACAGGCAATGAGCCCCGGGGGAAGAGCAAGGGTCCATAAACCACGGAGGCCTTGGGAACATTCCAGGAGGGGGCAGAGGAGAGGATGGACGTGCTCTCCAGGCTCAGAAGATGGGAAAAGTCAAAGAAGAGGCTGAGGATGGAAGGGTCCTAGCCTGCAATGGAATGGGCACTCCTGGCCTTTCTGAGAGCCCGTAGAATGGGGTCAAGGCTGGATAAGTGGGCCAGAGGGGACCCTAAGTGGGAAAATCGTGAGGAAGCAGGTGGTCCCATCATGGGTGGGGTGGTAAATACCTGGGATATGACTGGGTACCCTCAGGAAGTGAGGAAAGAGAATGAAAGAGTCCTGGGGAAGAAGGAGCTGGGGAGATAGCAAAGGGATAGTCAAGGGCAGGAAGGAAGGAGAAGAAACAAGTGATGGGGAGATTTCCTGTGCCCTGAAGGAGGGTTCTTCTCTCAGGATCCTGGCAGAAGATTCAGGAAGGATTTCTTGGAGCTGGCACCCCTGTGCCCCACCCCTGCCCTCTGTGTATAGGTACCTGGTACCCCCACCCCATCCCCAGGGTAGAGGCACAACCTGCTGACTGGAAGAAAATGAGGCACAGACCAGCCCATAAGACCCTCGGATCTTGGTGACCATGGAGACGGAGGGTTCCCCCAGCTGTGGTCCTAGGGCCCTGCATCCAGCCCCTCCCAGCCCAGACTAGCTGGGAGAGCCTCGGCGGCTGAGCTACCCACCCCTCACACCTGGTGCCATACCTGGCTTTGCTGCCGTCGCTCAGGACGTGGAGGCTGCAGCTGCATTGAGAGGGGCAGGCACTCTGGGCCTGGGGGGGCCCTCCGAGGGCCAGGAGCCAGAGCATGCCCACCGCCACCCTCATGGCTCCTGGCTCCTCTGTAGCCCAGGCAAGGGCCTGTCCCTCACTGCTGTGTCCTGCCGGCCCAGCAAACCCAGCAGCTGCCTCCTGCTCATCATCTGCCTACACCCCCACTTGAAGCCATCGGATAAACACAGACAGGCTGGGGATTAGGGAGGGGAGCCCCGGCCACAGCACTCAGCAGCTTATTGCTTCCTGGAATCACCCAGTCCTGAAGATGGGGGTGGGGGATCCCCTTTCATGGCAGCAACCACAGGCCCAGAGCACGCAGGGCACAGCCAGAGGTGGGCGGTCACCCGGAGGGGCAGGTGGCTGCCGGACTGACCAGCAGGGCTGCCCACCTGCAAAGCCACTGCATGCCAGCCAAGCTATGACTGCACAGACCCTGCAGGGTGCCTGGGCTCAAAGGAGGTGAAGACAGAATCCGGCCTCTAATAAGGGCCCCTGGCAATTCTGACACTATCTTATAGTGAAAGGTCAGTGAGATGAAGGCGGTGAAGAAATTAGAAAGAGCCCAAGCTCCAGGCCAGGAGGGCCAAGTCCAAATCTCAGCTCTTCCATTCATAGGCTGTGATCTAGGACAAGTTACGTGGCCTCTGTGTCCTCATCTATCAATGGGAAGTAACGTTACTCTGCTCAGGGTGCTTATGAAAATTAAACGAGCCACGTTTCTCAGACCTTGACAGCCTGTGGGAACAGAGGCTTCTTGGGAGTAGTAAGTACCCCGCTTCATGGTGCTTCCAAGGATGAGCTGGGTATATTCAGATATTTCGGGGTGGCCGCAGCATTGTCTCCCAAGGGCTCATGAACTCTCCCAGCCCACCGCCCTGAACAGCCCATGGACACAGTCTCAGATCACTGCCATCTGAGCATTACCACCAATGGCAGAGGCACGAGGGGTCTCAGCCTGAGGGCAGAGAGCGCCCCTCACCTCTATTATCTCACTCTGAGGAGGGTCCCAGAGCAGGACACCCCCCCCCCAAGAGCTTTTAGAGAAGGATCTGTTGATTTCTGCCGATTGGCCTCATCTCACCCTCAACCTCATCCCACCATCAACAGCGCCTTTCATTCATCCATTCTTCACAGTTGCCTCCAAGGCTTTGCTCTCTGGCCAGGCATGCCCTACCTGGCTCTGATGGCTTTTCCAGAAGGTTCCTCAGCCCCCTTGCCCATAGGCCTAGACAGACCTCCACCAGTGAGGTGTGACCAAGACAGATACCTGGGGCCCCAGCACACACACAAAACGTCTGTGCCTGTTTTGACACGATTGGCTTCCGGGCACTATTGGTCCCCCTTCTTTCCTCTTCTCCAATTCAGCCAATATGATTTTCTCAGTGTTTTCCACCTGTAACTCCTCCTCCCTAAACCAAAAAGCCCGCCCTGCCCATTCCCACATCTCTGGCTTTTCTTTCTTCTGTTGGGGATGCTTTTCCTTCTCTCTTTTGCCTACCCAAACTCCACCCTTGATTCCTGGCCCTGTCCTGCTTTCTCTTCTGCCCTGAAGTCTTTTGTGATCTTGCAGGCATGAAAAAAAAAATCTGACCTGTGCTTCTGGTTACGGTAATCCAAGACAGAAATCAGGAAGGGCAGGGAGGACTCTGTGGTAACAGGGTTATCAAGGAAGGCTTCCAGAAAGACATCGAGGATCAGCTCAGCCCTGAGTGTTGTTAGGCTTGGATACAAGTGAGGACCAACAAGAGGAAGGACATGGGGAATGAGCGCTTACAGAATAAAATGAACCGCTTGACAAGGAGCTGTAGGGTAGGAGATGGGGCTTCTGTTCCAGCTCCATCTGTGAATCGGCGGATGACCCCAGGCCAGTTCTTAACTGCACCGAGCCTCAGTTTCCCCGCATGAAACTAAAAGGATGATGGTATCTAATTTTTGGGGATGTTGTAAGAGTCATCGTAAGATCATTTAGCACAGTACCAGGCCCTGGGCGAGCACTCAGTACACATTAGCTATGTTGCTAGAGTCGTGGGGAAGAACAGCCCTGACTCCACACTTGTAATAGATCTGTTTCTTTCACTTTAACCTTTGTTATTCTTTTGCTTTGGCTTTGAGTTAGAAATGTTGCCTAGAGGGGGATCCCTGATAGCCTAGTGGTTAGGGTTCCAGGCTTTCACTGCTGTAGCCTCAGTTCAAACCCTGACGGGGAGCTGAGCCATGCCGTGCAGGAAAAAAAAAAAAAACAAGTTGCTTATAGCCTGAAATGCACAGGATAGCCCATTTTCAAGGCTCTGACCTTTAAGGGTTTAGCACATTTCCGTTTGAATGGAGATGAAAAGTTGTATAAAGACAGTAACATTGGTGTTTTGGAGGAACAGCTGTAAGAACAAAGGATTCTGACACCAAGAAACTTGCAACAACCAACCACACCCCCTCTTCACCTTGCCTTTAAAGATGCTTTGCTGAAACTCTCTGGGGAGTTTGGGGAGTTTGGGGCAAGAGCCGCTCCTTCTTGCCCGGCCCTGCACTAAACTTTCCCTGCTCCAAACTGACGTTTCGGTTTCTGCATTGGGTGAACCCAGTATTGGATTCAGTAATATTAACAGCAGCACTCTGGACCTGGGTTTCTTTATATGAAAGTGAGTTAAGTTGTTCTGGATTAGTGTTTTTCTCTTCCTTTCTTTTTTGGCTGTGCTGTACCGCTTGTAGGATCATAGTTTTTCAACCAGGGATTGAACCCGGGCCTTAGCAGTGAAAGCGCAGAATCCTAACCTCTGGACCCCCAGGGACTCCCCAGAGTTAGTGTTTTGTATGTAAATGTCACTATAAGCCAGTGTGTAACTTATACCAGGACCTCATTTATAGAAGGCCAAGTTCTTAGTGGGTCACGGGCCACCTTCCGTCTCAAGCCAGTGCCTTGGGAGATGTTCATGCTTACATAGGTTAGCGGACACACAGGTTAATGGGACACAGGAAACGAAGCCCCGGAGGCTATATCCATGATGTATTCTTCTGACCAGGACTTACACAGGCCAGGGTAGGTGGAGAGGAGTGGGGAGGGTGGTGGGAGATGCTTACTTTGCAAAAGCGACAACGGAGATGACCCCAGTGGGTCCGCCTCAGGGACATAGGCAGTTAATGGTTAATTCAGAACCAGAAGCAGTCTCTCGTCCCAGTTGGAGCTCTTTCCATGACAGCAAATGACTTCCAACCATCATTCTTTCCCCATGGCATGTGAGCATACACATGAGCTCCGGTGGACACGCATCCACGTGTACACACATCCACACAGGTGCTCAGCTTGTCAGCACCTCCAAACATGGAAGAGCCTGGCTCCTGACCCGTTCTCAGGCTTGGCTGCAGCTCAGATCCCCCCTTCTGCTCCTCATCCCGGCCCTCGTTATGCAACTCTCTTCTAATTCAGCTTTCGGCTATACACCATTTGGATTCTGGGTCCTTAATCCGATGGAGCTGAAATGAATGAGGCCGGACTCCGTGCTGGCTTCACAAAGGCTACACTGTCTAACTGATGAATGGGTTCCTTCTGTCCGGGCCAAGAAGATGATTTGGAGGGCCAGGGGGCAGCAAAAAGGAGCCCAATGTCTAGCATAATACCCTGCATGTGCCAGCACGTGGAATGGCCCTTTATAATGGAAGAGCCTGGGTTGTGGGAGCCAGAGAAGAGCTGGGTCGGCCAGGAGAAAGGCTGAGAGAATGGCAGAGTCCGGGACCCTGCCCACTGGCTTCGGGGAGCTGGAGGTGCTGGCCGTGGGGACGGTGCTGCTGGTGGAAGGTGAGCCAGGCAGGATCTGGGGTGGAGCAGAACTCAGCAGGCCCCCAGAATGCAGGTCACAGCTGCAAAGCTGGCAAGAAGTTCCCAAACCATACTCCTCTGTGCTTAAACCCATAGGGTCTTCTGATGGCTGCACCCACGGGCTGCAGCTTGCAGCCTGGGAGCCAAGAGAGAGAAGCCAGGCATGGGACAGGGAGGGAGGAATTTTGAAAAGGGATTGTCGGCCCAGGGCATGACCAAGAACCAGGCCTTTTCACGTCCCTGCTGTCAGGAGAAAGTTGAATCCACTCCCTGGAAATCCTGCTAAGAATCTCGTATAAGATCAGGCCCCTGATAGGTTGTGAAGACAGTCAGGTCTGACACCTGCTGTCTGAGTCACTGAAACCAAGACACCTAAGCTCTCTGACCCTCAGCGCCCTGACATTCGAAATGAGTGGTGGTGAAGGTTAGATGTGATCAAGGTATAAAGTGCCCGCCTAGACAAACCCAGGTATTCAAGTTCATTCACTCCCTTCCAGCCCCACATTACTTTCACCATCTTCTTGCCCTCAGCCCTAAGCACTTCCGCCCTAAGGGCATCCTGGGTCCATGAGATGCAAGCTGCAACCCCAAATCCCTAAGATGCTCACTGACCGATAGATCCTAGAGCTGGGTGAGCCCAAGTCTAGGGCAGTGGGGGATGTAGCCTTTGTTCAAAGCAGATTCAGAGACAAAATCAACACATTTGAGAATTGACAGTGGAGAGGGAGCAGCCGCCACCAGGCTGACCCTGAAGCCCTGGACCCCATCGGCTGGCGGCCTCAACCCCCTTTCCTCTCCTCTGGGAACCCCGCAGTCTAGCTTCCCTCTAGGTCCTCAAGCGTGCCTTGAGAGTTTACAGCTCTGTGTCTTCGCACGTGCTGGTCCCTCTTTCTGGAATGCTCTTCCACACCCTGTCCTCCCTGTGGTTGCTCACAGTTTGAAGGCAGGATCCTCCCCAGTTTCCCACTTCACATGGGAGAAGCTGAGGCTCAGGGAGCCTAAAGGAGCAGGAAGTGAGTGACAAGGCTGGAATTCACGGTTGGGTCTGTCTGCCACTGGGCGCCACCACTTGCAGCTCGCGCCCCTGCCTGGGGTCCTGCCGCCTCCTTTCTGACGCTCTCCCTTGCATTGTTCCAGAGTCCTTGGAAAGGGCACTGTGAAAGTCGAAAAAGCTGAGTTCAAGTCCCAGCCCTGCCCCTTACTAGCTGTGTACTTAGGCCAGCATCTCTGAGCCTTGGCATCTCTGTGGCAAGTCAGGCTGGTGTCCAGGTGAAGACTGACTGGGAGGATCCATGTAAAGTGCTCAGCCGGGCGCTGATAGGTGCCCAGTGGCTGTCCATGACGGTGACGGCGCTTGCACAGACCGTGCTGCACTCGACTGATTTTCTTCCTCGTCCATCTTTCTATCAGACTGTGCGTTGGTAGAGGGCAGGGTGCACATTTCATGGCTTTCAGTATCCAAGGGCCAGCCCGCCTCATCGGCGCCTGATGAGCTGCAAGGAGATGGGTGCTGAGTGTGATGGGGTGGGGGTTTGTAGAGGGCCCACCATCCCGTGGGCCCTCATTCTGACCCCAGGAGGACCTCGCAGCTCCAGTGCCAGCTCTCCCCTTCTTTTCAGCTCTTTCTGGCCTCAGCCTAAACATCCTGACCATCCTCTCTTTCTGCAAGACCCCAGAGCTGCGGACCCCCAGCCACCTGCTGGTGTTGAGCTTGGCGCTGGCGGACACTGGGATCAGCCTGAACACCCTCGTTGCAGCCACGTCCAGCCTCCTCCGGTACCTGCCCCCACCCTCGTCCCTGGGCTCTGGGGCATGACCTCAGGGCACTGAGCAGCGGGCCAGAGACATGCTTCCTACCTGTAGAAAGCTATAGGGGAGAGGGTGGGCAGACCAAACTAGGGTAAATCCGAATTCCAGACCATGCCTGGAGAACGACAGCTGATTTCTGGAACACAGGAGTTCCTTGAACAGCTGATTTCTGGAACACAGGAGTTCCTTGGACTTGACCATCAGAGCTGGCTGACTGTGGGGACTAAGAGCCTGAGCCCTGCAACCAGGCTGCCTAGGTTGGAATCCTGACTTCATTATTTCTATTTCTCTGTAAATTACCTATTATTGCCTAACTCATATGGCTGTTGGAAGTATTATTTGTAAATAATTTAAAACAATGCTTGGCACCGAGGAAGCCTTAAATAAGTATTTGCGAAAGCAAACAGGATTTTGACAAGTGTGTAAGAGCTGACGTGACCGGGGTCTTCCAATGTGGTCTAAGAAGGTGTTTATAGGATTGCTTCCTTAAGCAGATGGATCATTCCTGTGGAGGCCAGAGCCCCCTCCCCTCGCTTCTGTGTACGAAGGCTCAGGGCTGACTGCAGGGTCTGAATCAGTGGGCGGGGGGATGGGCAACTGACGCCTCCGCCCTGCCTGACCGGTGGGGCCGGAAGCTGGGAGGCCTGGGGTCGACCCTCTGACTTTGCCTTCCTGTGCTTTGTGACGCTGGCTCTGTCCCTCTTCCTCTGTGAGCGTCAGGCGCGAGCTCTCCTCGCATCTTGTTGCTCCATTTCCTGTGATGTAGGCGCCCGATCACCAGGGAGACTCTTTGATCCAGCCAAGGTGCCCCTTCGCCCCAGTGGCTCGACCTCTAAGGCCTCCGTTTCCTCATAGCAAAGCAGATACTAACGCCCTTTTCTAAGGAGCCGAAGGTGCCCTCCAAGCTGCTGACAAGCAGGGGAGGGAGGGGGCGGGGCGAGGGGAGGGGTCACTGGCGCCCCGTGTCCCCCGCAGGCGCTGGCCCTACGGCTCGGAAGGCTGCCAGGCTCACGGCTTCCAGGGCTTCGTCGCGGCGCTGGCCAGCATCTGCAGCAGCGCAGCCGTCGCCTGGGGGCGCTATCACCACCACTGCACCCGTAGGTCCCGGGGTCCACGCGTTGAGGGTGGTCAGCGCGAAGGTCTGCTCAGCATTTCCCAGTTCAGGGAAGGGTGGGTGGGTGTATGTGGGCCCCGAGAAAGGGAGGAGGGTGGGAGAGCGCAGGAGAGGTGTTGAGGCGCCCGCTGGGAAGGTTCCCTGTGCCCCTCCCTGTGGCCTCAGGCAAGTCAGGGGTCCTCTGTGAACCTTGCTCTCCTCCCCTGCAAGGATGAGTTTTATAACCAAGTCACAGTTTTATTTGGAAACTCAAATGAGATTCTGGATACAGAAGATGCCCTTGAAGACAGGCAGTGTTGGGAGGCAGCAGAGAGGTGGTGTGTGTGAGACAGACTGGGCGTGTGCCTTTGCACCGCACACTTCCATGGAACCTCTGCCATGCAAAGGCTTCATGAAAATGAGTCTGGCTCAAGACTTTCCAAGCTGTATTGTCAAATTCCCTCTTTATAATTAGACATAGAAGTGTGCCACCTGCTTTGTTATTTACCTGATGTTTTTCTTAAGTGACTCATTTTTTTAAATTTAAGCAACTGCTTTAGTCTCATTCTAAAAAGTATCTGTGAAATCACAAAGTTAATTTTAATACACATAAAGGTAAACACATTCACCCATAGACCATGTAGAGTCTCACTCACCATGGCAGAAACATAAACATTCTTTGGGGGCTGTGGCTCAGGCAGCCCCCACTCCAACCCCCAGCTTGCAGACTGGGAAACAGGTTCAGAGAAGTCAAGGAGCTTGCCCTGAGTCACACGGCTACGGGAGCCCAGCTGGGATTGTGCGTGGCCTGGATGCCTCAGAGGGAGCCTCCCATTTGTCTCCTGGGCTGTGAGTCCTAATCCCCTAGCACAGAGGTTACTGTGGGGTTCACAGCTAACATGGCCTTGAGCCATGAGCATCAGTCCTTTGGAATTGCAGATCTGCCCGTGGACACACGGCTCACTGCCCTCAACAATGTCACATGCTTCTCTCCAGGGCCAAAAACACAAACGCCTTTGTTCTCCGCTAATGCTGACTCCTATCTGCCTCATCTGACCTTGGAGCTCCTTTTCCACTATTTCTAGCCCAGCCCTGTCCCCAGACCTCCCGCAGACCATCACTCACACGTGCACGCACACCTGTCTCTGCCATCTCCCTCTTTCTCTCCCTCTTTCCCTCTCTTCTCTAAAGAAGATGGTACAGAGTGTCTCTAGGAGACTTCCACATCCATTGTCTCTCTTATTCTTCATAACGATCGTTGGAGGCAAGGATGATCATTCCCAGTTTATGAAGGAGAAAACTGAGGCTCAGAGAAACTTAACTTGCCTGAAGCACTGCACCGTTAAGCATCAGTGCCAGCATTGAAGGACGTTCCGCAGGGCCACCAAGTCCCCTGTGTTTTCACTCTGCCAAGCTACCGCCTCCCCTCCACCATCCTCCTTCCTGTGTCCCGCGCAGGCAGCCGACTGGACTGGAACACGGCTGTCTCCCTGGTGGTCTTCGTATGGCTGTCTTCTGCCTTCTGGGCGGCACTGCCCCTCCTGGGCTGGGGCCACTATGACTATGAGCCGCTGGGGACCTGCTGCACTCTGGACTATTCCAGGGGGGACAGGTGAGGTGTGGGCAGCAGGTTCGAGGTTTCTTTCCATGGGCATCTGGGCTTTGAGCCTGCAGGACAGCAGTGTCAGCTGCAAATCCAAGTGGGGATGTGCCAACATCTGCCAGACAGTCTCAACTCCTTAGCCATGATCCCCATGTATAAGTTGACCGTGGGACTAAGGAAAGCCCATTCTGAAGACTGGCCAAGGGATGGGAATGTTATGCAAGTTGGGCTGCAGAGTTGGGCCCCAGAAGGGGTCCTGTCCAGGGAGCTGTGTTGGTTATAACCGTGCTGATCTCCTGTGTTAATTGTAACAGTCACTGAGCCCCGTGGCCACTTTGCCACCTTCAGCACAGTCAGACCCCAGCTCTGATTTATTGACTCCTCCAGGGAGCCATGTCCTTGGTTCCATAGTGTCAAAGAACATTAAGATCTTTGCATTGGGAGGGACCTCTTTGGCACTGAGAACAGTTCTCTGGATTCTCTGAGCTTTTGCTGTGGGCCAGGCCCTGGAGAGACAGCGGTAAGTGCGTGATGGCGCCCCCATCAGGAAGCACTCATCCAGTCCTGCCAGGCCCCCGGGGCTCTGGGGAGCCCAGGGCTCCCTCTAGGGGCTGCCTGGGGAGGGACCACGTGGGCTCCAGCCCCGATCTTTCCTCTGCTAGAGGCACACCGCGTTCATGTGCTTGACGTGTTTATTCATGTTTACTCATTTATTTATTTGGCTGTGTTGTGTTTTAGTTGCAACAGGACCCTTCATTGTAGCACACAGGCGTAGTTGCCCCGTGGCATGTGCGATCTTAGTGCCTGGATCAGGATTTGAACCCACATCCCCTGCATTGCTAGGTGGCTTCTTAGGCAGTGAACTGCCAGGGAAGTTCCTGTTCATGTTTATTCCTAATGCACCTGCCTTGATGACAGGCTTCTCCGGTTAAAACCACTGGAGAAGGCAGGGGCTGGTCTAATGTCCTCCAGGGAGTTCCCTGCAGGTATTTCCCCCACTGGGTCCAGCTCCTCTGGCAGCCCTCCCTCCCACCCCTCCTTACGGACAGCAGCCAGATGATGTGGTCTCCGCTGCACAGAATGGCAGTCTGCCTCCCT
>SJYQ01000240.1:39188-127710 GCA_006410935.1 Redunca redunca | reverse complement strand
GCGGGAGCTGGTTGCAAGGTAGTTCTTTCTGGGACAGAGTTGAGAGCGCAGCTCAGCCCGGGGACCTTTAGACACACAGCCACACTCACGCAGCCCCTGGTTTCTCAGAGGACAGGCAGAGAAGAAAGAGAATCCTCTACTCCAGTCGCTGCCTCCAGGCAAGTCAGGCATTATCAGGCCACTTTTTGGACAAGGTCACTGAGGTCAAGAAAGCTTGAATGAGAGGCCTAGGATCAAGCATCTTAAGCAGAAAAGAGATTCAGCTGGTCCCAGTTTCCTCCACAGGCTCAGCACCTTCCCACAGCCCTGCCAAGCTGGTCCTGGGACCTCACAGGGCTGCCGGCCATCTGAGCTGGTCAATGCCACCCTCCTTTAAAAAAAAAATTAGAGAATAACTGCTTTACAGTGTTGTGTGGTTTCTGCCATACAACGTGACTCAGCCGTAAGTATACACATGTCCCACCTCTTGAACTTCCCTCCCACCCCCTACCCCAGCCCACCCCTCTGAGCTGTCCCAGAGCTCCGGGTGGGGCTCCCTGGGTTATACGGCAGCTCCCCCCAGTTATCTGCTTTACGTATGGCACTGTGTATGTTTCAATGCTGCTTTCTCGACTCTTCCCACCCTCTCCTTCCCCTGCTGCGCCCACAGTCTGTTCCCTAAGCCTGCATCTCTATTTCTGCCCCACAGACAGGTTCATCAGCACCATTTTTCTAGACTCCACATATACGCATTAATATAGGATATTTGTTTTTGTTTTCCTGACTTACTTAACTCTGCATAACAGGCTTTAGGTTCATCTACTGCACTGGAACTGACTCGAATATGCTCCTTTTTATGGCTGAGTAATCTTTCACTGCATATATATACCACAACTTCTTTATCCATTCATCTGTCATGGAGCATCTAGGTTGCTTCCGTGTCCTGGCAACTGTGAATAGTGCTTCAGCGAACACCGGGGCACATGTGTCTCTTAGAATTGTAGTTTCCTTGAGGTTTATGCCCTGGAGTGGAATTGCTGGGTCATGTGGTGGTTTTATCCCTAGTTTTTAAAGAAATCGTCATCCTGTTCTCCATAGTGGCTGTATCAGCTTACATTCCCACCAACTGTGATGCCACCCTCCTTCACCCATGTCTCCGCAGGTGAACACCGTCCTGCCAGCCAGGACGCTGCTGCTCGGCTGGGGCCCCTACGCTGTCCTGTATCTGTACGCCACCATCGCGGATGCAACCTCCATCTCCCCCAAGCTGCAGATGGTACAGACACCTCCAGCACTCCAGGGCCCTTGCCCATCTGTGCCCCCCTGTTTCTCCCCACCTCTCTTTCTGGCTTTATAGCCTCCGTGATAGGCTCACTCTTTCTCTTTCCCTCTGAACGCTTATAACTCACTGGGTATTTGCTTGTCCCCCTGGTCATGTGGGGTCACTGCTTGACATTGCCCAGACCTCACGTGAGATGACAGGGACAGCCAGCCGGATGGTAATGCATTGCACTCTGGCACCAGGGGCTGAGAGTGGGGTCTGGGGAGGAGCAAGAGTCCACGCACATCCGGCAACTAGTCAGAGAAGGCTTAGCGGCTGTAGTGTCAAGCCAAGGGCAGGTGCTTGGCAGCTGAGGCCGGGCTGGGGTTGGGGGGGAACGTTGGGTTGGGGGGGATGGTGGTCACCCACTGGGACCAGGGAGCGGAGCAGCGGCTCTGAAACTTCTTTCCTGGATTTCTCCATCACAACAGGTGCCTGCTCTCGTTGCCAAGGCAGTGCCCACAGTCAACGCCATGAACTATGCTCTGGGCAGCGAGATGGTGCACAGGGGAATCTGGCAGTGCCTCTCGCCACAGAGGAGAGAGCGCAGCCGAGAGCAGTGAGCCTCTCTGGGGGGCTGCCCAGACCCAGGCCCACCCAGGCCTTCCTGGACTGAGCCCCGGCCTGGGCAGTCCTGTCCAGCAGCCTCGGGAGCCAAGCTCCAGACGCTCACCCTTCATCCCCGATGGCCCTTTGAGCCTGGCCCAAGGCCGGACACGGGGGATTCGGAGAAAAAGCAGACTACATGGAACGAGCCCGGACTTTGGAGCCACACGGACCTGTGTCGGCCACAGCTCTCCACACAGAGGCCGAGAGACCTCGGAAAAGTCACACTCTCTGACTCAGCTTCCTGGCCCCTAACGTAAGGATGTTAATACAGACTTCGGGTCTGTCATGAAGCTTGAACTTGATAGCATGTGCTCATATGCACGTAGAGGCTGCTGCTCATTAGTGCAGCTCTTAGGAGTCGGAGGCTTACATAGAAAGGGCTGAAAGCCCCAGGTTTGTTTGTGGGAGCTCAACCCAGGCTGCCAGCATTCAAACACCTCTTATTAAATCGTGATCTCGTACAGGTGACTTCCACTTCTTGGGCTTGTGTTTCCAATTTGTGAGGCACAACGATAGGAATGGTGACTTGACCGTGCAGAAAGGCCCAGCACCTTACCAGGCACACATGAAGTGCTCATCAAGAGTCGCCGTCACCACCCTCCAGTTAAGACAGCTGGCTGCACGTTGCTTAGCTGCCAGCATTAAAAAAAATCAGGATAATTTGTTTTGAACTTCAGACACCTGGAGGTGAGGCCCCGCCAGCCTGGAGGAGGTGACGGTTTGGGGCCCAGAGTGGCTCTGCCCTCCGCCCAGGGCAGGTGTTCTCCTGCCAGCTGCAGCTCGTGCGCTCCCCTCGGGGCCCGTGGCATCTGACTCTGAGACACTCGTGCTGGGGCCCCACTCCTGGGTGCACCTCTGCACCTCCCATGGGCTCAGCCCCTCAGAGATAAGGCACAGCAAGTGCACGGGCCTCAGTGGCACCCAGGCCTGGTTCTAGGGGGAAGCGGAGATGGGTGGAGGATGGCTAAGGGCGCTGCAGAAGGTCTGACGATGGAGGGGCAGCTGCCCCAGGCACCACCTAGGCAGGAAGTCTGAGAGCTAATCCCGTGGAGCTGAGGGAAGGAGGTGCGGAGACCCTGGGGTGGGGGAGGGGGAAGGGCATGAGAAGAGCATCTGAGAACCCTGCAGACCAGGGTCTGCCTCTTGGCTTTGCAGATGTAGAAAATCAGGCCACAGAAACACCAGACCAGAAGTCTGCACAAAACAGAGGCTGGTTCAGTCATTTGCAGAACCTCGTGGGGTGGGGAGAGGACCAAGTCTTTGCGCAGCACTGATTCCAGGCAGTGTGAAGACAAAATATCACTTGGCCTCACTCCAGCACCCACGCGGGGTTCTTGCCTTGGCCCTGGGGTGGGGCCAGGGTGGGGAAACCCTGAGGCTTGATCCAGGCTCATATACAGACTGAAAACGCAGGAAAGCAACAGGTTCTCGGGCCCAGAGATACTGACACTGCCCCCGCAGCCCACGGATCTTAGAAGCACAAAGTCTCCAGGGAGGGACGAGGGCCACAGTGAGAGCAGAGGGGAGATGTGCCCCAGAGCCCAAGAGAGAAGGGCCGGAAGGTGAGGTGGCTGAAGACTCCAGCAAGAGGGGCCCATGCCCCTGAGCAGCTCACGCCCCTGCCTGTGCTCGAGAGGAGGGGAGGAAGGCAGGTTGACGGGGCGTGGCCAAGGAAGGCGTTACCTTGAGCCCTCTATCCACAGGCTGTGCCTGTCCAGAGCTGGGCTGTGGGCTTGGGGCATCTCCACACTGAGCTGGGTCGGCCAGAGATGCAAGGGGCTGCCAGCTCCCGGCGGGGAGCGACCGGAGCCCCGGCTGACACTATCAGCCCAGAAGCCCCAAGTCCACCCACACCCCTGCATCCCACTCATGGGCTGGGTTTAGGGAGCCTCGATCACCTCCAGGCGCCACGCCTGGGATTATATAAAGCCCAACTTAAAAGCCACAAAGTTTGTGTCCCAACAGTGACCATTCTAAGATCCATTGATTCCAGGGTTTGTTTAAGCTCTTTTTAAAAGAAATATAAATTAGGAGACTGGGATCAACATATAGACACTATTGATACTAGGCATAAAATAGATAGCTAGTGAGAACCCACTGTTTAGCACAGGGACCTCTATTCAGCACTCTCCTGTGATCTAAATGGAAAGGAAAAAAAAAAAAAAACGGAATNGGGGGGGAAGGTGTAGGTTTATATAAGTGTTAAGTTTGAGATGTTGGTGAGACTTTAGTGGAGAGACTGCACTGGCAACTGAATATACCAGAGTGCCAGGGACAGACCTGAACTGACTCTACATTTGGGAGTAGTTGGTACATGGATGGTGTTTACAGCCCTTGGACTGGATGAAATCTAGTGAGTGTAGGTCAAGGACTAAGCCCCTAGATCACTCTGGCATCAAGAGGGCAAAAAGCAGAGGAAGAACCAACCAAGGAGACCAAGTAGGAACAATCAGTAAAATAGGAGGAAAACCAGGAAGTGTGTGTGCCATGCTGGAATCCAAGTGAAGAAAGTATATCAAGGAAATCACTTGCCATTTATAGGTCAAATAGGGGCTGAGAATTAACAATGTAAGGCCACTGGTGACCTTGACAGGATCAATGCCACTGAAATGAAGAGGATGAAAGCCTGATTGGAGTGGGTTAGAGAAAATGAGAGGGAAATGGAGCCAGGGAGTAACAGCTTCCTCTTTGGGGTCTTGCTGCAAAGAGAAATAGAGAAATGAGTTGTAACTGACAGAAGAAATGGGAAGGCAGCACATTTTTATGCTGATGGGAATGATCCAACAAAGGTAAACTTTGGATGTGGAAGATTTGATGGGAGTGGTGTTCCTGAGATGCTGAAAGACTAAGATCTGGTGCGCAAAGGGACTCTTTATAGAAACATACTTAGTCCCGGATGCATTGGTTCACAAACTCTTAAACTTCATCAGAATCACCTGAGCGCTTACTAAAGCACAGATTGCTGGGCCCCACCCTCAGAATTTGATTCAATAGGTCTGCAGTGGAATCCAATCATTTGCATTTCTGACAAGTTCCCCAGTGCTTCTGATACTGCTGGCCCGGGGACCAGGCTTTAATTAACATCAATCCACAGTTATGAGGTAAGTAGATGTAGTGGCAGGAGTCGGTGATTTTCATTCTGATTGCTTCCTTTTTCTCAGTCATGTAGCCATTGAGAGTAAAGATGGGATATGAGGTGTTGGGAGGAAATAGTAGGAAATGGTTGTCTTGTGAGTAGGAAAAGTGAATAGATGGGGGAAATGTTGAAATGATCCCCTTCCTGAGGCTGATGATCATGAATCTAAGACAAGATGCTGGCTGAGTGATTTTATACAACCACCGTAAACTGCACAGGTGCGGGTAGGTGAAGAATTTTATGTAACCAAGACTGTGGTTTGTCAATTAAAACGGATGAAGAGAAAGGGGCATGAGAGCTGACAGTGAATACAAGGTGGGAGGGAGACTATGAGGACCATGAAGTTTAGTCTAGGAAACGAGAGGAGGTGCAGTGAGGTAAAATGATAAGAGTGAGTGCTTTCTTCTCAAAGCCTTACCCAGCTTGTCTTCATCACTCACCTCTGACTTTGTTAGCATGACTCCTCCAGCCTCAAACATTTGTGTTCTTTTCTCTATAGCACTCATCCCAGAATTGAAGTCCCACTGAAGGAAGGGCTTTCAGTTTTCTGCTGTGGCCCCAGTGCCTAGAATTCTGCCTGGCATTTAGCAGTGCCCCCCAACATTATCTTCCTTATCCCAATCCTGGCCAGCTTACTCTTCAACCACATCCAGGGCATGTCCTAGACTTCTGCATCAAAGTATGCAGACGCTCATCTAAAAACACAGCGCCTAACTCTTCAAGTTGAAAGACTTTGGGAAAATGTTACTCTGGAAAATTTGGGTCCCAGTGCTTAAGAACAAGATGACAAGTTCAAGGTTCTGCCAGGTAGCTTTTGATGACAGAAACCTAGGTCCTTGGGGCACTACCCACTCCAGGATCCTAGAAGGTCAACCATATTGTTCTAGAAGACCTGGGTCCTTCTCAGGCAGACCAAAATAGAAAAATTCCTGAAATTGTGACGGGGGAGGGGCAGGGAGGCACACACTGTAGATGGTTTAGTATTATTCCATCTTTGTAAAATAACTTAAAATTATATGCATTATATTCAGGAATACACACATGCTATATACTATATACTGAATTTACATATAAAGCAATTTAATGGTTTAGAAGGATAGATAGCAAAGTGTTATACCCAAGATATACTTTTTTTAGTCTATATATGTAACTGTCTGGACAGGTTGTTTTGTTTTGATTAGAAAAGCTCTAGTAGTTAAAATGAATCTAAATTCCGGCAAAAACCATACATCAAGTGGCTTCAGAAGTCAATTCCTCTTTCCAGTGAGGAAATACGTGCAAAGAGTAATTCCCTGACTTTCCCAATCAGACATCTCATTGATGGAGCAGAGTACCTAGGGGTGAGCTCAAACTGCCAACAGGAAGATGAAGAGGCAAGGAGCTCATGTGGTTCCCACTGAATAAGAAAAATCTAGGAAGATCCAATACTGAAAGGGAAATCTGCTAGGTATAGCCCCTCTGTTCTTCCTACTCTGTGTACCTCCCACAACTGTAAACCTACACTACATTGCAATCCTTGAATTAAATTGAGGATGAGAATCTTAATCATTCCCTCTCCCCCAGTGCCCAGTAGCACCAACAGGGGCTCGCAAAATACAGACTGAATGACTGAATAGATGGGAAAGGCAGATGAACACACTCACGAAAAACTGGACAACGAAGCAAAATTGGGAGTTCCTTTAGGGAGCTTCCGCTTAAAGGGAAACTCCAGGGTAACTTTATTTTTAGAGCACGTGAACACTGCCCATCACCAGCAGGTGGGGCCACAGTAACAGTTTCACAACCTTCAGCCAGGCACGCGGTTGAGCATTATTTTAAAAGGAAGAAGCAAGCAGCAAAGCCATGCATGGCCCTAATGTCACCTCTGCCCCGTGAGCAGGATAGTGTGAAACCCCAGTTCCCTGTCCTTTAGGCAGCAGAGACCTAGCTCACCTGTGAAGGTAAGAGGCTTGGCACCAAGAGAGGCTTTTGCATGAGTGGAAAAGCAGTATCTATACCATCTTGAACCCACATTTCTCGAAGTCAAAGTCAGGGGAAAATCAGACCAAATGGTAGGCTATGCACAGCGGCCCCCCCAGGCTGCAGCGGGCTAGTTAGCAGGGTCGCGGGAGTAGGGAGAATCAGGTTAGCAGGGCACAAGTTTCCACCTCCCTGCGAGTCACGATGCCCTGGCCACCAGGCACGGCGCCAACCTGTGCCCGTTACACTGTCCATTCACGGAGCCCAGCGACCGGAAAGAGGGCGGGCGGGTGGCCTACGCCCACTCCCGTGCAGGCGAGGCTAGAGCCAGTCCAGGGAACCTGCAAGCAGAGCCCTGCAGGTTTGTGGGACATCTTCCAACCCACTTAATCTCCCTGTGGCTGATTACCCTACAGCCATGTCAGCTTTCCACGTGCAAACCCAGCAGTTGTAACAAGTATTAGTTTCACAGAAAGTCTTGTCTCAGGGGTAAGGAGTTTCACCTGCTGCCAGAAACAGGGCTAGCAGTGAGTGATACAGTCATGAGAAAGTGGCGGTACTATCACAGGCAAAAAACAGGATGATTGTAAACTGGCTTTATGAAACCTGAATCCTCAGGACACTTTAACTCACTTTCATTTTCAGAGGGAAGGCTCCTACATTCATGACATAAGACTACATTTCCAAGAGAAAAATAATCATTTTTCAGATAAGAGTGGGAATACTCAAGTGCCATCTGCTCCCTAATGAAAATCGTCAGCATATGACCACTTACTTTTCCACAGGCAGAAAAAGCTCTGAACCCCTAAACTAGTTTAGGTGGGGTGGAAGCCAGGATTTTCAACATTTTGGGTCTCTAATTTACAACACTAAAAAGAAATCGATGTAGGGTGCAAACCAACCCGTTCTCATTGGCCCCCACTCTAGATGAAGTATTAATAAGCCAAGTGAAAAGCCCTCTCCACAACTCCAGAAGACTGGTACACAGCTCTACAAAAGTGGAAGAGATGAGTGGTTAGGTGTTTTGATTAGGCTAAATAATTCTTCACTTATACAAGAAATAAAGCCCCCACTTTAATAATCTATTGCAATTCAAAGTGTTGCTTTAGAAAAAAAATCAAGGGTTGGTTTCTAAATATTCTCCAATAAAAAGAACCTTTGTTCTTTGGAAAATGGGGCTGAGAGACTAAAAATACAAGACCAGCCAAGAACATCTTATAGTACATACCAGAATGTTAAGGAAAGGCTCCAAAGAACACTGGGGGCATGTCAAAAGGACACAGGAGCCAACGTGAAGGAGCTCCCAACAGCCAAAGCTTCGACAATTTGAGCAACAAATGATAGCACTGACCCATAGAATAAAATACTTCTGAGTCCATACTGATGTCACTAAATAAATAAAATGGGGAGAAGGGACAGTGTCTCCTTATAGAATTCTAACAGTACAAATGTAGAAGAAAGAATAGACATAATGAATTAACACTTGGTAAATGTCACATACTTGATATCCAGTGAATAACAATCCAAGGTGTCAAAATCAGTGAACAAAGATTGTTCAAAATTATATCCCTCCACAAGTTACTTATTCACTACAAAGGGAAACAATAACTTTACGATGGAGAAACACGGCAAATACTACCTTAAAGTGATCAAAGTTACCACCACCAATAATAATGCATATGGACATCATGTATCCAGATATAATGCACCAAGGGCGTATGGTTTTTGCAGTATTCTTACCAAAATATAACTTCAATCTAGTAGTGAGACAGTATTAGACAAAGTCAATTCGAGGGGCACTATATAAACAACTGGCCAGTACTCTTCCCAAGTGTCAAAATCATAAAAGATAAAGGCTGAAGAACTTGCAGTCTACAAACTAAAGACAACTAAACACACCATGGGATCCTGGACTGAATGCTGAGCTGGGAAAAAAGGACATTCCTTGAACAGATGGCACAAGTAAGATCTACAGATTAGTTAATAGTACTGTATCGATATTTACTGCTTTTGAAAATGGTTCAGTGGCTTATATAAAATGTTAGCATTTGGGGAAGCTGAGTGAAGGGTATATGAGAACTCTTCACACCATTTTTGCAAAGTTAAGTTTTTAAAAAATGGAACATGGTTGGAGAAAGATAGCCAATTAAGTATTAAATCAAGTGAATGAGAGACTTACACAGTTTGTTCACATTAAAGATTTAAAATGCTCTGAGTTAACACTGATGGCAAGCTGTGAGACTGTTCAGTTTCCCTTCATATTCAGCAAAGGAGAAAGGTAAACAAGCATGGCTGCTGGAGTCTTACATTCACAAATGACAAACAAAAGCATTAAGGGCAAACAGTCAAAAGTCAACAAGGGCAAATAGTCAAAAGTCAACAATTCCCACTGGCAAAGTTGTCATTAGCAAATGAGAGAACTAGTTTAGCTGCATTTGGGGATCGTCACCAAAGCAACTTTTGGACAAACTTTTTAAGAGCGAATATAATCTAATTTTTATACTACTTATATATTAAAAGTCCAATATGTTTTTTTTTTAAAAATACACAAATCTAACATCCTGACTCCCTCAATACTCACTCAAGTGAGCAGCCTTGTTAAAGGCTCCAAATTCCTTTCAGCTTGTCCTCAAAGCCATACCAGTATTTTTTATGTGACGTAAAAATAAAGACTGGCTTAAATACTGAGGCAGTAACATTTCGAATTGCAGAAAAGCATCTTCAATGACCTCATATCCAACTTGAATACAATGTAGGAAAATCTAGCTGAAACTGATTTTGAATTTACTTTTCTCAGGATATTTTTTCCCTTTCAAAAGTGAAATACTAAACCTCCATTAAGCCCATAGGAGTCCTCTAGAAGTCACAGAAGTCTCAGCTTAAGTTGAATGCAATAAATGTTACATTTCCAATTCGAAACTGGGCATCCTCAAACTGATAAAAGCACAAAGGACTCCCTGATTTGGGGGGAATGTATTTCAAAAAGCTTAGCAAATAGGAATATCTAGATATACTGGACCATGTCTCAGGCAGAGCAAAGTTCTCAACTCTAAGTGTTAACAATAATGCTAATTATTATTATCAGCAATTTATTAATTTTATCATACTCCTGAGTTAGTAGCCTGGGTTGTGTAGAATGGGATGAATAAATCATTTGAGGGCAAAACACGATCCAACAGTATTATAATCTATTTTCTGAATACTTGCTTATTACGGAAGTTTTTACATTTAACTGAGACACCTTAAGGGCTAAAAATCTGTAAGAGAATCTCCAAACCTTAGAAAATAAATAATGATGAATCAATTACCCTTATGGTTACATGGTTCACAAAGATCCAAGCCCATTGGAATTTCTTACTCTTGGGACACACGGAATCCTGCCTCAGTCAGTCATATTTCAGATTAAACATGTATATCCTTGATACTGGGCTCTACCTATTTTGCACAGAAGATATGTGGCCAGGTTATTATAGGGTTATTAGCACAGTGCCTGCCTGGCAACTAATAAAGACTCACAATCAAATATTTGTTGAACAATTTAGCATAGCAGGGGCACTACCTTCTCAGGAAGTATCCAGAAATAAAGCATTATGAATATTGGCCCACCTTGCTTTGCAGTGGTCATGGTTATCCAACCCTGGGTACAAAGCAATTCCTGAACTATTCCAACTCAGTGAACTTCCTAAAAATGGTTGCTGTCTCACCTCATGAAACTCCTTGTACTCCAAAGCTCTCACAAAACATAGCAAATCAAATAATACTAATAAATGGTACTAGAAGTGATGCTCAACAGGATCTCACGTTTATTGAGAAGTGATTAATGGTAAAAAGAAAGGCAATGCCCTTTCCTCATTGGCTGAACAAGAAACTGAAGAAACATTCACTACACGTTTTTACAATATTTTTCTCTTCCAAAATGCATTTCTGTAAACAAGTTTTTACCACTGTTCTTAGCTTTGAAATCAAATTAATCCTGACTTAATCAGTATAATGTACAAGAACAGAACATTTCTTAGGACTCCTAGTACTTTACTTTGAGTAACAAAGGGTCAGAGAAAATGAACCACCCTTAAAGACACAACCTTGGGTAACACTGTTAAATTCTCCAAGACAGAAATTCTTCATAAAAATGTTCTTCCAGTTCGGAAGGAAAAAACCAAATTCCCACTTTCTGGGGTGGATGCCCAAAACCTTCAAAACTCAAGTGTTCTCCAAGTGCAAATGTCAAAACGGGGGGGAGGAAAGGGTTTAAAAATTAGAGAAAACTGTATGTACTTACGGACTTTAAAATCCGAAAAACATAGTAAAAAGACAAAAAAACAAAGCATTATGCTCTGAAATCACAACCAAAGCCAAAATAAAAGGGACATTTTTCACCTAAACTACCTAGAGGGATTTTTTGTTTAGTTTTTCCTTTTTCTTTTTTTTTTCATTTTCCAGTTAAGTCCTATGTCTTTTGTGAAATTCCAATACTTAAACTGAAAGTCTGCAATCGTCTCTGAAGTCAATGAAATTAAGAAAAAAGTCCTAATTCTCTTGAAGGTCATTTTTTTCCTCTTAGGATATGCAGATGCAACCGTTGCTGCAGTCTGTGCAGAACTGCCTCTTATTTCCCACGACCTTGACGTTCCTATAGAAGTTAAAAAAAAAATTGGTTAGTTAAAACTTAACTGAACAAGAACTAACGCTTCATAGAATAACACTACAGAAAATTAATTATTTGAGCTAAACAGAAGATTCCCCACAGGTAAAGACTTTTTATTCTAATATTTTATTTTAAAAATTTAATTTATTTATTTTTGGCTGTGCTGGGTCTTTGCTGCTGCCATGGCTACTGTCTAGTTGCGGTGTGAGGGCTTCTCACTTCAGCAGCTTCTCTTGCTGCAGAGCATGGGCTCCGGGTGTGGGCTTCAGCAGGTGCAGCTCCTGGGCTCTAGAGCACAGGCTCAATAGTTGTGGTCCACGGGCTTAGCTGCTCCACAGCATGCGGGATCTTCCCAGATCAGGGGATCAAACCTCTGTCTCCTGCATTGACAGGTGAGTTCTTTACCACTGAGCCACCAGGGAAGCTCTACTTCTAATATTTTAAACTGAAGCACTAACACTCATGAACCCTAATTCATATGAAATTATTTTTCTTGTGTAAGCCCTGAACAATACTGGAGTCATCCTATATTAGTCCCAAGGCATTAAACATATTCACAGGCGTCAATTTCCTTCTTGTGTTTGGTAAAGTGAGGATATGTATCCAGGCCATGGGAGAATTAGTGAGCTGACATACAGAAAGCTCTTACTCCATAGCAGGCAAGAAAATCATCCTTTTCCCCAAGGGAGAGTTTAAAATCCACTCAGAAATGGATTTTGAAAACTGAATGCAATACTTATATTTTCCCTGAAATAAATCTAAATGCTCCTTTCTTACTAAGAATCATTCTTTTATAAGCTTTTTATAAAATTTACCCTAAACATCATTCCATTTCACACACTACCTCACAAAGGAATTTTAAAACATATAAATCCACATGCCTTTTAAAAGCAAAAAACAAAAGCAAAAGCATTAAGTGATTAGGAGCAAGCACACATACCTGAACTTAAGACTCAATTCATCAAAGCTAGGTAAGTAGTCATTTGCTCCTATTCACCTTATGGTAACTACGGTTCTCAAGTTAAATAGTCCTATTTAAAAAACAACCAAAAAAGCCAACTACCACTTATGGGCTACCACATTCCAGGCACTGTACATAATGATCTTCATAACCAACTGCAACGACTGAACTATTCCCACTTTAGTGATAAAAAACTAAAACTCAAAATAGTTACTTGACCAAGGTTTCCCAAGAACCAAGATTCCAAACCCATGGCTACGTGGTTCTTTGTCTACAACATGGAATATTTATGCAAAAGTCAACAAAGTGAAGTGAGGCTTTGTGGCGAACTGACTACCCTACCACTAAATTATTCCATGGATATAAAAAATAGTAAACTATTCAGAAGGAGGAGTTGTCTTTTTGTGATGTCCTATTGGACGTGTCTGGAATTCAGAGATAAACTCACCAACATACAAAGATGTGGGATATTATTTTCAAAATAAGTCATTTGGAAATTTCGAACAATAAAATTAACAAAAAAATTCACCCACATGCTATTTCTAGAATTCAAACTCAGCAATTTGAAAAAGGAAAAAGAAAAAAGAATAAGAAATTAAATCCAACATAAATAAGGGACCTCAAAAATTCTGATGTTCCTGAGCTGCAATATTGACCCCCACACACACTTTCTATATAACTGTCCCAAAGTTTTGATGATGGATGTATTATTTATAATAGGAAAATTCCAACTAAAAAAAACCTGGCACTGACCAAAATGAAACTTTCAACAGCACATCAATTCTCATATCAGTCTTTTTTTTAAGTTGAAACATAGCTGATTTACAATGTTGTGCTAGTTTCAAGCATATAGTAAAGTGATTCAGTTACATATATTCTTTTTCATCATGGGTTATTACAAAATACTGAACGTATCCTATGCTATAACAGTAGTTCTATCAATTGTTTCTTTTTTCTTTTATTGAAGTATGATTATACAGAATTTTTCTCCTATCAATCTTAAACTTATCTACCTAGTTCAGTCTTTCTTAATTTGGATGAATACTATTTATCTAACCTCTCTTCTGTTGCTAATCAAAATCTATCTTTCCTTTCAGGAAATATGGACTTTTTTCATGTTTCTTGATTAAATCTCATTCTTATAGTTTTAAGCCAAGAATGCTTGGAATACCTAGCCTTCTGACCTTTAGGGTACAGTTCAAAATTCCCTCTAAATCTGCAACCACAATTGAAAATTAAATTGTTTTGTTTCATAGAAAATTAGTCCCAACTCAACCAAAAGCTCCTAGAAAGCAAAGAAAAGGTCTTCAATTAAGCTCACTCACATACTTACAAGTTTGGCAGTGGATAACAGGCTACAATTGACTTTTAAATAAAATTCTGGTTCTTATCACAAGAAAAAAAATGGTAATGGATGTTAATTAACTTACTGTGGTAAGCATTTCTCAATATACACATTTATCAAATAACTATGCTGTAGTACACATTTAACAATGCTATATCAATTATATCTCAAAAACCTGGGGAAAATCCCTAGAGGCAATTTCTATTACCAGTTCCTCCTGTCCTTCCTGAGTTATGTTAAGTATATAAAAGCTGATATTGATTGTTTTTTGCTTTTCACAAGTAGCATGTAACACTTTGCTTTCTCCCCCCTCACTTAATACATCCTGCAGACTGTTCAATTTCAGCACATATAGATCTGCTTTTCTATGGATCTAGGAGTACCCTCCTAGCTCTGAATGTAAGTACTGAAGATCTAAAAGAAAAGTAGTTCTCAAAGACATGCTGAATGAAAGAAGCCTTAAACAAAAAGAATGAACACATAATGCATAACTCCAATTATGTGAAGTTTTACAACAGGGAAAACAAATCTATGGGGACAAAATTAGCAAAGTAGTTGTCTTTGGTGAAGCCAGGGGTGGGACTGACTAAGAAGGGGCATGAGGGAAACTTCTGGAATTATGTTTTTTGTATCTCTTTTTAATTATTATTTTTGATGTAGATCATTTTTAAAGTCCTTACTGAATTTGTTGCTTCTGTGTTACGTTTTGGATTTTTAGTGAGAGGTAGGTGGGATCTTGGCTCCCTACCAGGGATCGAACCTGCACCTCTAACATTGGGAGGCAAAGTCTTAACCTCTAGATCACCAGGAAGTTCTCATTCTATATCTTCACAGGAGTTTGAGTTACACAGATAGGTATACTTGTCAGCATTCCGCAAATATACACTTGTGCATTTCATGTAAGTTAAACTCAGAAAGTACATAAAACAAATACTGTGCTCTAATAATGACATGTATGCAGAAATGTTTAGGGGTGAACTGTACTGATAATGACAATTTCTTTGTAATGCATCAAAAAATAAAATAAATGGACTGGTAGAAAGACAAAAAAAAAATGGGGAAAAATCCTGCCTACTATTTCTTATTTTAATATAATGTGGCCCCAAGAATACAAATAAACTTATATGCTCCAAATTGTACTGCTAAATTAGAAAGGACTCTGCCAAATCTGTTTTCCCCTAAGAAATACATTTATAGGAAATTCCCTGGTGGTCCAAAGGTTAGGGCTCCACGCTTCCACTGCAACGGGCACGGGTTCAATCCCTGGTTAAGGAACTAAAATCTCCATGTGCCCAGTGGCTTGGCAAATTACAACATTTAAAATATTTAGTGAAAAGAAATTCAAAACAGCACTGTGAAATTGCACTTATTATAAACAAAGTTTGTTTCTCTTTACATATATGATACTAAATCCACAAACTAAGTGAGTAAGTGAAGTCGCTCAATTGTGTCCGACTCTTTGTAACCCTGTGGACTGTAGCCCATCAGGGTCCTCCATCCATGGGATTCTCCAGGCAACAATACTGGAGTGGGTTTGTGTTCAACTTTGCCTCCGACAAAACTATTCCTGAATTTAACCACACAATTATACCAAGAGGGCAAATACCACCTGTGTCCTAATGTAAACCTGTGTGACAGAAGGTTTACTTTAAATCAGGGGTCCTAAAACACCACCCCACCCCACAGTCTGTCAGGAACCATACTATATATAGCAGGAGGTGAGCAGCAGTGGTAGGGCAGGGGCGAGGGTGGGGGCAAAACCGAAACCACCCCCAACCCCCACACTATGGAAAAATTGTTTTCCACAAAACTGATCTCTGGTGCCAAAAAGGTTGGGGACCAGTGCTTTAAATTATGGAAATTTCATGCAAACAACAAATGGTATTAGCTGCCTTAATCTCCTAATCAACATCAAGAAAATATCACATTGATCCAATTCAACAAGCTGATTAAACTGCTCTTCTACTTCCAAATACAATTTTGATGTGTATACAAATAAGCTTACATATTTACAAATAAATATCCCTCTTCTCAGAAATTGTAAAGATACTTAAGCATTCATATCTTGAAAAGTAAAATGAATTTGGCACCAGTAATAAAACTGTAAATATAAATAATAATAAAACTGTAAATGATAAACATAATAAAACTGTAAATGATTAACAAGATTTTTAATATTGCTAGATATTTTAAACATTAAAAAAAAAAGAAAAAAAACTAGGTTGAATTCCCCAGCAGTCCAGTGGTTAGGACTTCACACTTCCACTGCAAGGGACATGAGTTTGATCGCTGATCAGGTTTGATCCCTGGTGAGGGAACTAAGATCCAGCAAACCATACAGCACAGCCAAAAAAGAAAATCAAAACAAAACACAACAACAAAGATCCACAACTTGGCTAGAAACAGAAATGAATCAGATGACCCTGCTTGAAGGGCCCATGACTGCCCAAATCTATGATGATGTAAGCATTACACAGCCTTAATGATAACTGAACAACTATCTTAGTAATATCTTAACTGGGCAAGAATGGATGCAAATCTAAAGGGTGAATATTTGATGAGGAGCAGGATTTATTTATAGTCTCAAACTATTTTCCCACTTATTGAAAGGAAAACAGTACCTTTACAATGAAGAACCACATGAATACCTTCAGTGATCAAAGTAAACACTACCAATAATGGCATAAACAGACATCTTATGCCTCCTAATGTGATGTGCTGAGGACAGTCATTTATGCAGTATTCCTGTCAGAAAAGCACAATCTGATTATACACTATGAGGAAAGAAAACTTTAGACAAACCGAGGGCGACATCTACAAAAACAGAATTCATATACTCTTCAGAAATATCATGTAATAAACAAAAAGGGCGAATGGGTGGGATGCTGGTGGGTGATTTTGTGCGTATAACTGCAGATTAAGTGACTAAAAAGACATAAAACTGAAAGGTCCTATACTGGGCCCTGGACCACAAAAAAATTGCTACCAAGGACATTAAGACAACTGGTAAAAATATGAACACCATCTGTAGATTAGACAACAGTACTGCATCAACGTGAAATTTCTTGATTCTGAAAAACTGCACTGTGGTCATAAATGCATGCTCTTCTTTTTAGGAACTACACAGCAAAGTATTGAGGAGAAAAGGTGCAATGGCCTTGGAATTTACTTTCAAATGATCCACAAAAAAATTTCACACACATCTCCAAAGAAAATGATGAAACAAATGTAGCAGAATTTTACACTGTAATCTGGGTGAAGACTATTTGGGAGTTCTTTGCACTGTTCTTTAAATTTCTCCAAATTTGAAATAATTTCAAGATAAAAAGCTAATAAAATGTGGGACAATTCATTTAATTCTATAAAAATTGGCTGCATTAAAAAGCTGTTTGGGGACTTCCCTGGCGGTCCAGTGGTTAAGACTCTGCACTTTCAATGCAGTGTTAGTTTGATCTCTGGGCAGGGAACTAAGACCCCACATGCAGCTGTAGTCAAGAAAAAAGTTGTTTATGTTTAACAACTCATAAAATTTTGAAATGTGTTTATTTCCTCATATCTATACTAAAATCATCAAACATTAGAGTATTTTAGCAAAAGAAAAAGAAACATCTGCCTATCAGCTTTTTACAAGTCTTTTAAAATGAGAAAAAATGACAAAAGATTCTAACACAAGAACCATTATTTTAACCATTTTGAACCATTAAAACCTTTTAGGTTTCTATAAAATACTTCTCTTAAAACAGGTATTTTCTTTTACTTGTTTGACTATTTCTTATTACTAGGAATTCCAATAAATTGATTGCTTTGACAATCTATGGTCAAGACTTCATTTGTCAGATGCATTTATAACATTTCTAATCAACCAGTGCTACCGTGGTAATATTTAATAAAGAAAAACCTGGGGGTCAGACAGAAGAATGATGATAGATATACAATAAAAGGAAAAAGCAGAACACATAAAAGCAACCTGAGACCTCCAATGGGTCCAGGTTCCAGCTGGAATTGCCATAAGCACAAAATGTACTTGTGTCTTGCTGGACACTCCAGCTTTTATACATGGAGATGCTACTGATCCACCGAAGCAGGGGAAGTGGTAAGGCATACTGGCTTTCCCCACCGTGGTGTCATCTTGCAGCCTATATCTACCACATTTTTAAAACCTAGTGTCATGTGCAAGGCAGCTATAGTGTGATCAGTGGTAGGAACAGGCTGGAGTGGCCAGTCTAGGTTAAGCCCCTGTATAAGATCCTCAAGCACAAACACAAAATTAATCATGAAGTCCTAGTTAAACAGAAAACAGACCAAATGCTAAAAGGAAGGAAGATGTATTCCCAGAGCTTTACAATATACCGTGATGTAATAAGGAATAAAGGAAAATAGCAGAGCAAGATTTTACTGAATTCACACTGCATTACAAAATTCCCACTAGAACATTCACCTAATCTTTAAATCAGTTCACAATTCCATTGCTCATTGTTCAATAAAGGAAAAAATCTTATGAAATTAAGTAAGATAAATTTAAAGATATTAACTAAGAATATACAAGCCAGGAGAAGAAGTTTCTAGGCCTCAATATCTGGTCTGTCACTTAAACAACTAGAGGTTAATACACCATCTATCCATCACATTTTAGTCTCTTCTCACCTTACATCTATGACTATAAAATGCAAAAATCCATCTCTAGAGGAAATATCCTAAAGGCCACAAACTGGCAATGTTAAAGTCTGCACATTTTAAATCTCTTTCTGAGATTCTTTAAATCTGCTTAATTTTCCCTATTTAGCTTAATATCCTTTCTCATCTCTACTACCACTCCTCCCCCTACTTTTAAGTGGGCCACAAACACAACAGGTACACACACATCTATTCATCAGATATAATTTTATGAACTTTAAAATCTGATGTCTATCCTCTGAAATAAAATTTACTTAACAGCCCTCAACTAAATCTTATGTCCCCATGGTCCCTGGTAGATAAGAACACACACTTTACAGATAGCCTAACATGAAAAAATAGGATTATACTAAAATAACTTTCACTGTTTTATATGGTTTATAGAATAAATCTTTTTTTTTTTTGGTCCCGCCTTGAGGTTTGCAGGATCTTATTTCCCTGATGACCAGGGATTGAACTCCTGCCCTCAGCAGTGAAAGTGTGGAGTCTTAATCACCAGACTGCCAAGGAACTCCCTGAAAACAATCTTATAATCTCTGATGCTGTTAATATATGCATTACCTGAGTCTAAGGGCAGAAAGATTCACAAGCTGTATATAAACTAATATTCTGCCTTCCCCATAATGAAGGAACAAAAATATCTTCCATCAATTCTCTAATTTAAAGCAGAGCTATAGTATTTTATTTAAAGTATCTTCTATCTTCTCCCTTTTGAGATTTTCTAGGTGCAGAAATGGACATTTAGTTGAAATAAACTTCTAGGAAATGACATAGGAACACCAGGATGAAGTAAATGCATTTAACTATTAACATTTCCTACCATCACATTACCAACGAGTTAGTAGCTGAACTCCTATATACATTTCACCAAAAGGGTTATAAGTAAAAGCCTGGATAATCTACTATTTTCAAGCCCTGAATAGTCAGTCTAACTGGTAACAGAACAAAGGGTAAGACAGATTACATTTTTTCAGTTATTCTTCAAAAATAACTGATTCTCCAGTAAGGAATACATCTGAACAAAAACTAATTTTACAATAAAAACCAATTTCTGAAAACACTTCAGAATACAATTTAACAAATAAGGTTTTTTAATAGCTTGTCAGTCAAACCCCCCAGCTCCCAGCATTTGACAGTAAGTTCAGAAAATGAAGCAATCACTGAATATGCTTCCCAGCTATTTGATAAATGATATAGCCTCCAGTTCAACCTTCAAAAATTTCCAGTGGAACCATCCTCGACACCTCCATGAATACCTCTCTAGCCCAAGCTACTGTGATCTCTCAACAGAACTTTGCTACAGACTCCTTTTAACTGATCTCTTTCAGTATTGTGCCCTCCTCAGTCTGTTCCAAGAATGGGGACCCAGCAGCATTATTCAGTACTGTATCAAAAGTTACTGAAGAATTTGATGTTTGACCCAAAATAAACACAAATATATGTATATTTATGTGTATATATATATATTTATATGCCTGAGATTATGGATATTAATAAAAGACCTGTATGCAAATACTTCAGTCATATATACATATTTAATCCTAACAAGAGAAACGCTGGACTGGAAGAAACACAAGCTGGAATCAAGATTGCCGGGAGAAATATCAGTAACCTCAGATATGCAGATGACACCACCCTTATGGCAGAAAAGTGAAGAGGAACTAAAAAGCCTCTTGATGAAAGTGAAAGAGGAGAGTGAAAAAGTTGGCTTAAAGCTCAACATTCAGAAAACGAAGATCATGGCATCCGGTCCCATCACTTCATGGGAAATAGATGGGGAAACAGTGTCAGACTTTATTTTCTTGGGCTCCAAAATCACTGCAGATGGTGATTGCAGCCATGAAATTAAAAGATGCTTACTCCTTGGAAGAAAAGTTATGACCAACCTAGATAGCATATTGAAAAGCAGAGACATTACTTTGCCAACAAAGGTCCATCTAGTCAAGGCTATGGTTTTTCCTGTGGTCATGTATGGATGTGAGCGTTGGACTGTGAAGAAGGCTGAGCGCCGAAGAATTGATGCTTTTGAACTGTGGTGTTGGAGAAGACTCTTGAGAGTCCCTTGGACTGCAAGGAGATCCAACCAGTCCATTCTGAAGGAGATCAATCCTGGGATTTCTTTGGAGGGAATGATGCTAAAGCTGAAACTCCAGTACTTTGGCCACCTCATGCGAAGAAGTTGACTCACTGGAAAAGACTCTGATGCTGGGAGGGATTGGGGGCAGGAAGAGAAGAGGACGACAGAGGATGAGATGGCTGGATGGCATCACTGACTCGATGGACGTGAGTCTGAGTGAACTCCGGGAGATGGTGATGGACAGGGAGGCCTGGCGTGCTGCGATTCATGGGGATGCAAAGAGTCAGACACGACTGAGCGACTGAACTGAACTGAAACCTAACAACTCAGTAAGATTTTTCCCCTATTTTCATAAAATATTAAGGCTCAAAAGGTTTACTTGCTCAGATCACTAAGAGGCAGAGAAGGGTCCTAGGCTTTTCACTACTATGTTAACAAAACCACAGACTCTATGATTCATGGTCAATCAATAATACCAACCTAATGAACAATAGAGAAATACCTAAGTTTTTTAAAAGGCCCGTCATACATAACATACTTCACAGAATCCCTTCCCACAATCCCCCCAAACTAATTACCTTTAAAAATCAGTTAACATCTTTGGACAACTTCAGGATGGATAGTGGTCACTAAATCTTATTCCTTTAAGTTATCTAACAACTAAACAATTAAGGTGCTCATAAAAAGGAAGATACAATAAAATAAGCTAAAACATTAAAGCCTCTTAGAAGTAGCCATAATAACTCTGAGGAGTAGATTACAGCATAAAGTTACATGCAGGATATTCAGTTACACTGCCACCTTTTAATGAACAATTACAGGCAATTCACTGGAGGCTCGTAATATTGATAGCTGATGAAAAATACTACTCAAAAGACCTTTCAGCCTCAAGGTAGGCCACAGTATAAAAAGGTATACATCCAGGCTTACCAGACACATATGACTTCTAACAGTGTTTCCAAACATCAAGTCTTGAGACTAGCAGGCAAAGACTGGGAAAACTTTAGACCAAAGGAAGAAACTTTCAGGAAAAATAAGCATGAGGAATTTGAGATGGGGGGCACACAAAACACTACCTAATGATATTCATAATTTAAATACAAGGGAATCAACTATGGAGCTGACAAAATGCAGATTCCAAAGCCTCAGCTTCAAAGGTGCTCCCTTAGTAGGAGAGGAAGGACAAGAATCTGTCATGTAAATGGTAACTTGTAGGACTTCCTGGTTGGTGGTCCAGTGGTTAAGAGTCTGCCTGCCAATGCGGCGGAGGTGGGTTTGATCCCAGAGCAACTAAGCCCGTGTGCCACAACTACTGAACCGGCGCTCTAGAGCCTATGCTCTGCAGGAAACCTGTGTACAACTAAAGACTACACACAGCAACAAAGACCCAGCACAGCCAAAGATAAACAGTAAATAAAATTTCTAAAAACTAAAAAAAGAACTCAAAAAACCATTTATGTTCTCCCTTACTCCTGCTGTCATTAGCAGCAACTCTCCCAAGGTTAGGTAGATACAATTTGCTCCATTTTGATGCTTGTGATGAGGGAAGTTTTAAACCTAAGTGCTTAAATAAAGGTTTAAGTTTCAATTAATTATGCTCTCCTCATATAGGCAACAAAGAGGTATCTGGCTATAGGCATCAATAGATAATAAATCATTGCTGTTAGCTACTTTACTTTAAATGATAAATGTAAAGATTCAGCAAGACCAACAAACAAAAAGCTTTGGGGCAAAACAAATTCCAGCTCTTTTACGACCTAGCCAGTCTCTTAAGAAAGTTATTTCTTTTTGAATCTCAATTCCCTAATTGTAAAATGAAAATAATCTTGGGGATTCCCCAGCATCCAATGGTTAGGAGGACTCTGCTTCCATTGAATGGCACCCAGGTTCCATCCTTGGTGGTCAGATCCCTAGTCAGGATCCCCTCCCCTCCCTGAGCTTCACAGTAGGGATTAAAAAAAAACAAACAAACATAATCTTAACTATTCTATAGGATTGTTATAAGGTGTCTGCAATAACATATGGAAAGTGCCTTATATAAACGTGCAAAAAAATGGCTAAAAATGGGTAAATACCTGAAGTGTTAAGGGGGAAAAAGCAGGATTAAATACCATATAGAATATGATAACTACATAAACCACTGAACTGTGTAGGAAAATCAGCCAAAATGATGAGTGGTTTTGTCAGAGCAGAGGAACTATGGGTCAGCTTTCATTTGCTACAGTTTTTTATAATTAGGTTATATTTTCCAGTGAAAAACAAATGCAATGGGAAATGTGCAAATGTTAATATAAAATTGGCACACAGCAAATTTAACACAAATTAAAAACTCAGCATGCTATCCATACCAACTGCCAAAAAAAGTCCACATGAAGACAAAAGCTTATATATGTCTACCCTTTATAAATGACTTCATGTATTACACAAGTTATCTGTCAAAAATTTTCAGCTTTGACACATGTAGCAGATTCTTAAATATCTTGTTTCATAAGAACCAACAGTATTACAACAGCAGTAAATGCAAGAGTTGGAAAGAGCAACTGCCTGCTTATTCCCTTCCCCTCGCCCCAACATTCAACAGCTGAAATTTGAAGACTTAGCCATTTTCTTCCCTCATCTTTCTTTCCACACTTTTTCTATATACATGTCCTTCTAGATTCAACTCAACTCCAGTCTTCCATAAAAATGACGACCCTGGTCTTGCTATTCTTTTCTTCTGTACTTAGTTTCATACCGTAAAATTAGCACTTTAATACACACTATCCTATACTGTTTCATCTAAGACACCTCCTCCAATACACACTATCTTATACTATTTTATCTCTATCTCCTCTATAGGGTTAACTGGAGTTAAATTAGTTCAATTAGGGATTGTTTATTCAGCAGGGGATGAAAAGTATTAGGGCACTATTTACTGAGCTAGCTATCAGCTCCTGCAGGCTTGCAGAATTCAATGGTGAAGAGATCACATTTGCCTTCCCTAATTCTAACAGAGCTTTTCTCCTCTACATGAAATTCCTAACTAGTGCAGGTGTCAGTCCTTATCATACAGTTCTTTAAGGCAGTCAAAGCCAGTGCTGTAGCATCCCCAGCTTCTGTGAGATGTTTTCTTAATCACTCCCTTCCTCCAAGGCTAAATAACCAATACATCTAGATGAGATGTTGAAGCAGCAGATTCCTTTTGGTTCTTCAGTTTCAAAACAGATCACTCCAACTCCCAATTTCACCTCCTTGCACCATTTGTTCATTAAAAAAAAATTCCTGTCACACAGTGGGTTCCCAATTCTGCTTCACAGAGGTACTTTGAAGATCACCCAGAGGGGGGAAAAAACACTGAACATGTAAGAATCATCCTGTAAAACAGGCGACCTGAGTTCAATCCCTGGGTTGGGAAGACCCCTGGAGGAGAGCATGACAACCCACTCCAAGATTCTTGCCTGGAGAATGCCCATGGACAGATGAGCCTGGTGGGCTACAGTCCATAGGATTGCAAAGAGTCAGACACAACTGAAGCAACTTAGCACAGCACACATGTGAAATCAGCCATTCATGGGGTTCTGAGCAAGTGTTAGGAGCAGAAAAAAAAACTGCAATGTTAAAAAGTCTGAAAACTTATAGGACTAATCTTTACTTCTGGTAGATAAGCAAAATAGTTCACATCTCAGTAATTCTTGGTTTATACTACTCAGAGTAAATACAAATAGTAAATGATTCTAAAATTGTTAACTACTCCTTGTCCCAAACTATTCAGGTCTGGAAAAATGGCACCCTCTAGATCAATCTTTACCCCTATCAAAAACAGCATACTGGACTTCCCTAGTGGTACAGTGGAGAAGAATCCACCTGCCAATGCAGGGGACACAGGTTCCATTCCTGGTCCAGGAAGATTCCACGTGCCTCAGAGCAACTAAGCCTTGTGCACCACAACTATAGGGCCTAGGGCAGCAACTACTGAAGCCCGTGCACCTAGAGCCTGTGCTCTGCAACAGGAGAAGCCACTGCAATGAGAAGCCATCACACCGCAACTAGAGAGCAGCCCCTGCTCACTGCAACTAGAAAAAGCCCACCACACAAACCACCAAGACCCAGTGCATAAATAAATTTAAAAAAGAAAAAAGAACCAGAATACTGACATTTTCAATACTCAACTGTATTTCAGAACGGTTATATGGTCTAATTCACCAAAACAGCTAATACTAACTGAACAGAAGCTGGTCTTACTTCATTAAATCTCTTTAAGACTTGGTTGGAATAGACAGCTTGGAAAACTTTGCAGGTTGGGAAGGGTTAGAAAACTACAGAAACAACAAATGCAGAGTCTGTTGAATAATGTGTGGAGGACAAAACCTTCAAACCCTTAACAAAGCCCTCTCATGTTGCTTTTATTCAGATAGTTGTTGGCATTTGCAGTCATCTGCTACCTCTCTGCAGTCTCTGAATAAGTTGATTATACCCCACTGTTTGAAATTCTACAAGATATAGCCCTTTCCTGGTTCTCTTTAAAACTCAAACTACTCCCTGTCAATTTCTCTCACTTGCTCCCTTTAAATTGTGTTACTGCTGGGGGTTCTTTCTTTGGCCCTCTTCTCTCACTGCACGTTGGCTCTGGAACCACAATAAGTAGAACATCAGCTCTGCTTTCTTAGTTTGGCTAACTGTGCAGAGGTATTTACTCTTTAGAGTTCTCTGAAGTCTTCATCTATAAAACTGAGGTAAGTTGTACCTATACCACAATGATAGAATTAAATGAAAACAAATAAAAATATGTATTCAGGACAGCCGCATACTATAGACACTACAGAACATATAATTTCGGCCATTATATTACCAATATTCTTAAAGAATTAACTCATCCATGCCTTTACCTACACTGAGGGCTGAAACTTCAAATTTCTATCAACAGACCTCTCTCATGAGCCCAAGATCCTACCATCAACTGATTGTACCACAGGTACCCCTAATACTATTTCCAAAAGCCAACATATCTCCAAACCCTAACCTGCTGCTCACAGTATTTTCTAAGTTTTTGTTTGTTTGTTTTTAAATAACTATCAGCAAATGTTTCTATCACATTTCCCCATTCCCACTATCTTGATTCAGGCTCTCAGTGTGTTTCTCCCAACTACTGTAAAAAACCCTCATTTGGCCTGAGTCACCTATACCTCTATTTAACAGATGATTTTAGTTGCATTGCTAACCTGAGTTTCCATTTTCCTACTTATAAATTTTGTCTCTGAGAGTTGGTGCAGGGATTAAAGCAAAACTATGAAAGTGCCTAACAAAGTTAGTGCCCATTACTGACTTAAGACAACTGAAATGAAGACGTATGTCAAGACTTCACTGGCTCATCAATCTGAACAACTTCCTTGCTAAACTGGATAATGATTTTCAAATTGTGGAAGACTAATTCCTCAAATTTTGTGTTATTCAAAATATGTTAGGATAGAGACATAAGTGTGTTTAATCTGCATTAAGGGAGCTCCCTGGTGGTCCAGTGGTCAGGACTCCACACTTTCACTGCAGGGAACATGGGTTCGATCCCGAATGCCTCACAGCAAATCTGCATTAATATTTTCTCTATCACTTTTAAGTCTAGACAATCAACAAAAATCAAGTCCTGATTTGTATACAGCATTTGCCAATTTCTAGTGTCAATAACATAGCTGACCTCAAACTAAAAATGGGCTATCTGAAGGGCTAAGAGACATGCAATTGCAGTGTATTACATTGATACAGACATAACTTCAAGGCTGATTAAATATTATGGTTTAATGGTAATAACAGTATTCTAAATTTATGTAACTTAACTTTACTTTACATTTCAAACTGTAGTTTATAATGTAATTAAACATAAATAGAAATCTAAACACCTATTAATACAATATATTTAATTTTTTAATTCATTAATTTGTTTAATGATTGTGTTTAACTAGCTTGCTAAAATTCTTGAAACCTAAACAGCTGGCTCACAATGAGCAAGCTCAAGCACATTACTGGACTTGGACACTGAAATACCAACTCCACCACTTGTACCTATGAGACCTTTATACAGAACCTCTTTGAGCCTGCTTCCTCATCTAAAATATGAGACTGATATACTAGACGGGAAAGTTATTATACTAGATGGGTAGTTAACTTTTATGTGCAACAAGTGCCAAGCACTGTGCTATCATTAAGTGCTTATTACCCCCTTACTCATTCTATTTGATACAGACCAAATGCTGTTTCCTCCATGAAGTCTTTCTTAATTTCCCCAAACTTATCATTTCTCCAGAAAGCCAAACTATTTCTTCAACCCTCTATTACAGCTCTTATCTCATATTTTATCTATTTTGTTGTACACTTAACAACACTGCTTGGTCCTAAGACAAAGATGGTGCCTTGTTTATCTGTTCTATCCCAGCAATTAACACAAACACATTTGTTGAAAGGTGGATACAAAGGGCATGCTTCAAAAAGTTCCAAATTCAGTGTCACCTATCCTCTTTTGGTCCTCCTTTAAGAAGGCTAGAGAGAGGCATTTCATATATTCACAAAGCAAGGAAGATGAGTAATACAAATAGAATTCCCTCAATCCTGTTAGCAAAAAGACAAGTAAATTTATCTGCAAGACAGAAAACAAAGAATGCCTTAGAATTTTACAAAACATTCAAGTTTGCCATCCTGATTAAAACAGGATGCCCACTCACTAGTTCTGAAGAAGTAATTTAAAAAAACAGGAGTGGGATATTGTTAAACGGAAAGAACAATACTCCCTGGTCATTTATTTCTTAAAGATTTAATAAAACAATACATGTAGCTAAAGTGATGGCTTTTTCCTTTCTGATTTTTGCCATCACCAAAACTTCGAAATACTTTAAAAATATTTAAACTTTATAAATAAAAACTTTAAAAATATTTTAAATATTTTCCTGAAGTTGAAAATGGAGCCAATATTTGTAAACTAGAAACTGAATGTCCAAGATAAAGGGTGAGGGGGGAAAAATTAGTGAGCTGCAAGAAAACAAAACAACAACAACTTCCTTATGAAGAAAAATATTACTTGTGCCAACACTACAGTAAATTTTTCTTTAAAAAGGAAACAACTTTGTGGTAATCACTTTGTATTTCTTTGCTAAGTCTTTATTACATTTAGATAAGCTTTTCATTAACACACAATAAATATATTAATAACTACCCAGACACCTAATCTATACTAAGATCCACTGAGAATTCACAAATCCTTTCGTCATCTATCTTCTTCTAGCCCCAAGCCCTTTTTTATACTTTATATATAGTAAGTACTTAAGTCAGAAATTATATAGAACACAAAAATAAGGTCTTCCAAAAAAGATCTCTTGTATCATCAATTCCTCTCCATGAACCTCAAATGTTATCAAGCCACCTAACCCTCTCTTCCTGGAGAAGGAAATGGCAACCCACTTCAGTATTCTTGCCTGGAGAGGAGCCTGGCAAGCTACAGTCCATGGGATCGCAAGAGTCGGACAGGAGTAAGCCCCTGGGGAGAGACAGAGAACCCTCTCTTAACCCTCAATTTCTCTGATCTAAACTACTCCATATGTGAATCTTCTTTACAATTTATCTAATAAAAGTCCTTTGGGTCTCTTCTTCAAATATTCCTGTGACTAAGACTCCATTTTTAGAAAAGTTCTCCCTTTTATTTACAAAAATTTTCCTCCCTATATCCTCTACCCACTGATTCTAGTGCTGTCACTGACATGAAGAATAAACCTACTAGAGTTTTTAAAAAGTTATATTCCCCTTCTAAATCATCTCTACTAAGCTAAACACTATGATGAGAAATAGGATACAAGATAACATGTCTAAAACACACTGCGGGAAGAAGTAAGCTGTATACATACAGTAATAGTACAGGCCCACCTTTACTTCTACAAGTTTCCCACTGCCTTTCATGTGAAGGTTACATCAGGGACCTCCTCCAACCTGATTCAAATTAGACCCTACCCTGCATACTTGTTTTTTTAAGTCAACTTTGTATCTATCTCAGCAGATTCCTTCTACATCCAACTAAATGCAAATCAACTCCCTTTTCATCAGCTGATCTCCAAACTTCCTTTGGAGAAACACATCTGACAATCTCCATTCAGACTTCTTCTTGAACTATACAAGAATTCCTATTCCAAATTGTCTATACAATGTTATTATCTATACAGATTTGAGCTGTTCTGAAACTATGTTCACTCTTTTCAAAACATCTCTGGCTATCCTCTACCTATCTTCAGAGGCGCATTTCAGAGATCACTTCTTCAAGGATTCTTCCATGATCAATCAACCCATACCCTGAACTGGGTTAGGCAATCTTCAAGCTTTCAAACTGGCACCCTGTGCATACCTTGAGAAAACACTTTCCATTTTGTACTATTACGTGTCACTAATGTAAGGCTCCCTGACAAGACTCCTCTGATTTTTCTGTAAAGTCTAGCACATTGTAAAATTGTTCAAAGAAAAGATAAATAACTTCATCTCAATTCTTACACACCATAATAAATTTTCATTACAGCCAAACACAATTAAGTCTCCATTTTTAAGTCCTCTGCTTGAAAATTAGAATCCTAGAGGTAAAGAAATCCTACTATTCTCACTCACTAGTAATGTAAATTTTTAAATATTAAAAAAAAATTTTTTTTAAACCTTAAGCTGTTGTCATTATAATCACATTTTCTCTAGATCTGTCTCTCCTAAATTCCCCTGAGCTTTCCAGTTAAACAACTGGATAAACTCTTACCCAGATATCTGACTGAGTCTAATGTTGGGCTAGGCTTTAAGAGAATTACACAGCCCTTCGTCCCCTCTACTAGACTATCATATTTGTTGTTATTGTTTAGTCGCTAAGTCATATCTGACTCTTCGTGACCCCACGGACTGTAGCCCACCAGGCTCTTCTGTCCATGGGATTTCCTAGGCAAGAACGCTGGAGTGAGCTGCCATTCCCTTCTACAAGGGAATCTTCTCGATCCAGGGTTCAAACCCGTGTCTCCTGCATTGACAGGCGGATTCTTTACCACTGAGCCACCAAAAAAGCCTATCTTACTTTTGCCTAGAGTTAAAAGGCTAGAAAGATAAAACCAAGCCAACTATTTTATGAGGTTTATAAACAAAATTATCACTAATGCAAGGAGCAACTCTCCCTCTATCCCAGACTACTCCAAAGTTGAGATAGAGGGAAAAATTGACTGTCGCTGCCTTTTTTTTTTTTTGTCGCTGCCTTTTGAATATCTGACAGAGAGCTCTCGACAAAAAAAAATTTTAAGAAAAAGGCTCATGGCAATGTATAGCACAGCCAAGATCTTAAAAAAGCATATCCTTTGACCCAGCACTTAAGGATAGGTGTAAATCAATATTATATCTTAGAATGTTAGAGTGAGTGAGTGAAAGCCACTCAGTCATGTCCGACTCTTTGAGACCCCATGGACTATACAGTCCATGGAATTCTCCAGCTCAGAATACTGAAGTGGTAGGTAGCCTTTCCCATCTCCAGGGGATCTTCCCAACCCAGGGCTCGAACCCAGTCTCCCATACTGCAGGCAGATTCTTTACCAGCTGAGCCACAAGGGAAGCCCAAGAATACTGGAGTGGGTAGCCTATCCCTTCTCCAGAGGATCTTCCAGACCCAGGAATAGAACCAGGGTCTCCTCCATTGTAGGCGGATTCTTTACCAACTGAGCTATCAGGGAAGCCCCTTAGAATGTTTACAACAGTGTTATTTTAGCCAGGAAAAATGTATAAAGAAGCCGACATACTCAACAGGGACTGGCAAATTATAGTAATCTTTGATAGAATACTATGAAGCCTTCAAGTGATGTCACAGAAGAAATATTAGGGGCAAGTTCTAACCAAATGCAGAAAGAGTTTACAAAACAGTATCCGAGGTATACAACAAAGTAAACCACATATGGAAGTCACTGAAATTTGCTGGAAGCGTCAAGCCAGACAGCTAAGATATTCAAGCCAGAGAGATCTTGAAAAGGTTTTATGATATTGAATTAGATCATGTGACAGAACAAGGCAAAAATGGCTGTAGTTCTGCTTCACTGTGTTCTGCCAAGAAACATGCCCAATCACGGAACTTTAGAACAGCTGTGACATCATTTTCAGGATGAAGTATTAAGTATTTCCCTACTGACTGAGTTACCATTTGGTGAAAAGATCTTTTGCAATCTTGTAAATAATACCAAGACAGACACACAAACACCCCACTTAAGGGAGTTTACTACTTCAATGAGCTATCAGTCCCATTCTCATGAAACTTGTTTTATCTTGGAAGCCTAATAAAGACTAAAAAGTACAGTTTATCGTCAGTTATGTAAGCATGTTAAAGAATAACAGTGGGCAACACAGGAGTAAGGCAATACTGACTGAAAGGGTAACTGGATAGGGATGTTCCTGAAACCTCAGCAAGTTTTTCTTAGAGAAAGTAAACTAAAAAGTAATCTGACACAAGTATAATAGCTTTTATTTTATTTTTGGTGATTAGTTCACCTGAGAACAATTAGGATACTCATTCATCAAAAGTATGGAAGATCCATCAGTTACCTTAACAAAGACCCTAGCTTGATTACTACACTCACTCTTTGAAAATACAATGCTGGTCAATGTATCTTACACCTTCTTATGAAGTTTTATCATTCACTGAACCACTCAAGTGAATTTAATACCTGATAAAGACTGAACATAAGTTAACAATCCTCAAACTTGCTACTTCATTTTTAAACAGCTTCCCCACCAGTTCTAATATATACAGAATGATCTTAACAGTTATGCTGTACATTCCAAAAAATAGCCCTGTCTTTGCCTTCTTACTTTTAAAACCACAAGATGTAGAACAGAACTTTGCAGATGAAAGCAAGCAGATTCTTAATATATGACACTATGCATGTTGCAAGTGATTAAATCAAGCACCTGGATGCCCCTCACACACATTAATGATCTGCTCTGCCATTACATGATGCCCAAAAAGCCACAGTCTCCTCTCTTGTTCCTCCAGAAAGAGAAGCCTGTGCAGACATACTCAGACCCTCTCACAAGTTTGGCAGAAATAATCAACTATCTTTTTTCTACAGGATTATGGAGAACTTTAAGTTAAATTATTAAAACTCTAGCAAAGGAGCAAGTTTTTTCTGCAGCCAACTTTCCAGTAATCTGGCTCTATCTCCCCAATACTTTCAGCATCACTGACAAGTACATCTTTATTTCTTATTTGTCTGTACATACTGGAAGATAAAAGTCAACCATCCTGTTTTAGGCAACTACAGACCTCTGATTCTGTGTTATGGAGGTGGAGAATCTACCTGAGCAAAGTTATTCCTTTGAGCAGTCATTCACAGGGGCAAAACAAGTGCCTCAGGTCCTAGATCAAGTACAGAAGATCCCTATGAATTAATGACCAATTCAAGGAGAATATATTTACATAACTGTTGCTGCTGCTAAGTCACTTCAGTCGTGTCTGACTCTGCGCGACCCCATAGACAGCAGCCCACCAGGCTCCTCCATCCATGGGATTTTCCAGGCAAGAGTACTGGAGTGGGGTGCCATTGCCTTCTCCACATAACTCTGTTAGGTTTTGTTTATTTTACATTTAAAACTAACCACTCAGGATCCTATCATTAATGAAAAAAAATTTTAAGTATTATCTCCCCACCATTATCTTTTCAACTACTTTCTACATTTAAATATGTTTAAGTTCTGGATAATACATGATCTGCCCTGACCAGTAGTTTATCATTCGCTTATGGTCCTTACACACTCAATGCACAGGACCAACTCTTTCAAATAAATTCAACCTTTTAATATAGATCTATTCCCCATCACTCTGTCCAAGATAACCACCTGTTACAGAGGAAACAAGAAAGTGGATCTTTAGGAATACAGCAAAGTGTTAAGAGCAAGAGGCCAGCTTTTTCTGACCATCTGTTTTTCAAGTTTTATAAAATAAACTTTTCTAATGGGAAAAAGATCTTGAAAAAAAAATTATTAAGCAGAACACTACAAAGGATACGAACAAGGAAGAAAGTTCTGAAAAACATCCTCCTTAACAGTGTCAGTTGTCACCAGGCAGGCAGAAATGTTAGGGCTTGGTGACTCTTGAAAATAACCAAGTACCCAGCTAAGCCAAAACCTGCAACAGAATTTTTATCTTTTTCTCTGCCACATTACAGCCTCAATCTTCTCCTACTTTCAGTTCTGTTTCTTTCACTTCAATTACTTCCTTTGTGTACTTTTCAGACTCACTCTTCACCTATTTCTGCATCACATAAAGTCTGTTTCTCTATGGTTTCTGCTTTCCTTTACCTTAAGCCCACATTTCTGCCCCCTATTAATGTTCCCACACTCTTTCATACTAAGGTTCAAATAATAAGACCAATTATCCTCCCATAAAGACTTGAACTGTTAAATGATACTTGTGTTATTTACAAAGCTTTTATTAACGGTTCACATTGTACTTCTCCTGTTCTCTCTAGTTCCTTCTCCTTTCCTTAAAGTCTTAAAAAGGGTTCCTTCTCTTTCCCTTAAAGTTTTAAGAAGGGTAAGCTGGTTACCTTTTTAACACTTTCTTCTTCCTCTTGGCGTTTCTCATAGTGTGAGAAGTCATCAAAAATGGAAGTGGTGTGCTTGTAGCTGGCTATGATTTTCAACACCTGCTTAGCTTTTTCCAGAGGCACTTCTTGAGTGTCCCTGGAGTTGGTCACTGGTTTATTCTCGTTGTTCTCTAGGCGAATGTGTCGCAGCTGGCTATTGGGAACGTCCTTCACAAAAATCCACCTGACATCAAAACGGCCCTTCCATTTGTCCTGGGACCACACACCTGCACATGTGTTGTAGTCCACAGCAGATTTCATTTCTGCAACGCCACAGAAGTGTCCACTGCCGTTGACACTGAAAAGTAAGTAAACGGGGCCTTTCCCGTTCATGGAGCGATAAGCAGCATCCAGTCTCTTGTTACCATGCTCTGTGCTGCACCAGATATTATACTTAATGGAACGGTGGATATCGTCCTCGGAGTAGCTCTTAATGATGAAAACCCGGCCATGTTTCAGATTCCAGTCAAAATCCTTGGGGTTATAGTTATTAATGGACCGCAACTTCTCCAAGACCGGATGAGGTTCTGAAGGAGTAGATCCAGATCCAGCCTGAGTCTGTCCTACTCCATTACCATCCACCCCATTATGACCAAACCCACTGCCACGGTTCCGAGGTGCTACCCAGCGGGTTGGCTGAGCTGCCTGCTGCTGCACTGACAGTTGAGCAGGCTGTGGTGGAGGTGGAGGCAATGGCTGCGTCTGTTGCCCTACTGATGCCTGAGCCACTGGTGGGCTATTGTTAGCCTGCTGACCTACAGGCTGCGGAGACCCTTGGGTTGGCTGCTGACCTATATTCTGAACCAAAGCCTGTGAGGGGGCTTTTGCCACAGGACCCTTGTTATCCCAAGTTCCAATATCCATGTTATGCTTTATTGGGGGTGGTGGAAGACTTGACCCTGCAATGCCATTCTTGGTCTTCAACTTGGGTTGCTGTTTTGCAGGCTTGCTAGCAATATCAGCCCAAGATGCTGGTTTTGGAGGAGCAATGGTAGCTGGAGGCAAACTATTGGAAGCCACGATGTTACTAGTAATGGACCCACTACCAACAGCAGAGCCTACAACTTTTGGAACATTGCTTGCAACTTCTGTGCTACCCAACTTCAGTGCTGCCATCCCTTGGTCTATAGTATTCATGCCAGGAGCCTTATTGAGGGTCTCACTGGCAAAAGCTGACTGTCCATCAATCATGGCTCCACCTAAGGAGCTAGGTGCATAAGCATAATTGCTACTATATCCAGAGCTCTGAGTAGACTGTCCCTGAGAACTGTTATTTCCCCAAGCTGAGAAGTCAATCCCACTGGGAAAGAAATTAAAACCATGCTGACCAAGAAATGGAGTGCTACCCAGGGCTCCTGGTTGTCCAAACATTGCATCTGGTAGAAAGTGAGGCTCTCCGTTGCTCAGCTGTCCATAAGAAGTTAGATAGGGCATGGCTGTGTCACCCCCAGTAGACCAAGCAGCTTCACCCAAAGAATAGGAGAAGCCAATAGAGGGACTGTAGTAACTGGGTAAGTAGGAATCTGACATGGCAGTATATGCATTATTCTGTGAAGGAAAAAAAAAAAGGCAAATTAGAACTAAACACAAAAATAAAACCACCAGGACATTTCCTCTCCGAATTATTCATACAGTACAAACATTTCAGCCATTACCATAAAAAATGAGTGTTTTTTTTCAGATGGTCTCTTCCCATAAACTTGCTGGTATTTTTATAGACTAAGATATTTTGGTTTAATCACTGAAGTGTTTAAACATTTAAAACTAAACTGAAATACAGTGAACACAGGCCTTAGCTTTTAGTGCTTCAATTCAGAAAAGGGAAAACACAGCATCTCACCAAGTATAAGTCCTGTTCTGTGAGAAAGAATGTGTGCTTAGCCACTCAGTTGTGTCTGACTCTTTGAGACCCCATGGACTGTAGCCCACCAGGCTTATCTGTCCATAGTGATTCTCCAAGCAAGAATACTGGAGTAGATTGCCATACCCTCCCTCCAGGGTATCTTCCCAACCCAGGTCTCCCACATTGCAGGTGGATTCTTTACCAGCTGAGCCACAAGGGAAGCCCAAGAATACTGGAGTGGGTCACCTATCCCTTCTCCAGGGGATCTTCCCGACCCAGGAATGGAACCAGGGTCTCCTGCATTGCAGGCAAATTCTTTACCATCTGAGTTACCCAGGAAGCCCACTCTCTGAGGATGCCTTTATTAAAACCACTATCTCTGGACTGAAGGAATAGGAATACTGGCAGAACAGAAGAATATTCAAAAGAGTTTCCTATTAAAACTGCATTGTATAATAAATAAAACGAAAAGAACTAGAAATTTCAATTTCTATCCCCAAAATCTGTGCAGCCATTACCCAACCATAAACCAAAAAGAAAAGTTCAATACATCCAGTTTATAATACAGCTTTCTAGCAGACCATCTGAGAACATCAGTAGATGCCACTATTTAATTATAACCTGAAATATTAAAAAATGAAAAAAAAATTATAACCTGGAAAGAAAGTGCACAGTGGCTTCCAGAGGATTCAAAACTAAACAAGTATTGCCATTTGTTCTGTTTCATCTATAAAAGTAAAGGCCATAGCTAAAATGTACACTTAGCTTTTCCATTAAAAACAGAAATTTTTAGGCATGGTACAGTCCATATTTTTTAAAAAGGAATCATCCTTGAGAGTAACAACCAGAAAAAGTTTTACCCAACTAGTCTTCACATTAGAAAACATTACATTGTAAAAACATTCTTTCACCAGTGCTGACAGTATTTTAACTTTTTTTTTTAAATAAACCCTGTAACTCACAAAGCAGTCCCTTAAATCAAAGTAACAGATACATACAATTGGTTTCTATACAAGCAGAGTCAGCTCAACTCAAAAATAAGAGTGCTTTACCCTAACTTCAAAAGAGCTCTGGTATCTAAGAGCCCACTAACTAGTCAATAGGGAATATTGTTCTTGAGAAACTTGGATGATCCTAACTATTAATATGCTAGGTCTGTATTAGTTTGTATTATCAAAGCCAAGAGTACTTCTCCCTGGCCACTAAAACACATCTCTTGAAGATTAAATTTTTCAACTAATGCAGTTTAATTAAATAGTGGTGCTTTTCTCTACCAAAACTTTCTTTTAAAAAACTATGTGACATATACCCTCAAGTTTATGAAAAATCTATGTCTCAAAGATAGTGTTATAATTTTAACAGCCCCAAATTCATTATAAGTAAGGAATTCAGTCTACACTTAATAGATTAAGCCTGAAGTATTCCAAATAATGTAATAAAAATAGGTTAAAAAATAGATCAAACACTCTTGACAAACTACAAAGATTCTCAAATTATGTCTTCTCAACCAAAATTTATATACCCCCCAAGTTTTTCAAGACATTTAAGTTTTAGCTTTCTTTTTAATAAAACAAATGCATTCATTATCACAGGTTTTGCTATTATAACAGCTGAATACCTACACCTCATCTGGCAGGTTCCCACATGCCACTGAGCTCAAAACTCTGAATTACACAATGTTTCACAAGAACTACCTAGAATTATGTTTCCAAATGCTCTCACTCTCCCTGTTATGATTATGTAAGCAAACTACTTCAATAGCAGGAACCCAGTGATAGTTCATTCCTCTACCTTCTTCCCTACTTTTCCTGATTAACTGGTTGTCTTCTGTAAAAACTTTTCCCCAATCACTTAAGTGGTTTCTACACTTTCAATGCAGAAACTTTTACATAAGGAATCAAAGAGTTTTACATAAGAATTAGGCCCAAACATGCACTCTCACTAATATGTCAAGTTATTCAAGACTATTATATATATCACAGAGCATCTGTTCAGAATTTATATAAATGTTCCATAAGCTTCTCTATCTTCTAGGATATTCCGAATAAGTTACTGTCAATTTTCCTTTTGGCTAATTAATCTGGGGAGTTATATTTATTAGCTACAACTTTGAGGCTGTGTCTTTGGGATTCAAAATACTAATACAAAGAACTGCCAAGTCAAAACTTTTTGTGTGCACAGATCATGTTCATACATGAACCTACATACAACTCATCTTCACATTAGAAGATAATTACATTGCAAAAACTGAATTCCATTATTCTTGATCTATCTTTGTGCTAAACACTATATTACTTTAAATCCATTTGTAAATTCTACAGCTCCCCAAAGAAGCCAACGTGAAAAATGTTTTGGAGGTCAAAATATTTAACACAGAAAAGTACTCTTAAGTTTCGCACTGTTATATTCTTGGTAAGGAGAAGAACTACTCAAACAAGTGTTGCTGTTAGTACACTATAAAATGTTATCAGTACTAGCCTCAGAGAATTGTTTGCTGACAACGGAGATGAGAATCTTAACAGCCTACAACATCTGTAGCAACTGTTTTTTTTAATAACATGCCGACTGGTATTAAGAAAGTCGTCCAGTGAAAATTAGATTTATTGATAGAGCAAAGAATAAACGTATGATCAAGCATCCTATGATCAAGCATGTAAATGGTTAACTACTCACGGGCCTTGCCTGTGGACTCAAGTAAGGTTCAAAATCATCATCGTTTAATCCATCCTTTTGATGTACAGATCCATTTTGTACTAGAGGAAAAAAATTCCAATTAGGAGTGTCTCAATCGTACAATCTACCTCCCAAATTAATCAAATAACCTCCTAACAAGAGAAAAACCTTACTAAACAGAGCAAGTTAAGTTTGAATTTCAAAACGGTAAAGATGAGAGTGAATGCTGAGCAACAATTTGTCAATGAAAATGTCTCCCTCCACCCAGAGAAAGTTGATCTAAAAAGGTCATTTTATTGGCTCCTCTAGATTTCAATTCCCTCCCGCCTCCCCTCCCCCACCACATGTGAGCACTTCCAGAGTGTGATCCACGAGGATGAAAAACAAAGGCCTTCTAAGACCTACAGGAAACTAAGGACCTGGAACATTTCAAGACCGATTCCACCCCCCACTTCTAATGAATTACTCCTTGTTCACTAAAAAGCTGTTCGTCAGCTGCAGGAACACATCGAAAGGGCCAAACACTTAAGTGTGTGAGGCACCTGCAAAGTAAGCGGCTTCCGAAGGTCCTCTCCCCGGGGCGCTTCCCGGAGACCCCGCCCCCCCACTCCGGGTCCCCCCGCCCGCCCGGGGCCACCGGCGGAGCCGGGCTCACCTTTGTTTCCTTGACCTTTTGGTCTCTGCAGGCGAAGGAAACGTCGCCGAGCGGCAAGTTGTCCGAGGAAGAAACGGAAAAGGAAAGACAAATTAAAGCCGGGCCCGAGAAAGGAATAAAGGCGCAGGCCTGAGGAGCGGCGTCAGAAACCGGGGTGGAGGGGGAGGCTGAAGATGGGAGGCGGGGGAAGTGCGAAGCCGGAGGGGGCCGCGGAGAGGAGCCGGGGCCGCGCCACAAACAACGCGAGGGGGCCAGGGCTTCAAGGAAGGGGAAGGAAACGGGAGAGAAAACGAGGCCCGCTGAGAGGAAGGGACGCGGCGCGGCCGGCGGGTCCGAGGCCCGGGGAAGAGCGGGGAGAACGGGCCGAGGGCGAGGCGCTGGGCGCGGCCGGCCTGAGAGGCTCGAAACCTGGCCCGCGAGAAGCGCCGCCTCGCCTTGGCCCGACTGGGGGCGGCGGGTCCGGGCCTAGTCAGGCTCCCTCTCGCCTCACACAATGGCCGGGCATGCGGGCCGGGCCTGTACCTGCTCCAAGAGGCTGCTGGCCGACATGGCTCTCGGATCCTCACGGGTGAAGACGGCGGCAGACTCTCCTCAGGGCGGCGGCGGCAGCGGATGAAGCGCCGGCGACGAGAGCAGGCGGCGCGGTGGCGGCTTTTGTCCCTGACACTCGGGGGCCTCGGCGGACGCAGCGGAGACACAGCGCGCGGCTCGGGCTCCGGCTCCGACTCGGCGACGCTCTAGCCCGAGAGCTCAACGCCCGTCTCTATGCCTTTACGCGCGCGCTCGCCCCTCGCAGCCGAAATAAGAGCGCCGGGCGGCGGAGGCGGGCGGCGCGCGCGGCGCGACGCTGACTCTCACAGTCACTCACCCACGCGGAAGGGGCCAGGCGCGAAGCACCCCGGGAAGGCAGAGGCGAGGCCGCAGCGCCCTCTGGTCGTGTGGAGGAGCGGAAGCGGCGCGCGCGGCCTCCCCGCCCCCACCGCCTCGGGACTGGGGCCTAGGAGGGTGGGATTGGCGGCCAGGGTTGCACCACGAGGTTTTGACTAACAGCTGGAGCTGAAGAGCGTCCCTTTAGCTTGAGGAAACCTACAAAAGTTGGTGTTTCGGGGAGGAAGCGACCCTCGAAGGCTGAGCGACCTTAAACCTGCTTCCCAGTTGCGGATGGCACACTCCCCCTCATATGGGAGGGAACACAAACGGGACTCACAGAGCCCTCAGGGAAAGTTCAAAGGGACCCTGCCCTGAGAAAGCGAGCCCCTCACCTGGTTATCCTCTTCTGTTATCAGGCTACAAGAAAGAGTACCCAGAGAACAAAAATAAAATATTCACAAAAAATCTGATCCCCTGAGAAAGAGATTTACCCTTTGGCGGTTGCAGGCAGAAGAATCTACAGTTCTTTTTCAGGAACATCGCTGGCCCCCATGATAATCTGTTAAACTGTGGATTTTCTTTCCAAGAAAAACACACTTCACACATCTACACTAAATTTTACTGTTCTTTCAATGAGCCCTTACCTGGAGAAGGAAGGAAATTCATGCTCTTTAAATACCTGCTGTAGACTACGCTTTGTTGTTAGGTGTTTTCAAACATATTAAAAGCTTTCAGCATCAAAACAGCTGTCAGTCGATCCATTTTACAACTGAGGGAACAGAGAGGTTAAGGCATGTGCCCAAGGTCACAAAGCTATTAAAGAAGTTTGTCTGACATAATAGTGGCCCTCCAACCCCAAGAGAAATCATATGTATTGAGGAGGTCTAAAGGGTGAGGATGGCACTCGTGGTAAAGAACCTGCCTACCAAAGCTGGAGACATAGGAGATGCAGGTTCTATCTTTGGGTTGGGAAGATTCCCTAGAGAAGGAAATGGCAACCCACTCCAGTATTCTTTCCTAGAGAATCCCATGGACAGAGGAGCCTGGTGGCTTTACAGTCCATGGGGTCATAAGGAGTCAGACAGGACTTAGCGACTGAGCACACACACATACACATGAAGGGTGGGCAGAAGCTTTTTTCATCAGAGGCAAACCTGACTCGTGCAAGGATATTTGATATGGGACAGCCCATTACCTAATAGCTTTTGTTTTTGCAAATAGTAGTAAACACATGAATAATGCACTCTTAAGGGTCAACCTGATACCATCCATTCCCTGGATACAGGAAGCTTTGGTGCACTCAGTAGTAAAATAAGTGATAACATATGTTGGATGTTGCATCATAATTTTACTAAAAGTGCTCAAAGCACTTTTTTCCTGCCCATAATCACATTTATGGTTGGAATGGATACGGTGAGGTACCAAATATGATAGATTTCTGGCAGAATCCAGGTTCAGAGCATAGATCCCACCAAAGAAAGAAAAGTAACCTGGTAAGCCTTTTTTTTAAAAAAAAAAAAGAAAGATAACTTAGTCAGTTAACTCCATGACCCAGATTTATGTGTAAACTGTAAGTAAAGTCACCTAACCTACCCTTTTAGGCGTGTATGGTAAAAATAGGATTAGACCAGGAGTCATAACCTGGGAGAGGGAGTGACTAAATACAGGCCTTCTCAACAGATTTATGACTCTAGGTAAATTACTAAAACTTTCAGTGATTCCCTCATTTGCTGAAAGGGATAATAATATGTACCTAACAGGTTTGTTGCAAAGATAAAGTTCCATAAATCAAAAAATGAAAACATTAAAGCAAATCTGGTACATTTTAAGTTTCTTTCCTGTATCCCATTAAGGGATGATAGTGAAAATTCCCTCCTTTCAATAATATTTTCTTAGTGCCTAAAATTTTGATTAGTCCCTTTGGAATTACTTTCTGTCCTACAGGAGTTCCCAGTTAAAAGGCAGATATCCTGGGGGGAAGGATAGTCTCTAAACCTGAATTAGTTCACAAGATTGGCTTAACAGGCCCTTGAACAGAACACTAACAATAATGACATATATTTAGGAACTCTCCTGGTGGTTCAGTGGCCAAGACTCCTGGATACCACAGCAGGAGGCCCAGTTCAATCCCCAGTCAGGGATCTAGATCCCACATGCTGCAACCAAGACCCAGCACAGCCAAAAAAAAAATTAAGACATATAGAACTTGCCTGATGATGCAGTGGTTAAGAATCCACTGCAGGCGACATGGGTTTGATCCCTGATGAAAGAAGATTCCACATGTCATGGGACAACTAAACTTGTTCGCCACAACTACTGAACCTGTGCACTAGAGCCCACAGACTGCAACTACTGAAGCTGGAATGCCCTAGAGCCCGTGCTCTGCAATAAGAGAAGCCACCATGATGAGAAGCCTGTGTATCCACCCACCACAAGTAGAGGAAGCCCGCTTGCAGCAGGAAAAACCCCAGCATAGCCAAAAGAGAGAGAGAGACATATAATTAATCATCGGGAAGAGGGAGAGGAAGTCTGAAGTGTGGAGTATCATCTTACGGTGGCAGAGAAAAGAATACTCTATCAGAAATTAGTTTGGATTCTAGTTTCACCTCTACCAGTAGGTGCATAGATCATTCAGTCCCTCTACCAACATAGCAAGTATTTATTGAGGGCGAGGAGTACGTCAAGGCTATATGTTGTCACCCTGCTTATTTAACTTATATGCAGGGTACATCATGAGAAATGCTGGACTGGATGAAGCACAAGCTGGAATCAAGATTTCTGGGAGAAATAGCAATAACCTCAGATATGCAGATGACACCACCCTTATGGCAGAAGGTGAAGAAGAACTAAAGAGCCTCTAGATGAAAGTGAAAGAGGAGAGTGAAAAAGTTGGCTTAAATCTCAACATTCAGAAAACTAAGATCATGGCATCTGGTCCCATCACTTCATGGCAAATAGATGGGAAAACAGTGGAAGCAGTGGCTGACTTTATTTTGGGGGGCTCCAAAATCACTGCAGATGGTGATTGCAGCCATGAAATTAAAAGACGTTTGCTCCTTGGAAGGAAAGTTATGACCAACCTAGACAGTATATTAAAAAGCAGACGGACCTTGCCAACAAAGGTCAGTCTAGTCAAGGCTATGGTTTTTCCAGTAGTCATGTATGAATGTGAGAGTTGGACCGTAAAGAAAGCTGAGCGCCGAAGAATTGATGCTTTTGAACTGTGGTGCTGGAGAAGGACTCTTGAGAGTCCTTTGGACTGCAAGGAGATCCAACCAGTCCATCCTAAAGGAGATCAGTCCTGGATGTTCACTGGAAGGACTGATGTTGAAGCTGAAACTACAATACTTTGGCCACCTGATGCAAAGAGCTGACTCATTTGAAAAGACCTTGATGCTGGGAAAGATTGAAAGCAGGAGGAGAAGCGGACGACAGAGGATGAGATGGTTGGATGGCATCACCGACTTAATGGACATGAGTTTGGGCAAACTCCGGGAGTTGGTGATGGACAGGGAGGCCTGGTGTGCTGCAGTCTATGGGGTCGCAAAGAGTCGGACACAACTGAGTGATTGAACTGAACTGAACTAAGGCAGTGTGCTGGAGAGAAAGTCTTAAGAGTTCACTTCCCCTTGAAGTCTATAGTCAGGGAAACTGACAGCAAACAGCTATTAAAATAATTATTCAATCACAGTTGTGTAGAGTGCATGAGAAAGCATAGATGGACCTCACTTAGTCAGAAGACCAGGAAGTTTTCTCTGAAGTCCTGAGCTTCAGCTAGAACCTGAAAGGTGACCGGAAATTGACCAGTCTAGGAGGGAAAGAATGTGAGAGATATTGTGGACAAAGGCCTCAGGCAGGGAAGGAGCTTTGGCACTGGTGAGGAACTGAAAAAAAGGCTGGTGTGACTGGTGCATAATGAGAGACAGGATGAAACTAAATGAGACTCAAGAATTGGGCAGAAAGAAGACAAATAGAGACTTTAGTTGTTAACTACAAGCAGTGATCATCTGGTGAAGGGTTAATAGAAGCATAGTAGTCTCTGCTGCTGCTGCTAAGTCGCTTCAGTCGTGTCGGACTCTGTGCGACCCCATAGATGGCAGCCCACCAGGCTCCTCCGTCCCTGGGATTCTCCAGGCAATACGTTTTAAGAAGTTCACTGTGAAAAAAAAAAAAAAGAAGTTCACTGTGATTGCAGTGTGGAAAGGAGATTCAGAGAGAGATGAGTACATTAGGAGTTAGAAGAATATCGCAGCAAATCCAAGCAAAAGGTATTGGTCTAATACAGTGATGATGGGGAATACCTTGGCGGTCCAATGCTTAGGACTCCTCGCTGTCACTGTTAAGGGTCCAGGTTCAGTCTCTGGTGGGGGAACTAAGATCCCACAAGTTTTGCGGCTTAGGGGGAGCGGAGAAAAAAAATACATGTATATAAACAGAAAAGGACAAATGGACATTTTAGGTGGTAAAAAGAGAGGCCTCAGTGATTGACTGGATTTTGGGAGGGCATTAAAGGAGAAGATACAAACATAATATCTAGTTTAATTTGAGTGATTCGGTGGATCTGGTGCCATTTTCTTTAACTATGTTTATTTATTTTTAATATCAATATTTATTTATGTGGCTGCTCGGAGAAGGCACTGGCAACCCACTCCAGTACTCTTGCCTGGGAACTCCCACGGACAGAGGAGCCTGGTGGGCTGCAGTCCGTGGGGTCGCTAAGAGTCGGACATGACTGAGCGACTTCTTTCACTTTAAACTTTCAAACATTGGAGAAGGAAATGGCAACCCACTCCAGTGTTCTTGCCTGGAGAATCCCAGGGACAGAGGAGCCTGATGGGCTGCTGTCTATGGGGTCGCACAGAGTCTACACGACTGAAGCGACTCAGCAGCAGCAGCAGCAGCACTGAGTCATAGTTGCAGGACACAGGACCTTCAGTCTTCATTGAAGCATTCCAACTCTTAGCTGCAGCGTGTAGGATCTAGTTCCCCCGATCTGGGCCCCCTGCATTGAAAGCAAGTGCCATTTTCTAAAGGAGGTAATACTAGAGATGGGGAAAGATCATTAATTCACCTTTGGACATGCTTTGTTTCAGGAGAATCTAAAATATCAGATAGGAATATTCCATAGACAATTAAAAGGTTTGGGGCTTAGTAAAATCAAACTAGGAATACAAATCTTGGAATCTCTGGTATGGGGATGTTAGTTAAAGCCAAAAGAGCCCCTGAAATTTCCTCAGAAGAGCAAGAGGAGAGCAACAGGCTCAGTACCAAACTAGAGATGGAAGGGGAGAGACAGAGGAAACCATCTCCTTACTCAGTCTATTTCCAAGACTGTAAAATAGGGACGTGGGTCTATTAATCTCAGAATAACTTCTGAGATTCCTTCTAGTTCAACCATTTTAGACCTCTGGAAGGTAAAAACCAAAGAAATTCTTCCGGATGTATGAAGGGGGCAGTGGGGATAAGAGAAAGAAAGGAAGCAGGCAAGGAGGGGACTTCCCTGGCGGTCCAGTGACTAAGACTCAGCCTTCCATCTCAGGGGATATAGTTTAATCCCTGGTTTAGTTCAGTTCAGTCACTCAGTCATGTCTGACTCTTTGTGACCCCATGAATCACAGCATGCCAGGCCTCCCTGTCCATCACTAACTCCCGGAGTTCACTCAGACTTAAGTTCATCGAGTCAGTGATGCCATCCAGCCATCTCATCCTCTGTCATCCCCTTCTCCTCCTGCCCCCAATCCCTCCCAGCATCAGAGTCTTTTCCAATGAATCAACTCTTCACATGAGGTGGCCAAAGTACTGGAGTTTCAGCTTTAGCATCATTCCTTCCAAAGAACACCCAGGATTGATCTCCTTTAGGATGGACTGGTTGGATCTCCTTGCAGTCCAAGGGACTCTCAAGAGTCTTCTCCAATACCACAGTTCAAAAGCATCAATTCCAAAAAAAAAAATGTCTTTCAAAAACAAAACAAAAACAAAAACAAAAGCATCAATTCCTTGGCACTCAGCTTTCTTCACAGTCTAACTCTCATATCCATACATTACTGGAAAAACCATAGCCTTCACTAGACGGACCTTTGTTGGCAAAGTAATGTCTCTACTTTTTAATATGCTATCTAGGTTGGTCATACCTTTTCTTCCAAGGAGTAAGCATCTTTCAATTTCATTTCAATTCCCTGGTTAGGACAGGTTTAATCCCTGGTTAGGACAGATTTTACGTGTAATCTCCAAAATTTTACTGTGGGCTGGGCTGGACCCTAGCACTCTTGCTCTTTTTCTCAAATGCTTCCATACTTCAGGAACAGCAGACTTCTTTGCCCAAGTCACCAGCTTATTAAGGCAGGAATGGAACACTTATCCTTTGATAAACGTTTATATACTTCACACAACTGACAGTGTAAAACCCTATTTTTAAAGATTTCTACTGGTTCTCTGTAATCCACACAGTTTACAAAGCTTGTGACTCCCTAGCCATGTATATTTCTCACCATACACTCCAAGCTCCAGCCACATTGCATTTTTCTGAAACATACATTTTTTTTCCTGGAACCTACAACTTTGCACATGCTGTTCTTTCTGCCTCCAGTGTCCTTGCATTCTCCCCTCCCCAACTCCAATTTGTCCTTCAAAACCCTGATCAATTAAGCCATATTTTTTCCCTTGAGCAGAACAAAGGTGGTCTCTTTGTCCACCCGTAATATTGGTCACAGTTCCTTATGGTAACCTATTTTAGTGTATTAAAGTTATCTGTTTATATCAGCATTTTTCTTTTGGAAATCTTGGACTCAGTTGAAAATCTAATGAGAGTAATGAAACTTCTCAGAAAAATGTACATACAACCAAATTTTTACCTCCGATCTCATTATGTACTCTCTTTCCCAAGTATGGGGGTTCCCTGTTGGCTCAGATGGTAAAGAATCTGCCTGCAATGAAGGAGACCGAGGTTTGATCCCTGGTCAGGAAGATCCCTTGGAAAAGGGAATGGCTACCCACTTCAGTATTCTTCCCTGGAGAATTCCAGAGACAGAAGAGACTGGCGGGCTACAGTCCATGGAACTGCAAAGAGTCAAACCCTACTGAGCGACTAACGCTTTTGCTTTCACACTTTCCCCAAGTACATTCATTTCATTGACTGCAGGTTAAGAGAACCAACTCTCAGCTTATATACTGCCTCTCCAATAAATCTATGACTGCTTATAGGACAAAAACATTTTATTATCAATCTTTATAATCCAGTGCTTGCTAAATAAATGTTTGTTGAATTAATTTCTCTCATTCATTTTCAAAATTCTCCCTAGTAATGTCAATCTCCATTTTATTAATGAAAACCTTGTGGGGCCAACCTTTGCGTTCAAAAGTTAAATGTGAAGATTTAACTAGCATAACTGAATGTTAAAGGAAAGGCACTGTGGAAATCCCAAGATAAATGGATGGTTGACTTTTGACGTGCAGGTGTGTTTTATGACTTGCTGAATGAAGTTCTGAGAAGAGCAACATGAGAACAAAGCTAAAGGAAGAAAAGACCTACAGCTGGGCCAGGTGGCCTAAGGACACTAGGAATCCACAAGGGCCCCTGTCGGGGATGTCATCAAGGGCAGAAAAGAACCAGAACCCAGAAAGAGCCAGCAGGAAAAGATCCTTAAAGTTTTTAACTCAGAGTCTAGAGGTGAAAGCTGAAAGTTTCACCAAGAAATGAGAAAGCTTATGATAATGTTAATAAGCTTTTCATAAAGCTAAACTTATTCAGTATAGAAGATTTATTTATTCTTAGATTTTTTTCCTCCTACTTTCTTGATGTGAAAATGCCCTTTGTTCTCAAATGATGCCAGTAAAAATTAGCCATTTAAAAAATAGCCCTTGCTCACTTTGGCAGCACATATACTAAAATTGGAACACTACAGAGAAGATTAGCATGGCCCCTATGCAAGGATGACATGCAAATTCATGAAGTATTCCATATTTTTATATGTATGACTGAGTCCCTTCGCTGTTCCTCTGAAACTAGCACAACACTGTTAATCAGTTATACCCCAATGTAAAATTAAAAGTTAAAGGTTTGGAAAAATAAAAAATATACACTAGAAGATATAACAGTGAGCAAAAGAAAATAAGTCAATAAATTAATATCCTTATTTGGTAAAATATAGTGTATAGAACTCCACATTGGTTCCTTTTCTTTTTTTTCTCATACTGTTTCCTAAGACTTTTTTTTTTTCAAACGTCTTTTATTGATCCATAGGATCTCAGAGTTTCAACAGCACTGTGCTAGGAAATAGCTTATAGTCTTAATCTTAGACAATAGCCCAGAGGGAAAAATGAAGTATAAACAAGATTTCTGGAGATAGTTCCAAGAGACAAATGAAGTTAGACCTATGAAGGACTGGTTCAATTTTAAGTCTGTGCCAAGAAAACATATTCAAACTAATGAATGTGCCTCTAAACTATTTGACAGTGTTTTATAGTTAAATGCTTCCCTTTTGATCCTTGGGTGGCAGCTACAGAGTGTGAGAGGCAAAAATATGTCCACTTTGCTCAGAAAGGCTTATCAGAATGTCTTGGTCAATGGAAATGTTAACTTAGCATTTCTGAAGCATAGTGGTTCTTTTTTGTTCCTGGAGCAGGGAAATACATTTTCACTGAGTTGGTAAAGACTTTACAATATTATTAATGTCCTGTGAAATTGGTTCCTCATGAACAAGGCACATGGGGTTGGGCTCTCAGTTCAGTTCAGTTGAGTCGTGTCCAACTCTTTGTGACCCCATGGACTGCATCACACCAGGTTTCCCTGTCCAACACCAGCTCCTGGAACTTGCTCAAATTCATGTCCATTGAGTCAGTGATGCCATCCAACCATCTCATCCTCTGTCGTCCCCTTCTTTTCCTGCCTTCAATTTTTCCCAGCATCAGGGTCTTTTCCAAAGAGTCAGTTCTTTACATCAGGTGGCTAAAGTATTAGAGCTTCAGCTTCAGCATCAGTCCTTCCAATGAATATTCAGGACTGATTTCCTTTAGGATGGACTGGTTTTATCTCCTTGCAGTCCAAGGGACTCTCAAGAGTCTTCTCCAACATCACAGTGCAAAAGCATCACTTTTTTCACACTCAGCTTTCTTTACGGTCCAACTCTCACATCCATATATGACTAATGGAAAAACCATAGCTTTGACCAAACGGACCTTTGTCAGCAAAGTAATGTCTCTGCTTTTTAATATGCTGTCTAGGTTGGTCATAGCTTTTCTTCCAAGGAGCAAGTGTCTTTTAATTGTGTGGTTGCAGTCACCATCTACAGTGATTTTGAAGCCCAGGAAAAGAAAACCTGTCACTGTTTCCACTGTTTCCCTGTCTATTTGCCATGAAGTGATGGGACCAGATGCAATGATCTTAGTTTTTTGAATGTTGACTTTTAAGCCAGCTTTTTCACTTTCCTCTTTCACTTTCATTAAGAGGCTCTTTAGTTCCTCTTCACTATCTGCCATAAGGATGGTGTCATCTGTGTATCTGGGGTTATTGATATTTCTCCTGGAATCTTGATTCCAGCTTGTGCTTCATCCAGCCTGGCATTCTGCATGATGCACTCTGCATATAGACCCAGGGTTCAATCCCTTGGTTGAGAAGATTCTCTGAAGAAGGAAATGGCAAACTACTCCAGTATTCTTGCCAGGATATCCTATGGACAGAGAAGCCCGGTGGGCTACAATCCATGGAGTTTCAGAGTCAGACATGACTGAGCAACAGCATGCACTCTGCATATAAGTTAAATAAGCAGGGTGACAATATACAGCCTTGATGTACTCCTTTTCCTATTTGGAACCAGTCTGTTGTTCCATGTCCAGTTCTAACTGTTGCTTCTAGACCTGCATACAGATATCAGGAGGCAGGTAAGGTGGTCTGGTATTCCCATCTCTTTCAGAATTTTCCTCAGTTTATTGTGATCTACATGGTCAAAGGCTTTGGTGTAATCAATGAAGCAGATGTTTTTCTGGAACTCTCTTGCTTTCTCTATGATCCAGCAGATGTTGGCCATTTGATCTCTGGTTCCTCTGCCCTTTCTAAATCCAGCTTGAACATCTGGAAGTTCACAGTTCACATATTGTTGAAGCCTGGCTTGGAGAATTTTGATCATCTTTACTAGCATGTGAGATGAGTGCAATTGTACAGTAGTTTGAGCATTCTTTGGCATTGCCCTTCTTTGGCATTGGAATGAAAACTGACCTTTTCCAGTCCTATGGCCTCTGCTGAGTTTTCCAAATTTGCTGGCATATTGAGTGCAACACTTTAACAGCATCATCTTTTAGGATTTGAAATAGCTCAACTGGAATTCCATCACCTCCACTAGCTTTGTTCGTAGTGATGCTTCCTAAGGTCCACTTGACTTTGCATTCCAGGATGTTTAGCTCTAGGTGAGTGATTACACCGTCGTGGTTATCTGGGTCATGAAGCTCTTTTTTATATAGTTCTTCTGTGTATTCTTGACCCCTCTTCTTAATATCTTCTGCTTCTGTTAGGTCCATAGAGTTTCTATTGTTTATTGTGCCCATATTTGCATGAAATGTTCCCTTGGTATCTCTGATTTTCTTGAAGAGATCTCTAGTCTTTCCTGGTCTATTGTTTTCCTCTATTTTTTTTTGCATTGATCTGTTAGGAAGGCTTTCTTATCTATTAGGCTTGCTAGTCTTTGGAACTCTGCACTCAGATGTATATATGTTTTCTTTTCTCCTTTGCCTTTTGCTTCTCTTCTTTTCTCAAATAATTGTAAAGGCCTCCTCAGACAACCATTTTGCCTTTTTGCATTTCTTTTTCTTGGAGATGGTTTTGATCACTGCCTCCTGTACAATGTCACGAACCTCCGTCCATAGTTTTTCAGGCACTCTGTCTATCAGATCTAATCCCTTGAATCTATTTCTCACTTCCACTGTATAATCATAAAGGGTTGGGCTCTATACAGTAGGAAACAAATGAAGGAGTTCTAATCAGGGACCATGACATCAGCATCATCGCAAACAGAACCACTAACAAAGTGATAAATCAGTACTTCCTGTGACTGATGGACATGGATAGATGATTTAGGTTCAAAAATCATTTCTCAGGTAAGTTCCCTGCCCCCCCCCCCAACTCCCTCTCCAGTACTTTTGAGAGATGGTGAACAGGACCGTAACCAAAACAACCTTAAGGAGCAGCTAAACAAAATACATTATTAGTAGAACATCATCATGTTAAAATAGTTGAAAGTTTCCTTTTGGGTATTAAGATTCTCTAGCACATTTAAAGACTCTGTTTAATAAATTTGATCCATATACAATGCTTCAAATGTATCTGTTGTTTGGAATATAAATGTTAGTTTCCTCACTGTAAAATGATGTAAACAATGCTATTGACCACACAGGACTGTAGTGAGGATCAAATGGATTAACAATGTAAAGTGCTTAGAACAATGCTTGGTACATAGTTATCCTTCTATAAGTATTGGCTATTATTATTATTACTATTAATATTATTATTCATGCATCAAATATCTATCCAGCCTCTACTACATGCCAGGCACTGTTCCAGGGACTGCAGAAACAGCAGTGACTAAGAGGTGAGAAAGGTCCCTGCTCTCATGGAGCTTCCATTCTAGTTGGGGGAGAAAAGAATACATGTATATCAGGTGATAGTAAAAGAAAGAAAAATAAAGCAGGGTAAAGGAAAGTGGGAAGCACAGTGCAGAAGGAAATTGCCACTTTTCACAGGGTGGATAATCAAGGAAGTCCTCTCTGATAAGGGAACATGTGAGCGGAGTCTTGAAGGAAATGAGGTATTAGTAATAAGCTCTGCAGCTACCTGGGGGGAAGAGTGTGCTTGAAACCATTGAATCAAAAAATAAGCTACGAAAAATAAGTATTCATAGATTTGGGTTTGTGATAGAGGGTGACAGTGTCTGTTAAGAAGCCGTGTTCCACCTAACACAGGCCTCAGTTCCAGTCTGGTGCTGCTGTGAGGAAATGAGGACCCGGTGTTGTCAGATCTTCTGGGCTTTGGTTTTTGTTGTTGCTGTTTTTTGAAGAAAAGGTTTATCCTAAATTTTCCATGTGAACTGTTCCTATGTTTGAAACTCTATGTAGGCATAATCAGGGCTTCCCTGGAGGCTCAGATGGTAAAGAATCCGCCTGAGATGCAGGAGACCGGGTTCGATCCCTGATTCGGGAAGATCCCCTGGAGGAGGAAGTGGAAACCCACTCTAGTATTCTTGCCAGGAGGATCCCATGGACAGAGGAGCTTGGCAGACTACAGTCCATGGGGTTGCAAAGAATCAGACATGAGACTGAGCAACTAAGCATGCATGCATATAGGCATAAATACACAGATTTGTTTGTCAAAAGACAGGTACAAGAATATTCGAAGGTGGGAATTCCCTGGTGGTCCAGTGGTTAGGATTTGGCGCTTTCACTGCCAGGACTGGGTTCAATCACTGGTCAGGGAACTAAGATATGGAAAGCCACATGGCACAGCGCCCCTCCCACCAAAAAAAAAAGAATTTTCACAGGCATCATTTATAACAGCCCCATACTGGAAGCTACCCATGTGCCGATCAGTTGTGGCATAGTAAATAATAGTCTCTACACAGCAAAGAGAAGCAATCAACTACACTTCACACATTATGGGTGAATCTTACAACATAATGTTGAGAGAAAAAATGCCAGTCCCAACAGAGTTCAAAAATAGGTAAAACTTAGAGACATAGACAGCGGTTACGCTCTCTGGGAGAGGTGCTGGTGGGTTGTTTTTTACTTTTTCCCCACCTTGATCTGAAAGCTGATTTCATGGGTATGTTCAATTTAAGTTTACCAAACTGTACAGTGATCTATGTACTTTCCTGTATTCATTTATATGTCAATAAAAAGTTAAAACAACTGCAACTAAGACCCAACACAGCCAAATAAATTTTTTTTTTAAGTTAAAACAAAAATGTGGGCCAAAGTAAATCTTAAGGCTGATTCAGAGCTGTAGGTTTCCAGTTTGCTCTAAAACACATATATTTCTTTAGAGAAAACAACTGAGAAGTTTTGGGGTTTTTTTTTAAAACATACTTTGAAATGCAGGTACAGAAGCTCCTACATTAAAGTCCAACGAGGAACCCGTCTTTCCTTCTGTATCACTACCCAGCCTCAGATTTATCTTTATATGTGACCCAATGCTAATGTCCACTTGTTTTCAAACTAGAAAAATCAACCCATGTATACCATATCATAAACCATAGTTACTAGTAAAGGCACATAGAAGCAAGCGGAGAACCCAGAGTTAATTTCAAAGTAGACTGTGGCCTACTTTAGGATGAGAAGGCTTCAGGAGTCTTCAGGTTGGGAGGCTCATAGACACAACAGAAATTTCAGGTAGTTATGAAGATGTAGTAAGAATCATACTGGGCTGCAATAATTTATCCAGCAAACAGGCATGTCTTAGCCTGGGCTATGGACCATAGGTAGAGAATCAATCAGGTGTGAAAGATAGATTTTAGAATCTGTGTTCTGAGGAACTTCAAGCACAAGCATATCCTAAAGATGCCTCAATTCAGGTGATGACTAGAGCTAAGAAGGCTGTTCTAGAGTGAAGACTGAAATCTCTGGATGTACAGTGAGGTTTGGGTCTTTGGGTCTCCTTGGAAGGAAATGATTGCCTTGAGTTGTTGATAAGAAAACTGTTGCTAAGAAAGGCAGAGTTACTAACATGGCAGGATTTGGAAACTAAGTCACACTGGTTTCTCCAAAGCAAGGAGGATGGTGGAGCATGGTGAAGATGTTCAAGGAAGGTAGAACCTTCTAGAAGGAGCGAGATTGCCTAGCTTGGGACTAAGAAAGGTGTTCCAGGTTGGCAAGGAAACCTAGAAAAAAGGCCATCTAAGAAGAGAATACCAGGGGCAGAGAGTGCTAGTCTAGCAGAATTGATCCTTTGTTTAGCGCATCAGCCTTGCTTATCATTGCAGTAGGTTACAGACTACAAAAGAATTTCCCAGGGAGGAGATATCCAAGGTGTGAGGGGTTTATATCAATTGTACTAGGTAAGTTGACTGAAAAGGCAGGGGCTAGCTAACCTAGAATCTGATTTGTCTCAGAAAGGACTATTTCCTCAGGAGTATTACCCAAGTGAATCACAACTCATGCCTGTTTCGAGAATTCAACCTTTTCTTTGTCCTTTCTGCCTCCTTGAGAGTTGTGGCCCAGCTATAACTCAATGAACTAGGAGTTCCATATTTCATGCTTGATTTCACTATCTTTATCATCAAGTGTTAACCAGTACTTCCCACCATGCATACTTACCTTTAATGCTTTTCATGAAATGGGTTAAAATGCCACCACTAAACAGTCAATCCACCTGAGTTGAATGTTAAATTCGAGGGTATCTGGATTAATTCTGGTCTTCCTTCCCAAATATAGACAGCATAAAAGAAACTTCACATGAAGCAGCTTGAAATCTTAAATATTCAACTCTATTGTTCCTTTTTAACTTCGGAATGGCAGGGCGTTTTAATTGGGGGAGGGGACAGGGACGGAGCCTGGAAATTGAAAAGGGGAAGAGAACAGGCATGCACCAGGCAGGGGCATGGCCAAGGTAAGACAGCTGAACAGTTGCTTCCGAGCCCTTTGTGAAAACCACATGGCAGGAACATTTGGGGCATTTACCTTCTACCAGCTAAAGTCCAGTCCTGTACTGGATTCATCTGCTGGAAACTCTGAGAAGCTGAAGAATGACTGGGCTTTTTCCAGTGGAGTGCTCTCAGGAGAGACTGTCTGAGCTGCTGACTCTGCCTAGCTCTGGAGGCAGAAGCAACAAGACAGCAGATTTTTTCCCCCCTTCTTGTATACCTTGAAAATGGAATGCAAAAAAGTAGCCAAAAATGGTCTCTCCTAAATCAGGTTAGGTATACATCTTCTCCAGGAAGCACTCCCATTATTTATTGATCTCTGCCTCCAAGCTGGATTAGATGCTTGACGCTTTGTTCTCTTTTCTCCCAGCCAATAGCTCTGTCACTGCACTTATCCCATTGGATGATTAGTTTCAGTATCTCCGTAGAGAAAGGCTTAACCATTTTGTACCTTTGGTAGCCTTCTGAAATCTATAGACCAGCTCTCGGAACCATATTGATCAATGCATGAAATAAAATACATAAGGTTACAAAGGAAACCAATTATATTGAAATACAGTTCTTAACTCCAGACAGTCTCTGGAGAATGAGTCCCTTGAGTGCATGGACTGAGCGAGCCTTCATCTCTGTACTGGGAGTGCAGAGCACAAAGCCTGGCACATAGGTAATACTTACAAACATTTACTTAGTGAGTGAACAGAAAGATAGATGGCTACTGAAAGCTCAGCCTGAAGAACGGTTCATTGCAACAGCTTGTGCACATACCAGTGGCAGGCATGTGTCTCGCCCCTTGAGCTCATTTAGACCAGGGCTATGAGGAAACCCACACTCAACAACGGGTACATAGCATTGCGCAATAATGACAGGCTATTGGAAGACCAGGAAAACAACAAAGCTCATGTATTTCCACCAGGTGGAATATTCAGAGTGAAAATAAACAGGCTCTGTCTTGAGGAGGCGATCTTTTGACTTAGGAAGCATGATCCTCACACTACTTTAAAACAGTACCAGCATGTCTGAAACAAGAAAGAAAGGAACCTGAGCTAGCGTGTAGGTGTTCTCTAGGGCTCCTCCTCAACAGTTAAGCCTGTTGTCTCCGGGAAAGAGCAAAGTGTCCTTAAAAACCACAATAGGGATGACATGTGCCTTTCTAGGTTCAAGCAGTAGTTTTAGACTTAGGCAGAAATTTTGTTTTTATGAACCAACAGAAAATCTAAAGAAGCAAGAAATAAAAGTCATTTCCCTCACTAAAGATATATTAAGGGCCAAAGCCTTGTTCTAAATTGATTGCTATGTCTATTGACTATTCTGAAAAGAAAAACAAAACCCTGGACAATCTTAAAGCTGAAAACCACAACTGCATGGGATTCAGAAATTTCACCCTTAAGCCTTTTAAGATTGACCCTTCCAAGTTAGAGGGCTTCTCTAGCTATACAGAGCTATCGGAGGGATGGCAGAACGCAGTTTTCACTTGCTTAACAACAGGGTTTCCAACATCCGTTGGAAGAAACATGGCTTCAGGTGGGTGCCTTCAAAAAAAATAAGGAAACTACAGGTCAAAGTTTTGTTTTTAATTAAAAAAAAAAGACCTCCCACTCCTAAGATGTGTGCTTTCTTTTTTGACCTACTTTTCCTTTAAATGGTCTGCAGCTTCCCTACATTTTTCCTAGTGCAGTAAACAATGCATTCTTTAGAAATAAAAACCAGGGTCCACTCTTGCCCCAAACACTGAAGATGGTCAAAGAGAAAGAATCACAGCACAGAAAATGGGCCCAGCTCCAAATATACAAAAACATTAAAAAAAGAACAAAACAAAATACCCCCTCCCCACCCAAAGACATTATGATTACATTCCTGGTACATTTCCTATAATATAATGCTGCAGACAATGCTTCTTTCCCAGGGAGTCCAGCTCGCTCAGAGGGAGACATCTACTTGATAGGTTGGGGTGCTGAGTCCTCCCTGCCAAACCTAAGGGTCTTTTATGAGCTCAATATCTCACAGAAACATCTGTGGTATAAATGGTATAAATGAATCTAAAAGGGGACGAAGGCAGGCAACCACCTGTCACTGTTCTCTGAATCAGCCAAAAAGCTGAAGAGCGTGGGATCCAGGAGACAGATGCCATTAACCACTGAAGGATAGAGGGGAAAACAAGAGGAAGCACCAAAGGAGTGGCTGCTTTTGGTTCCAAAGTCAAGAAAGGGCCCCACAAAAAAGGGCAGTTGGTCTGGAAGAGGAACTCTCCTGCTCCTGGAGTCACGCAATAAAAATGATGGCCTTGGAGCCCCACCTCCCCAGAACAGCCACAGTCTAAGGACCAGAGCGATTTTATACCACACCACAGTTTGCAAATGAATGGACTAGGAGGGTAAGTGCTTTGACAGAGCAGGCTGCAAGGTAAGCCTGAGCCCCAAAGCACAGCTGTGACATCTCTGGATTCTTATCTCTGCCAAGCTGCAGGTCCCTGACGCCACCTGTTTGGTGAAAATGTACCCTTCTGCTTAACACTGGCCTTGCCTCCAAACGGCACCCATGGTGGTAACCCTCAGAGATAGCAAGAGGCATCAGTAGCACTTCTGGAAGTAAGATAATTTCCTTGCCCCATCCTGGCCAAAGCACTTCCCTTTTTAAGCTTCTGCTAGTTTGTTACTTTCCCCTCTAAGCAGAGTTCAACTCACTTTTGTTTGGGGGTTTTGCACTGGCCTCTGAGGGCTTGTTCCAGGATACAACATCAAGTATACTTTTGCATCCACGTGTGAGTGGGTTGCCTTCCAGGGTCAGATCTGTGTTCCCTGGTTTGGTCAGTGCACCTTTATGAGACTAAAACCACGTGTATACACAGAGAGACTAGCCTGGAAAGTGACTTCTGGAGAGGGTTTCAGGTTATCCTGATGCTTCCCCTCAGAAAAATAACTCTCTTGGTGTAAGACAGTTAGGACATTGAATGACCTACTCTCAACTTCCAGAAGGGCAGCTTGTTTTGTCCATTTTTCAGAGAGGGGCTGGAAGGGACCCGACATGTTCAGTTACAACAATGAGATCTTGTTTTTTTAAAAAAAGGATCCTATGTGGAAATGAGTGGGACAATGATAAAAGTAAACAAATAATTAAAATTCCAAACCAAAACATATCTCCTGGCCCCAAGACCCCCAGTTAATCCTCTAAGACCACAATCTCCACATTGTGGACTTGATGCTGGTGTTCTTCCATCTCAGCCACGACTTTCTCCTCAGTCCTCAGTTCAGTCTCCAAAATGACTGCTTTGCCCTCAGTATCCTCAGCCTCTGGGTCTGGGGCTGGGTCAATCTCAATGATGGTCTGCCCATCCTCTGAGGTGCTTTCAACTGCCTGGATGGCCGAGGTTAGGCCAGACTCCATGGCCACCAGCTCCACAGGGCTCACCATGGTGGTCATGTTGCCCAGGGTACTCCCATCCTGCATGGCGGTGGAGCTTAGCAGCGCCAAGCTAGACGAAGGGTGGATGGTCACTGTGTCTGGTGAGCTGCTCTTGGCTGAGGAGACCACTGTGGCATAACGGAAGAGCTGAGGGCCAGAAGGCAGTGTGTGGACAGTCACAGGACTGGAGCCCTGGCTGAGGGTGGCCACCGGAATATTGCCCATGGAAAATGACTGACCCACTGGCGTGATGGTGATGGGTGAGATGACTGTGAACTGAGGCTGGTGGACAGGAGGAGAAGGGCTCAGGACGGTGGTGGAGGCTGGCCGCTGGAGCCGGGGCCTTTTGGGAGGCTTAGGAGTGCTCACAGGCATCAGTACCACATTTTGAACTGTCTGGGATTTCAGCCTGTGATCCTGGGCTTGTTTCTTCTGTTCTTCCAACTGGCGTTCCAAGTCTATGAAAAAAGACAGACTTTGTGTAGAGAGAAGCATAATCTTGGGAGCAGTTAACTAGAAGTGAGGAGACCTGGGGTGTCGTCCTGGTTTTGCTACTATCTAGCCTCAGGCAAGTCATGTCATCATTTTCAAGAAGGAACTAGACCGTATGATCTTTACAACTCCACCAGTTATATTTCATTGTGTGATTATAGGCAAGGTGATAATTCAGAGTCTTGCCATACTGTGATCCTACTACAGCTTAACTCTGGAAGCTCCTGTGGCATTTTGTCACCTCTCACCAAAATGCAAACCAAAGAAGTCTCCATTTGGTCTAGCAGTTTATATATGCTCTGCCTACAGATGAAAATAATATCTGTACAATCCCTTCACAGTTGCCATGGACCTACAAAGGAGCTACAATGGCCATTCTGAAAAACAGTGATTTCCAAACTGTCCTTCAAGGCAGGATCACTTGCTGGTGACCCAGATGGCTTTAATCTACCATTAGCCCCAGAGAAGTCTACAGAAAGTTACAGAGGAAGTCCCTAAGAATTACAAAACTGAAGGAGGTGTTAGAGTTCTAACACATTCATTTTGATAGAGATCCAGAGAAGAGGTCACACAGCTTGGGCCAAAACAAAAGTCTTCTGATAGTCAATTTGGTGGCCTTCCCACCCCAATACACCTATCACTATCCCTCTCCCAAGGGTCTAATCCAACCTTGATGGCTACTGGTGAGTCTGGTTCTACAGCAGAACGTCTCTGCTGCTTAGCACCTGATATACCTCCAATAAATAACCAGTTACACCCAAAGAGCACTATTCTTCCTGTGCGACACCAAGAGCAAGTCAATTCCTTGCTTGGAAGAAAAGAATGTGTGTGTACACTAAGTCACTAAGTCGTAGGGATAAAGAACATAGTCAAAAATTTTACAATGCTGCCTTTTAAAGGTTAGAAGATACTACATTTTTTTTCCATCTTTGGTGGTAATCAAAGAAATGTGAACATAAACAAGATATCAATTAAACCTATAGTTTTAAAAAAGTTAAATCAGAGTGTATTATAAAAAAACAACACCCAATGTTGGGAGCTCAAACTTGTGAACTAAATTGGTATAATCTACTCGGAAATTTGACAACAGGTCACAAAACTCCATAAACAAATATCAATACCATTTAGCCTCAAGCTTAGTCCTGTGAAGTAGTTTATTTCTTTATTTTTTGGGGGCCTCACGGCTTACAGGATCTCAGTTCCCCAACCAGGGATTGAACCTGGGTCACGGCACTGAAAGCCTAGAGTCCTAACCACTAGGAAACCAGGGAACTTCCATGAAGTAGTTTAAAAGTACATAAGAAGAAATGTTATATTCATACAAGTTCACTGCAATAAATAAGCCTTTGAAGAAAATTTTGAAAATTTAAATTCATCTCTAGAAAAATGTCTACTATGTAAAATGCTACTGTGTAGCAACTTGAAAAAATATTAGTATATCATAGTGAAAAAGCAGAAAACACAACTTTATGTATATTGTAGTTATAACTAAAATATATGGACAAGGAACCAGAAGCCTACATTTCTAAGAAAAACCATTTTTCAGACTGTTCTACCAGTCTGAAAGAAGACAGTACTACCCTGAGCTTCACTGTCAAGGAGTGATGTGAACCCAGCAAATCATTTATTCTCTCTGTGCCTTTACTGGGTTATCTGTAAAATGAGGATAACAGCCTATAGTATCCCTAGGAAGATGAAATGAAAAGGGGGATCTCTGAGAATACTTGGAAAACTGAATTTAAAATATAAACTGGGCATAAAAATAAGTTTAAAACAACCTAAATTGTTCTCCTCTTACCAAATGATCTTTCTTGCCTTGTCTTCCCAACTGACTGTTTTCTACATCATATAAGATTGATAATCGATACCTCTAACTTGCTTTGTACCTTACTTCCTCTGAAAGCTTCTCATGACTTTTCTTGGGATATAAATGACAATTCCCTTTGTTCCACCACCATACCTTCCATTTGCCTCTGTTACAGAACTCCTTTTTGCACGTATTTCTAAGTCTGCTTTCCCTTGAGTTCCTTGTAAGCCCTCAAGAGACTGAGATTACCTTATTCAACATTATATTTCTAAAATCTAGCTTGGAGACCAGCACAAAGCATTGGGTTGGCCAAAAAATTTGTTCAGGTTTTTCCATAAGATCATGCAGAAAAACCCAAATGAACTTTTCGGCCAACCCAATACTTATTTAAAAGGGTTAAATTATACATATGCTCATAATTTCTGATTACCAGAAATAAGGGAAGTGCAAAATGTATATCTATCAACTAAATCCGTATTAATAATGTAAAAAAGACAAGGGTCAGCTTTATTCTTCTGCCACTTATACTACTGGGCTAATGGAGCAATCTAGCAGACATCTTAATCCTTCTAAGATATAAAAGGAGGATCATATTGCTAGTTTTCTTTTCTTTCCTTTTGTGCTTCCTCTGCTTGACCTTATTCCACCTCCCCCGGGACTATGTACAGAGAAAAAGCCAAATGTGATACTATGTGATTTGAAAGAAAGAAAGACAGAGAAAGAAGAAAACACAAAAGGCAGGAGCGAGAGAAAGAGGGAGGAAAAGAAGGAAGGAAGGAAGGAGCCAGTCCAGTCCCAACAGAAGACAACAAAGAAATGGCAAGACTCAAGGATGTTGGTGTATCACCAAAGAAAAGAGAAGCTATACATACCTGTGAGAGTATAGAGAAACTGCTCTTCTCCCTGTTCTACTTGGTTCTTCCTGTTGTCCAAAACCTTCTTGACTGTGTCCATTAGGCCAAATGTATGTGCTACATTGTTAAGAACAGCAGCATCTATTTAAAACAAAATAGGTCTGTCCAGTCAAAACAGAAATGCTCCACAAACTCCCTACTATGCTGCTTATAAATATAAAACAATTCAGAAATCAGAATACTAATTGCATTTTCAAAAAAATTTAACAAAGATTTATCACAGGGCATCCCTGGTGGTCCTGTGGCTGGGACTCTGTGCTCCCACTGCAGGGGAGCCCGGCTTTGATCCCTGCCCCACATGCCTCAACTAAGACCTGGTGCAGCTCAAGAATAAATACAAAGAAATAAATATTAAGTAAAAAAGATTTATCACATGTGTAACTAATTTTTATTTAATTGTTATATCTTTATACATCTCTCCATATAAATAAATACAAAAATAAGGAAAAAAATCTTGCATCTGATTATAGGTTCTAACTTGGTTTAGAAAAACATGGTCATTCTGGACTTTCCTGGCAGTCCAGTGGTTAAGACTCTGCCTTCCAATGCAGAGGGCACAGGTTTGATCCCTGGCCAGGGAACTAAGATCCCACATGCTGTGTGGTATGGAAAAAAAAAAAGAAAGAAAAAGAAAACATGGTCATCTACTAGACAGAGCTAAGTCTGAATCTTGGTTTTCATGTTTCCTCTCTGTGGGACCTTGGGTAAGTCATTTCACTCCACAGTTTTTTCATTTGAAACAAACGGGACTAATAATACTTACTCTGCAAAATAGATATGAAGATTTGAAATATCATATGTTAATTGCCAAACATGGGCATTTATTGTTATTAATAGTATTATCCCTATGCCCCTTTAAACAAAGCTTCTTGAAAGAGCTGTTACTAACTGCTGCTGCTGCTGCTGCTAAGTCGCTTCAGTCGTGTCCGACTCTGTGCGACCCCATAGACGGCAGCCCACCAGGCTCCGTCCCTGGGATTCTCCAGGCATGAATACTGGAGTGGGTTGCCATTTCCTTCTCCAATGCATGAAAGTGAAAAGTGAAAGTGAAGTCACTCAGTCGTGTCCGACTCTTAGCGACCCCACGGACTGCAGCCCACCAGGCTCCTCTGTCCATGGGATTTTCCAGGCAACAGTGCTAGAGTGGGGTACCATTGCTAACTGAGCTGTTATTAACTCAGACCACTTCTCTACCTACAGCTCTCTTCCACAGTAATCTCATCCAGTTTCATCAGTTTAGTTCAATTCAGTTGCTCAGTCGTGTCTGACTCTTTGCAACCCCACGGACTGCAGCACACCAGGCTTCCCTGTCCTTCACCAACTCCTGGAGCTTGCCCAGACTCATGTCCATTGAGTCGGTGATGCCATCCAACCACCTCATCCTCTGTCATCCCCTTCTCCTCCTGCCTTCAATCTTTTCCAACATCAGGGTCTTTTCCAGTGAGTCAGCTCTTCACATCAGGTGGCCAAAGTATTGGACCTTCAGCATCACTCCTTCCAATGAATACTCAGGACTGACTTCCTTTAGGATGAACTGATTTGATCTCCTTGCAGTCCAAGGGACTCTCAAGAGTCTTCTCCAACATCACAGAGCAAAAGCATCACTTTTTTGGCACTCAGATTTCTTTATGGTCCAACTCTTACATCCATACATGACTACTGGAAAAACCATAGCTTTGACTAGATAGACCTCTGTTGGCAAAGTAATGTCTCTGCTTTTGATTATGTTGTCTAGGTTGGTCATAGCTTTTCTTCCAAGGAGCAAGTGTCTTTTAATTACATGGCTGCAGTCACCATCTGCAGTGATTTTGGAGCTCAAGAAAAGAAAGTCTGTCATTGCTTCCATTATTTCCCCATCTACTTGCCATGAAGTGATGGAAAGGGACACCATGATCTTAGTAATTTGAATATTGAGTTTTAAGTCAGCTTTTTGATCTCACCTCTTTCTTTTTCATTAAGAGGCTCTTTAGTTCCTCTTCACTTTCTGCCATAAGGGTGGTGTCATCTGCATATTTGTGGTTGTTGATATTTCTCCCAGCAATCTTGATTCCAGCTTATGCTTCCTCAGGCCGGCATTTTGCATGATGTGCTCTGCATAAAGTTAAATAAGCAGGGTGACAATATACAGCCTTCATGTACTCCTTTCCCGATTTGGAACCTGTCTGTTGTTCCATGTCCAATCTGAACTATTGTTTTTTGACCTGCATAACAGGTTCTCAGGAGGCAGGTAAGGTGGTCTGGTATTCCCATCTCTTTCAGAATTTTCCACAGTGTTGTGATCCACACAGCCAAAGGCTTTAGGATAATCAATGAATCAGAAGTAGATGTTTTTCTGGAATTCTCTTGCTTTTTCGATGATCCAACGGATATTGGCAGTTTGATCTCTGGTTCCTCTGCCGTTTCTAAATCCAACTTGAATATCTGGAAGTTCTTGGTTCACATACTGTTGAAGTCTAGCTTGGAGAATTATGAGTATTACTTTGCTAGCGTGTGAGATGAGTGCAATTGTGCAGTAGTTTGAACATTCTTTGGCATTGCCTTTCCTTGGGATTGGAATGAAAACTGACCTTTTTGAGTCCTGTGGCCACTGCTCAGTTTTCCAAATTTGCTGGCATTATTGAGTCCCGTTTCATAGTTTTGAGTATCATAGACATGCTAAGAACTCCCACATGTAGCTATCCAGCCCAGATCTCTTTCCTACATTACAGATTCATACTTCTGTTTAGTCAAGTGACATCTCCATTTGAAGGCCTCATAAGTATCTCAATTTAAAAGTCAAAAGTCGGGACTTCCCTGGTGGTCCAGTGGTTAAGAACCTGCCTTGCAATGGGGGCTAGGCAGGTTCAATCCCTGGCTGGGGAACTAAGATCCCACGTGCTACTGGCAACTACCAAGTCATGCCTGCCTTGAATAGGACTGCTTGCAGTGATATAAATAAATAAATAAAATTTAAAAAAAAAAAAAAAAGTCAAAAGTCAATTTTGATTTCCTACCCCAGCAGCCTTCATCTCAAGAAATTTTGCCACTACTCACAGTTCAGACAAAAAATACATGAGTTATCCTGGATTTCTTTCTTTTTTACCCGACATCTAATCCATCAGCAAGACCTGTCAGTTCCACATTTAAAACATATCCCCAGTATGATCATTTCTTCCCAGGTCTACCACTACCCACTTAATTTACACTACCACCATCTCTTGCCTGAACTAACTCCTTCAAGAGTCTTCCAACTGGTCTTCTTTTTTGAACTGTTTATTTATTTGGCTTTGCTGGGTCTTAGTTGCAGTATGCAGGATCTTTAGTTGCAGCATTCACACTCTTAGTTGCAGCATGTGGGATCTAGTTTCCTGACCAAGGATTGACCTGGGCCCCCTGCATTAGGAGATCACAGTCTTAGTCACTGGACCACCAGGGAAGTCCTCCAGCTGGTCTTCTTGTTTCTATTCTTGCCCCATATAATCTATTCTCCCCACAGCAACCATTGTGATCTTTTAAAAATAAAAATAAACCTAATCATTTTACTCTCCTGCTCAAAATCACTATGATGGCTTAATGTCACCTTAAAATAAAACCCAAAGTTTTATCTTTGGGTTTTATTTGATCAAAGCTTATCCAAAATGTGCCCCCTGCTTCTGTCCAACTTCATCACCTATCACTGTTTCCATTAACTTAGTCCACTGGAGCCATGTCAGCACTCCTCTAATTCTTCGAACCCACTCGGTTTATTGTCATATCAAGATCTTTGTCCCCTCTGCCTGGCATGTTCCTTCTCCCAGTCTGTCACATGGCTATCTCCTTCAATTCAGATTTCTACTCAAATGCCGCCTGCTTAGAGGGGGCTTCTTTGACCACCCTGTCTAAAAGAATCACCCCTGTTTTTTATATTAGTTGCCTTAAAAAAAACAACCTCCAATCATAAAAAAAAGATTCTGCTGTAAAGTTTAAGCATATTTACATAATGTAAATACCAGGGTAAAGCTTAAATGGCAGCTTAATGGTAAAGAATCTGACTGCAGTGCAGGAAACCCCAGTTTGATCCCTGGGTCAGGAAGATTCCCCTGGAGAAGGGAATGGCAACCCGATCCAGTATTCTTGCCTGGAGAATTCCACGGATAGAGGAGCCTGGAGGGCTACAGCCCATGAGATCATAAAGAGTCAGACACAACTGAGCAACTAACACTTCCTTACTTCCTTACACATAATGTATGAGTCATAAAGAGGTAACTATACACATCTAACAAATCTAAGTAAGGACTTACTAAACATACAAACTTATGAGACCTCATAATGAGCCCTTTTGTATCAGATGATTAAAACATTTTACATTGTGCATGACAGCAAGTACCCTGTAAGTATGCAGAAACACTTATAAGTGCACACAATAGTTCTGGGAGCCTTAAACTAACAGAATATGAGAATTGTCTAAGATGGGCGGATTTCTTCAATTTTCAAACTCTATATATCTACTTATATCTATATCGAGAGAGAGACAGACTGCTTTCTGGCACCATTTACAAAGGCAAAAATTACCAAACCTGAGTTTAAAACCAAGGTATGCTAAAAACAGAGCTACCACATACGATCCAGCAAGCCCACTCCTGGGCATATATCCGGAAATGATGAAAACTCCAGTTTGAAAAGATATATGCACTCCAGTGTTTACAGTAGCAATTTACAATTTGCAGCAATCAAGACATGGAAGCAACCTAAGTGTCCGTTGGCAGATGAATGGATAGAGAAGATGTGGTATATATACCCAGTGAAATATAACTTAGTCATAACAAAGAAGAAAATACTGCCATTTGCAGGAACATGGATGGACCTAGAGAATATCATACTAAGTGAAGCCAAAGACAAATATAATATTATATATACGAGGAACCTAACAAAATAATACAAATGAATTTATTTACAAAATAGAAACAAACTCACAGACATAGAAAACATGTTTATGGTTACCATTTCCCCCATGGAAGTGGGGGAGGGATAAAGTAGGAGTATGGCATTAACAGATACACACTACTACATATAAAATACATAAGCGACAATGATCTACTATATAGCACAGGGAACTATATTCAGTATCTTCTAATAACTTATAATGGAAAATAATCTAAATATATATAAACATATACACATACACAGAACTGAATCATTTTGCTGTACACCTAAAACTAATACAATATTATAAATCAACTACACTTCAATTAAAAAAACTATATTTTACAGTTAAAATTTACAGTTATGAACTTTGTATAGTAACTTACTGTTTTATGATCCTTAATTTCCTAATCTGTAAAATGAGGATAATAATACCTGTACCTCAATGTTTCATGAGGCTAATAAGGTCTGCCTACAATTATTACTGTTGAATAAAGACCACTATCGTTAGGATTAGTGTGTTTACCTGTGACCTGGAAGGGAGCCTGGATGAGCCGCTGCTGAACTCCCCTAAGTAGCTCCTCTATTTCCTTCTGTATATTGCAGACAACCTCTTCCATCAGTCCTACATCAGCTATTCCTTTCCAGAACATCAAAGTATCCTCTGGCAAAAAAGGATAAGACAGAAGGCAAATAAGGAATGCTACATATACTTAGGCTTCCCAGGTGGCTCAGTGGTAAAGAATCTGCCTGTAATACAGGAGACATGGGTTTGATCCCTGGGTCTGGAAGATCCCCTGGAGGAGGAAGTCGCAACCCACTCCAGTATTCTTGCCTGGAAAACTCCATGGACAGAGGAGTCTTGTCAGTTATAGTTCATGGGGTCACAAAGAGTTGGATACAACTGAGCACACAAATAAGGGATGCTACATATGCTTAGGTATAGCTCTACAATGTTAAGTTCAAAAAAAATTTTTTCCCCATACTGTGTGGCTTCATGGGATCAGTTCCCTGACCAGGAACTGAACCCAGGCCCTAGCAGTGAAAGCCCAGAATACTAACCACTAGGCAACCAGAGAATGCCAATGATTTCTTATTTGGGCATTTCTGGAAGAAGAAAAAGAAGCTTTTGGAACATCAGCTGTCTCCTTGAATTGGTACATAATTATTTGGACTCCAGGTAACTGTGACAATTACCTCACTGGGTCATGCCTCTGGCTACAGGGAATGGGTATCTTCCTTCAATAAAAGTATTAAATATTAAATAAATACTAAAACATTTATTTAAATAATTTAAAGATAATAATACTGGAGTGGGCAGCCATTCCCATCTCCTGGGTTGGGAAGATCCCCTGGAGTAGGAAATGGCAACCCACTCCAGTATTCTTGCCTGGAGAATTCTATGAGAGAGGAGCCTGGCAGGCTACAGTCCATGGTGTTGCAGAGAGTCAGAGGCAACTGAGTGACTAACACCTGCACCTTTCACTTTCAATATATAATATTTCAAAAATTAAATAATAAATAAATTAAAGACATACTCCCTCTAATCCTATACTTAAAAACTCCAAAATAAAATCATTGAATAGGTGGGGGTATAAGCTCCCTGAGGGCAGAGGCTATGTCTTTTCATCTTTCTATCTAAATCAAGCAACAGTGCCAGCTAAAAACAGGCAGTGATAAACATTTGTTAAATGAATTAATGAAAGACGATATAAAGCATCTCCTGTCCCCTTTAAGTTAATCACCATTAATCATCATCTACACCACCTGCTTGCTAATTTTTTCTTCTAAAATCTTGCAGTTTGGTTTACCTAACGAATGTGCCAAAGGTGGAATCAGTGTGGAGCATAAGAAAATGGACTCCAGAGCGAAACAGCTGAATTCAGCTCTGACACCAGTTGTGTGACTGGTCTTAGGCAATGTACTAAACATTTCTGAATCTCAATTTCTTCATAAAATCTAACTTTGCAAGGCTGTTACATGGATTCAAATAAGATGTTTGCAGCTATAATTAGTATTAATATGCATAAGAAAAACCAGCACAAGTAATGAAGAGCCCTTCTGTGTCCATAATCATAATGGTGATAAGAATTACAAAACCCTGCAGGAAATCTGGGCGCCATAGATAGTACCTGAAATTTCCTCCGAGTCTTTCTTCACGCCCTCCTCTGTGGCCATGGTGACAGCAGCAGTGAGAGCCGAGTTCCATTCCAGCCCTGCCTCTTCCATGCTCTCTTCTGAGATGGCAATCTGTGTGATGCTACCTAAAAGCAGTGCATTAAAGGGAAGGCCAGTGAATTTTATGAAAAAGTCACAGCCATCCTCTTTCTCAGACAGCCAAAGAGATCCTGTTATTTAACTTATGGCCTTTTGCCTGCAGGTCCCTATATTAAAAACTAGAATCCTAGGTAAGCCAGGATGAACACTGGCTTTCCTAAAGAAAACCTGCCTTGCAGAAAATGCTTTCTTCTTACTCTGAATAGAAAGTGAAAGATAACTTACAAAATCACAAAAGAGCAATCTGAGCAGTTATATTTTCAAAAGAGACAGAAGGTGGGCATGATTGCCAGGCTGTATGCAGACTTAGTGAGGATGAGGAAGACTTGAAATAATTGAGAAAGAAAATTATGGTGCTTAGTCAAGAGCCCTACTCCAAGTGTATTTGATACTAACCATCTAGAATATATGAAGTTGCTATAACTTATTTATCAGCTGATGTAAGAGAAAGCAAGATAAATGAGACCAAAAAGAAAAAAGAAATCAGATAAGAGATCTATGAATAGTAGATTCACAGAGGAAAAACCTATTGCTATCGATTTAATATTAAGGTTTTAAACAAAGAGAATTGAGAAAAATCAAACTGATCCAGACAGAATACAAAATGTGGATTTTCCACTCTGAAGGATATCAGTAAACAAGCAAAATATCAAATAGATGATCAAGTAAAGAAGCTTCAGCAAAATAAAAAGAAAGTAGATAATTTCACAGCATTTTCCACTTCTCAAGTCAAAGTGTCATACCACCAAATAGTCACACTGCTAGATACTTTATACTTTCCCAGAAGAAACTCAGTGAGATTTGGCTTCTACTCACCCAGCAGTGAGGTTGGGAACAGAACATTAGGGTTGACCAAAAGAAACCTTGAGAAGTCATTTTTCAAGCACAGTACCTTCCTTACACTGCATTCTGTGTCTCTGTCAGGCATATTTTTAAGTCTCCTGGAAGTAGTTTAGACAGTCTAAGAATTTCAGCTGCGCTAAGTTTCCAGCTCAACTAAGTCCTTAATAATAACCTCACATGGCTATATCTTTCCTAGAGAGCCCTCATTCCAAACTCAACAATACTGAAGTTAAGTGTGTGCACACCCTATCTCATTTGTGAAGATGTCTCAGCTTGTTTATCTGGATTCCTCCCAGACAGAACTCTTTGACCCTTACAGCAGTCTCCAGAGTCCAGCCCAGTCAATGACACACTGTCTTTGAGACATCTCAGTTCAACAGCTCAAAACCATTCTAAATCCACCCCTTTGACCATCAGAATTGCCAGGGATTTTCAAAACAATCTAATTTCAAAGATATACCATGCGGCACTGGTACCAAAGTAACTGTTAAATAAACATTATATGAATCCTTTTTCTAATGTTTACCAGGCATTGTAATACAGAAACAAGGAAGGAGGACTGGCCAATAGGAATCATTTGGGAGAAAACAGAGTCTTTCTAAAGCGTGGACTCCTACCCAAGATTACTATGTCTTACATCAACACTCATGAGAATTAAAAACACAAAGGAGAACGAGGGGAAAAGTACTGCTGAGAAACACAGTGGGTTTTCAGGTGGTTTCCTACCCCCTACCATCGGCCGAAGTGGGCGTCTGCACCACACTTGTCTGCTGTCCGGGCACTGGAGCTCTTGCACTGCTGATGAGAAGATCAAACTTGGTGCTTCTGCAGGTATTGGAGCAAACCTTGTCATGTTGGTAAAAATCAATCTGTCCGGAGTCCATCATTTTCCTGTGCAGAGAGATAAGAAGTACCAGTTCAGCCTGTACTTCATGTACAGGGGACAAACAGAGACAAAGTTGTGGGGGCCCTTCTGTGTATTAGTGAAACCTAATAGTATTAAAAGTCCTCAGGTCACAGAAATTCTAATTGGGGCAATAAAATGTTCATGGTCCTGCCCACATGTACAAGTACTCCTCTTCCCTCCCTAGTCTACTCTTTATGAGTACTCTCTTTTATTTCCCATTATCACTAAGTTTTAGACATATAATTGTGACACTAGCTAAATTTCCTCATAGAATCTCACTGAAGCCAAACACCAAAGGGGAAAAGACTAACTCATATCCCAGCACAACTGAGAAAAGGCACAGGCGGATTCAAATTTTGTGGTTAGATTTTGAAGTGTTAGTACTTGTAGACCAGCAAGATCTGTTGCTACTTCTGGAGACATAAAACTTCAGCACATTTCTTTCCTTTGAAAAAAAAAAAAAAGAGATAACTCTCCTATAAATGCAGAGCAAACCTGATTACACTAACCCCCCACTATAGAATGTCCTTATGACTAGATTCACAAGACATTGTTATGATAGGCTATGAGCAAAACCATAGGATATTTTAATTACAGTAAACTCTATGTTATAATGTTACTTGGCTTTTGCTAAAGATTTTTTAGGCACTCTGGGTCTTTTATATTTGAGGAGAGTTGGCACATGCTTGTTTATCTCGCCAAATACAACAACCCAAGAACAACAACAACAAAAGTTAAAGGTATTCACCTCCAATTTCATTCAGTGAATAATTAACACATACAAATGATCTGGAGTGAATTTTTCAAAATCATGCCTCTGACTATAAAGATAATACATGAAGAAAAAAATTAACATTTCCTCTGGAAAATATAGAAAACTATAAAGAAAACAATTGCCCCTTAAGAAAAAAAATCCCCCCAAACAAAGATAATGTCAAAAAAAACAGATAATATCAACATTTTAGCATATTTTCTTCCACTAAATTTACTTACCTATATGTTTTTTAAAACAACTAGATTAATTGATTGTCCATTTTGTTTCCTTTTTTACATTACGTTATAAGCAATTTTCCACACAAAAAATCTTTAGGAATATTTTAACATATAAACCCATATATTTAGATGAGCCATAATTTACTTCAGATACACCTTGCTGGTAATTCACTTCAGTTATGTCCAACTCTGTGCAACCCCACAGATGGCAGCCCACCAGGCTCCCCCGTCCCTGGGATTCTCCAGGCAAGAACACTGGAGTGGGTTGCTATTTCCTTCTCCAATGTAGGAAAGTGAAAAGTGAAAGTGAAGTCACTCAGTCATGTCCAACCCTCAGCGACCCCATGGACTGCAGCCTTCCAGGCTCCTCCATCCATGGGATCTTCCAGGCAAGAGTACTGGAGTGGGGTGCCATTGCCTTGACTGTGTATTAAAGCAGACTGTAATTTTCACTATCCTGAATTATGTTGCAATAAACCCCACTATACTTGAATCTCTACAAGTACTATAGATTTGTCTTTAGACAGACTCCTTAAAAAATTGAAGACAAAGAGTAAGAGGCTTTTAAGGCTCTTGATACATGTTCTGCAGGGAACTTTTAATTCTTGACCACATTTTAAAATTGTCTATCAGTAGGTGACTGCTACTGATAGAAAATAATGTTAATTTTATGGGTAGGGGATGAAATTATGATAAACTTGCTGCAAAAACAGATGTGGTGAGGATATTATACATTCTAAAGTTAACTTCTGGGCTTCCCAGGAGGGAGGCCCAGTAGTTAAGAATTCACCTTGCAATGCAGGGGACACGGGTTCAATCCCTGGTCCCAGAAGATCCCACATGCTTCAGGGCAAATAAGCACATGCAGCACAACTACTGAGCCTGTATTCTAGAGCCCATGAGCCACAGCTAGTGAGCCCACATGTTACAACTACCAAAACTTGCACACCACAGAGCCCATGCTCTGCAATGAGAAGCCCGTGCACCGAAACTAGAGAGCAGGCCTCACTCACTGCAACCAGAAAAAGCACACAGCAGCAACAAAAACCCAGCACACAGCCACAAATAAATAAGTAATTTTTAAAAAGCCATCTGCATTAAAAAAACACGTTTATTTCTATGGCACAATGACGACAAGGATTGCATTCATTGTGCATAACTGTGTCTTATGAACAGCACCCTTCTACTGTACCAGATGATCCCAGAACTTGCCCGTCAGCCTGCATCTCCATGGTACCACTCTTTCTTAGCACCAGGCTTAGCTCCACCTATGTTGAGTGATCTCAAGCAAGACTGTCATCTACTCCTGAGCTTCTCTGCACAGAGAAGATCCTACCCAGCACTGTGACATCACAAGAATTTGCCCTAGATGCTGGAAGGAGTTGATTTGATTCAATTTTCCTTCTCTCACAGGGATTTTAAGAACAAGTTGATGAAGGTCAAATAATACATGGATCGTTCAAGCCAGTCCTTCAAACAGAATAAAAATTCAAGTTGGAGAGAAAAGACTGGATTCTCTGGATTCTATCATGATTAAGTGCCCCATAGTCACTTGAAAGGTGTGAATTTGCTATTAGACCTCACCTGAGCATGATTCCACCCAGACGAATAGCTCTCTTCCAGTCCTTCAGGGTGGATTTGCCAGCCAGATGAACAAAATGCTTGGGGCTGATCAACTGATCATTGAACTAAGGTAAAAGGAAAAGTCCAAAATAATCCAATGTTAATTTAGGCAGGCCATGAGGGAAAGAAAGACATAACTCTATTCATTACAAACAAAAAAATACCCAGATGACATCTCTAATCATAGCCTTGTATTCTCTATCTTCCCACCCTATTGCCCTAGAGGAGATGATCCTTCTTTGGTCCTGTCCTGGTGTTAATATACTGATTAGGATATAAAATCCATTTGTGTCCTGAATCAAGCAGATGGTTTCGATATTGCAAAGGCTATTAAAATAAACTGAAGTTATCTATCCAGCCCTGATGACAAGATTCAGGATCTGGTAGAAAGAAAAAGCATGGTAGAAACCAACAGCACTGCAGAGCCTCAAAACTCTGTAATCCTTAATGATTCCAGGATGATGCTACTGACGGTGCCTACTATCTATGGGTAGAGTTGTGGCTACCAGCAGAGACAGAATAAGCAATTGTTTCCACATTGTGCTCTCATGAAGATTATTTTTATCAGTAATAATTTTGAAGAAACTCTGTCAAACTACACACTAGTATAAGGCATTTTACATACACTATTTCACCTTCCAACAACCTTACTGTGTGTGTATGTATGTATAATTATTTGTATTTTAACATATGAAGCTCTGAAACTTGACCAAGGTCACCTAACTAGTGATAGAGTTGAGACTCCATTCATTCAACAAAATATTTACTGATAAATATTCAGAGCACTAGTCCAGGTGCTAGGGATACAATGGTGAAGAAGACAAATTCTCAGCTCTCAAAAGACTTGTATTCTGGTGGGACTTGAACCTAGGTCAGTATCACTCCAAAGTCTTTTTTTTTTCTTTTAAACTGTGACACAAAGGGACGCCACAAAATTAAGAACACTGAAATGGTGGAAAAGAAGAGGTTCTCAAACCATACCCGTTGAAAAGAAGGAGCCCCAGAATAGTCCCCAGCAAGGAGAAAAGACAATTACCTTGACACACTTTACATTTATTCCTGGACATACAAACTTCTTCCAAAGGAGAATGGCTTTGCTCTCCCCACAAGTTATGGGGTAAGCAATTTCCATATCCTCATTTGCTTCTATAGTGCTTGCATCTTGCAAATGGAAAAAATATCAGTTATTTACCAAACACTCTTCTTTAAAGTTTAATTCAACATCTCTAGTCTCCTTGTTCCTCTGAGGGGCTAACAATTCACAGTGATTCGTATTGTTTAGGAATCTTCTGGAAGAAATTTGGCGTAACAGCTCTCTTACCAAGCTCCCACTATGTGCCAGACACTGTGCCATGTGTTTTTACAAGTTCAATCTTTTTTAATTCTTAAAACAATCCTGTGAGGCGGTCATGGTTTCCTATGTACCTGTATGGGACTCAGAAAGGTGAAGGGATTTTCCCAAGGTCATACAGCTAAGTGAGAATGTGGGATTCAAACGCCTAGTTTGACTAATTTCAGAGCTCTTCTTCAGTTTCTTTCCACTGACTGCCTTCCAATCAGCACCTCATCAGCAACTTCCCTAATGACAGAGACCAACCTTGAGACTCCAATTTCTTTGACAGATTTCTACTGATGAGAAATCTTTTCAGTAACCCTAGCAAACTAGTGTTAAACATCAGCTGATAGCCCTAGCATCTTAGCAGTGTCTCTCGATGTACCATCATCAAATTGAAGGCTACAGCACTGGTAGAGCACATTGGGTATTGAGGTGCGGGGGGACAGGAAGGGGAAATCAGGCACAAAAAGCAAGAAATCTCAACCAAGGAGGCTAAGGTTAAAAGTACTAGAACAAGGCTTCCCTGGGGGTCCAGTGGTTATGACTCTGCGCTTCCACTGCAGAGGGCTTCTCATGCCTCAAAGTGCAGTTAAAAAAAAAAAAAAGTACTAGAATAACAAAAGGACTTACCAATCCCTTCTTCAATTTTGTGTATTGTGTGAGTTTCTACTGCCACAACTGCGGTATTGTTCTCAGATCCAGCTTCATAAATCCTGTCGTAAAAGCGTCCATCAATAAACTACATAAATCATGACAAAATTACCACAGCACAGGTTAAGAAATTCGTTTTAATCTATCTCAAAAGGAATAAAATAATATACTTTACAACTTGATGTTAGTGTTCTGTCTCAAGCCCAAGACTGCTTAGCAGCTACTATCATGGAAATGAATCAACAACTTGCCTCACCCTAGAGGAAAAGTTTCTCTTGCTACTCTATTTACACTGCTACTTGTAAAATACCTGTATTTTACACCAGGCTTATCCCTTCCTAACTTTAAAAGTTCATGACATAAAGTGTTGCTTCACCTGTAACATATTATAGAATTATCCAAACATGACTAAAAAGTAATACCTTTAGACAATTCAAACCAGGAAGAACTTACTGACTACAGAAGCTGATGTCCCTTGTTGAAATCTAGGCACTTTAGCCATTTTTACACTTTAGCATTTTTTAAGGTATCATAATCAAACTACAGACATGAGCAGAGCCTAGTTTTTTAAAAAAAGAGAGAGAGCAAATATACCCAAAGTAACTAGCAGTAATGAAAGGTACCACTTAAGGAAAACTCTCTCTCCAAAGTGTTTCTGCCTTCTAAGAAATGGGCTCAGATAACCTGACACAAACACTGACATCCTTTGTTTAATTTCCACAATAAGCCTAACACGCTATTTACTGCACTTGCTATCCTAAAGTACTGCCTGAACAATCTCCTTTGCATCAGTGATTTCCCTCCCCAATGGTGACACCTTTAGCACAGACCTCCCTTCTGAATTCCACAGCAGGACACAATTAACTGCTAAATAAATAAATACATTTGAATATCGCATAGGACTTGATTGAATGAATTATGTCTAAAATAACCAAGTTCTCTTTCCTCTCCCACCTCCCCAACTACTCGTCTTCCTATATTTCCCATCCTTGTTAATGGCACTACTCAGCACACAGTAGCCTAAAACAGAAGCCTGGAAATTACACTAAATTTCTCCCTTTTCATCCTCCTCAACTCCCACACAGCCAGTCACCAAGTCCTGCCAGATACATATCCTTAACACCAGCCACCCTCCTTGTCTATTTCCACTGCTACTGCCTTAACTCAGGCTGCGTCATCTCTAATCTGAACCGGTCTCCTCACGTCAACCTGATCTTCTATATTCCTTCCAGAATGATCAGGTAACACCCTCTGCAAAACCCTGCAAGAATCTCCTCCTTGCTGCTGAAATAAAGCCCCCAATACTTAATATGATATTTAAGTCCCTCCATGATCTGGTCCCTGGTTTCAATTCTCACCAAACCCCCACCAGACAACCCAAGCCCCAGTAGTACCAAACTGCCATCTTCTTTTATCCCTTCTGTTCTTGCTCTTCTTCCTCTTCCCAGAACATCTTTTCCCCATCTTTTGTTTTTGAATCAGCAGCCTGTATGGTGCTTTTCCTTCCATCTCAGTCCTCCGGTATAATCACCCAATTCCTCCTCTGTGACCTGACTGTAGTTTAGACTTTTGCCACAACAACTATAATACTTAATACTATTTACTTATTTACCTTTCTTTCTCTCCTTGGGCATAACCTAAGAGGTCCCTGAGAGGCCTAGTGGTTAGGGTTCTGAGTTTCACTGCTGTGGCCCAGGTTCAATCCCTAGCTGGAGAGCTAAGATCCCACCGTGCAGCACAGACAAAAAAAAAACAAAACCATACCTCTATTTCAAGTAAATTTGGTAAGCTCATTCTAAGCTCATTGACCAATATGTACAAAATCCTACAGATTCTTGTCTATACATAATTTCAACAACCAGTAAATTGCACTTAGGAAGTCGGGGCATATTCTGTATTTTTATGGGCAAGTAAGATTTTATCAGGGAAAATCTTTCTAAAGGCAACTCATAACAGTGATGGATTTAGCTTAATTCTCTATACGTACTAAAACTATAGTCAAAAATCATAAAATATGTTTAAAATGTTAAGAATTTATAAGATATCAATATGCTTTCTGAATCATCGAAGTAAGGCAAAATTAGGTTTACTAGAGCTTTTTTAATAATCACCCCAAAATTTTATTATGATTGTTGTTATTCCTTTATTAATTCACAAACATTCTTTGAGAACACATGATATACTAAATCCTTTTTTCCCAAGAACACAGAAGCTTACACTCTAAATTGAAGTATAAAACATGCACACAAATTACTATGCTACAAATAATAAGTGGTAATTATGGATCAGTGAAGTACAAGTCAATTACTATTAGCATTTACAATGACTGTAATGTTAACTTCACTAATAGTATAATGTGTGCATATAAATACATATAAATAGTATAATATATAATACATATGGTATACATGTATAAGAGTTTTAAAGTTAAGGCCACATTATTGTATTCCAATTCACTGAAAACTGAAAATCTATATGCTTTTTTTTTTATCTTGAATGTTAAGGAAAGCTATTCTGATTAATTGAGTGTGGGATTCTTACATAAGCTAAGGGGTACCCTACTGATCTGAGTTTATACATATTCCTAACACTTTAAACCTCCTACTGGGGGGGGATATGAGCATAAGGAAAGTAAGGTCACTATTCCTCAAATTGAACTATTCCACTCAGCACACTGAGTAAATTTATGTAGTATTAAAATCACCAGTCCGTGATCTCATTGTTAAAAACTCATGAATCCAAAATGAATTGGAATGTCAAGAATGTAATGGAATCTTAGTACTTTCATTCCTCCTGAGAATTTCCAAAGTATATTTAAAGGTTTTATTTGAAAAAGTTAATAATCATCTTTTTTGTTTTTAAAAAGAAAGCATACACTGAACAAGTCTTCTTTGTTGGAAAAACTCCCAGAATAAAAAATCTTCTTAGTATCTCAGTACCTAAGTACCTTAGTATCTGCTTCCCTAGTGGCTCAGAGGGTAAAGCGTCTGCCTGCAATGCAGGAGACCCAGGTTTGATCCCTGGGTCAGGAAGATCCCATGGAGAAGGCAATGGCAACCCACTCCAGTACTCTTGCCTGGAAAATCCCATGGACAGAGAAGCCAGGCAGACTACAATCCATGGGATCACAAAGAGTTGGACACGACTGAGCGACTTCATTTCACTCACCTTGGTATCTCTATTTTCTTAAAAAGTTGAATGTGGATATATTTTAACTTAGTATCATTATGAAAGTCTTATATAATGTGTCAGGTTCTATGTATTCATATAAATAGCCTGTTACCAAATACTCTACTTTTGCTTCATATGTATCCCTAAAAATGTGTATATGGTGAATATTTGGGAAAGTATAAAATGTTATACATGTAAAAAAAAATTAAAATGATGGGCAAAAGGAATTACATGTTGAAATCTTACAATGCTTATATAAAATCTCTATTTCTTGCCTTTTGACTATCAGCCAGCCAGTCAGTTCAGTCAGTCAGTTGCATTCGACTCTTTGTGACCCCATGGACTGCAGCATGCCAGGCTTCCCTGTCCATCACCAACTCTCAGAGTTTATTCAAACTCATATCCATCAAGTTGGTGATGCCATCCAACCATCTCATCCTCTGTTGCCCCCTTCTCCTCCTGCCTTCAATCTTTCCCAGCATCAGAGTCTTTTCAAATGAGTCAGTTCTTTGAATCAGGTGGCCAAATTGGAGTTTTAGCTTCAGCATCAGTCCTTCCAATGAATATTCAGGATTCATTTCCTTTAGGATGGACTGGTTGGATCTCCTTGCAGTCCAAGGGACTCTCAAGAGTCTTCCCCAACACCACAGTTCAAAAGTATCAATTCTTTGGCACTCAGCTTTCTTTATAGTCCAACTCTCACATCTTTTGAATATGATCTTTACCAATTTATTCCTAGCAATGTATGCATACCTTTTGATTCTTTATTTCCTTCACACTTGAATTATAGCCCATCAGGTGAAGTGTGATGAGGCTGAACACGGACACCTGATAATTTTCATCTTTGTCTCAAGTGTATTAAAATTATGAGACCTACATATCTCATAACTAAAATCATTGTTTTTGTACCCTGCTCATTTTTACAAAATGAGGCTAAAATGCAATAAAATATTAAAATAATTAAATAATACAACTGACAAACATCTCAAAATGCAATAGCTCAAAAACAACAACAAAAAAGGCAATATCTCAAAATGTGTATTCACTAGCTCATGCATTAAAATTCACTGTAGACAGTGGATTAGGAAGTCAACATATGTTGGACAAAGATGCCTCTACCTAATCAAGCAATGCCAGGTTTCCAGATAAGACAGTATCATTTGGAAAATAAAAAAGACAAACAGAAAATTAAGTAGAACCAAATCTTCAAAAGAATTAAGTCTTGAAGTAGCAGAGAAGTTTTTTCTGTCCCCACTGTGGATAGGACAAGTGACAACTGGAGTATTTTAGGAAAGACAGAAGGACCTGACCTTTAATTCTTCTTGATGTTACCGTACCTCAAAAGTTAACGACTACAAGTATGTGTGTGTGTACCAAAATAAAATTCCCAAATGAGTTTGAATAAGCATGCATACTCTGTGGTGCCAATAAAAATTTAAGACACTCTATAGACTATATATATCAACTTTCCTTTATAGACCTTAGAATATCTCCTTTATGCTTAACAATATTTAGAAATGTCAGACTTCCCTCACGGCCTAGTGGTTAAGAATCTACCTGCCAATGCAGGGTACGTGGATTTGATCCATAGTCCAGGAGGATTCCACATGCCATGGGGCAACTGAGCCCACATGCTGCAACTACTGAAGCCTGAGCACCCTAGAGCCCAGCAAGAGAAGACACTGCAGTGAGAAGCCCACGCACCACAACCTGAGAGCAGCCTCTGATCGCCACAACTAGAGAAAGTCCACACACAGCAAAAGACCCAGCACAGGCAATACATACAAATTATTAAGAGAAAGAAATGTCAGAAAACTATGGTTATGTTTTTAAAACTAATAAGAAAGTGTCCTTATCTTTTACAGATACATACAAGTGTCCGGGATTTGCTTCAAAAAAAATTCAGGAGTGGGTGGATGTAGAGATGAAATCAGACTGGCCATGTGTTGACAACTGTTGAAGCTGGGTGATGGATGCTTACACGGGGGTTCATTATCATATTTTCTTTATTTGGAGGTATATTTGAAATTTCCTATAATAAAAAGCTTTTTAAATTACCAAGACAGTTCAAAAGTTTAACAGTTTTTCCCTAGAACTTTTTCAGGCAAGGTACATGACTTAATAGACTGGGATTGGATTACAGTCCCTCCTCAGTATTGTGGGGAGATTGGTTCCAGAAAACCCCCGCAAATACCAAAGTCCACCGATATGCAAGTCTTTTATAAAATGGCATAGTATTTGCATATAATCTATACACATCCTCCCATATACTTTAAATCAGCTATTGCATAAATCAGATGATTAAAAATTAATTAATGATTAAAACTAATTAATGATTAAAAAACTGTTAGCTTATTAGCCTATATAAAAAAACTGTTAGCCTATTAGCCTATCTTGGTAATTTAAAAGCTTTTAATTATAGGAAATTTCAAAAATACCTCCAAATAAAGAAAATATGATAATGAACCCTCATGTAAGCATCCATCATCTAGCTTCAACAATTGTCAACACATGGCCAGTCTGATTTCATCTCTATATCTGCCCACTCCTGAATTTTTTTTGAAGCAAACCCTAGACATTTGTATGTATCTGTAAAAGATAAGGACTCTTTCATATTAGTTTTTAAAATATAACCATAGTTTTCTAACATTTCATTCTTTTTTAATAATTTGTATTTATTGATTGACCTGGGTCTTTTTTGCTGTGTGTGGACTTTCTCTAGTTATGGTGATCAGAGGCTGCTCTCCAGTTGTGGTGCATGGGCTTCTCACTGCGGTGTCTTCCAAACTGTGAAAGGAGTACATCAAGGCTTATTTAACTTACATGCAGAGTACATCATGTGAAATGCCAGGCTGGATAAAGCACAAGCTGGAATCAAGATTGCAGGCTGCTGCTGCTGCTAAGTCACTTCAGTCGTGTCCGACTCTGTGCGACCCCATAGACGGCAGCCCAGGAGGCTCCCCCATCCCTGAGATTCTCTAGGCAAGAACACTGGAGTAGGTTGCCATTTCCTTCTCCAATGCAGGAAAGTGAAAAGTGAGAGTGAAGTCGCTCAGTTGTGTCCGACTCTTAGCGACCCCATGGAATGCAGCCTACCAGGCTCCTCCATCCATGGGATTTTCCAGGCAAGAGTACTGGAATAGGTTGCCATTGCCTTCTCCAAGACTGCAGGGAGAAATATCAATAACCTCAGATACGCAGATGACACCACCCTTATGGCAGAAAGTAAAGAAGAGTTAAAGAGCCTCTTGATGAAAGTGAAAGAGGAGAGTGAAAGAGTTGGCTTAAAATTCAACATTCAGAAAACTAAGATCATGTCATCTGGTCCTATCACTTCATTTCAAATAGATGAGAAAACTATGGAAACAGTGACAGACTATTTTCTTGGGCTCCAAAATCACTGCAGATGGTGACTGCAGCCATGAAATTAAAAGACGCTTACTCCTTGGAAGAAAAGCTATGACCAACCTAGACAGCATATTAAAAAGCAGAGACATTACTTTGCCAACAAAGGCCCATCTAGTCAAAGCTATAGTTTTTCCAGTAGTTATGTATGGATGTGAGAGCTGGACTATAAAGAAAGCTGAGTGCCAAAGAATTGGTGTTTTTGATCTGTGGTGTTGGAGAAGACTCTTGGGAATCCCTTGGACTGCAAGGAGATCCAACCAGTCCAACCTAAAGGAAATCAGTTCTGAATATTCACTAGAAGAACTGATGCTGAAGTTGAAACTTCAACACCTGAAACTTTGGCCACTTAATGCGAAGAACTGACTCACTGGAAAAGACCCCGATGCTGGGAAAGATTGAAGGCAGGAGAAGGGGATGACAGAGGATGAGATAGTTGGATGGCATCACCAACTCAAGAGACATGAGTTTGAGCAAGCTCTGGGAGTTGGTGATGGACAGGGAGGCCTGGCATGCTGCAGTCCATGGGGCTGCAGAGTTGGACACGACTAAGTGACTGAACTGAACGGAAGATTATTTGTAATATCTAATTTAATGTAAATGCTTATAAATAGTTGCCTGTGTGTGGCAAATTCAATTTTGCCTTTTGGAACTTTCTGGAATTTTTTTTCCATCCAAGGTTGGTTGAATCTGAGGATGTGGAACCTACAGATACAGAGGGCCAATTGTGTGTTTGCCTAGTGAAAGTTGCTCAGTCGTATCTGACTCTTTGCCACCCCATGGACTGTAGCCGACCAGGCTCCTCGTCCATGGAATTCTCCAGGCAAAAATCCTGGAGTGGGTAGCCGTTCCTTTCTCTCAGGGATCTTTCCAACCCAGGGATAGAACCCAGGTCTCCTGCATTGCAGGTGAATTCTTTACCGTCTGGGCCACTAGGGAAGCCCATAGAATACTTCTGATCCTTAAATCTTTTATATATTCCCCAAAATAAAATAACTAGCCCCCTCTTCTCTCTGGAGATCTAAGTCCTGTTTACCTTTCAAGCCCATTTAAGAATCTTATCTCTTCCCTCAACTTCATAGTGATTTTCTGAATCACTTCTCTGAATTCAAAAGCACATCCTAAGCATGCCACTTGGCACTTCTTAGATTTTGCCATGTAAGTGATCACTCTATTTATAAACATGTATTTTTGCTTTGCACAACTAGACGGTAAGCTTCATGATGGTGGGAACCATGTGCTATATTTCATTCAATACCTTTGTGATATGTTGTACAATGGTAGGCGATTGATACACGTATTTTCGATAGACTAAGCTTGATAATTTGCCCATCCATGAGGGCCCAGAGAACTTCTGGTAGGAATACTTTTATAACTGCCTTGCCTATTCTCCTCTGACTGTAACTATCTCTTTTGGCAAAAGTACCACATGTACCAAGGCACTGTGCTAAACAATGTGGATAAATATGATGAGGGAACCATGTAGCTTATCCTCAAGGAACTCAGAGTAGAGGGCGAGAGACGAGGAAACAGTCAGTTGTAATAAGTACTGAACGATAAATATAGCACACAATACATTATAGAGATGAAAACTTAGCTCTGAGAGTTGATGTTGAATGTTCCATTGTGCTAAACCACCTTAAAGTTATTATATCTCTACTCTTTATTTTAAACTCCCCCAAATTTTCAGGATATTCCAATCTTTAGTCACTTACCCTTGTTGCACAGGCTGTAACTGCAAGATCACTTGGGTTTTAGTGTCTTCAGGGTTCTCCCCTTCATTTCCTTCAGTGGGTACCACAACCACATCCCCCACTGGGACACTCACTTCTGCATTAGCCATCTTTTACATGAAGTCCGATAGCTGGGAATGCTGTCAGAAATAAGAAGCACCAGTAATTTTGTCTGATTTGAAAAGATGACAACCATAGGAAAGGAACAGCAATATAATAACTATTAATTCCAAGGGCATCCTGGAGATCATGGTCTCCTGAAAAAGATGGCAATTGTGAGAAGGGGCAGACATCTTTCCGCAGAAATGCCTTTGGACTCACTACCTGCTGGAGATTTTCTTAGCATGTGTGATTCACCCAGTGGTATGCTGCAGGCAGCTCCGCCAGCTCCTGAGAACCAACTGTGCACGTGCCTGTGTGCTTAGTCGTGTCCGATTCTGCGACCCCACGGACTATAGCCCACCAGGCTCCTCTGTCCATGGAATTTTCCAGGCAAGAATACTGGAGTGGGTTGCCATTTCCTACTCCAGAGGATCTTCCTAACCCAGAGATTGAACCCGCAGTTCTTGCATCTTCTGCACTGCAGGTAGATTCTTTACCACTGAGTCATAGGGGAAGCAAACTCTGTACATCTCTTTGCAACTCCCGGTTTAGCAACATCAAGTTTGTAACTTGAAATCAGTGATGCTGGGAGTATATACACCAAAGAAACTGGCAAGCATTACAAATCAGGGTATTTTTTATTCTAGAGAGCTGGTATATAACACATCACTAGTTCCATCCTAAGTGCTTAGAAAGTAAGAATCATCTATTTTCTTTGCAACCAGCCATTACACTTCATCAAGTGTTCTGAAACTAAGTTGCTGGAAAAAGAAAGATGATTTGCATTGTGTGGTTGTTTAATAAATGCTGTGTCCAACTGTATGACCTCCAGGAACATCTTAATACCTCTTTGCCTCAAACTGAATGGAGATAGGATCTTGCCTGACACTTCACTTGCAGAGCTGTTGGGGAAACTAGTGTCCAGTACCAAAAGATCTTTGACTCTAAAGTAACTCAAAGCATTATTTCAATCTTAATGAAAACTCAGAGGGTCCTAAGTTATTCTGCAGCTGCTAGTCTTCACAGCTGAAAAGGAAGGAGAGGGTCATGTAAGAGAATACAGATAAGCGTACTGTGTTGACTGAGATATGTGAGTACTTGAAGATGATTAGGACTGCAATGAACCATGCCTAGACCCACAGTGGATATGTATTTGGTACTCAAGATGACCAAATCCACATTTCAGCTCTGCCACAGCAATTGTTTGCCTATAATACACACATTTAACATAGCTCTCAAAGTCTCCCTCATTGGCTCCCCAAATTTTCCAGTTTTATCTGTAACTATAATACCCCAAGAACCTTAAAATCCAGGCACATCAATCTCTCACTGAATTCTGGACATGTAACATGTATAGGTTTCTGTACCTTTGTTATTCTGTAAGGCCCAAACTCCTTTCTCCCTCATCTCCTTCTCCCTTCAAGGCCCAGTTCACAGCTCAGTCCTCCACAAAGCCTCGACCTCCCCCTTTTCTTTCCTGTAGGCCCCCAATACTTGCTTGCCGCTCTCCTCTAGTGTTTAACAACACTGTGCCTTGTACAGAGGGTAACTGAACATACATCTGCCTCCATGACCACACTGTGAAGACAGGTGCTGCTTCTCTAAAAATCCTGTCTCCTGCAGCCTTATTCACTGCAGGCACTGACATACAGCAGTTCAGTCAATTTTTGTTTGTGTCTGACCAAGTTAAAATTCCTCACATATGACTTAGACCTGCCCTTTATGATTCTCACATTGAAACTTTTTCCTGGATTCAACACCTCCTATATCCAAAAACCTCTTAAAATATCTTAGGCATTTTAAACTGAAAGCATGTTCCCTCTCAAACCTGCTCCTATGTTCCCTGCCTCAATAAATGGCGCTACCCTCCATCCATTTTCTCAAGCCAGAAACCAAGGAGCTATTTTTGACTCCTCTTTCTAAATTCAACCAACCACCAAGTAAATCCTAGCCATTTTATCACCTATACATCTCTTTTAACCATCCTCCACTCTCCATCTGTGCTGCCATCATCATATGCTGAACCAACACACTGTTACCTGGATTTTTCCAGCTTCTTCTCATCAGTATCCTAACCTCTGGTCTGGATCTCCAACTCATTAGATAGCAGACAAAATGATCTAAATAAAGACCATTTCCTCCACTTAACAAACCCTTCAGAGCATTCCCTTTGCTGCGATTACAGTGCAAACACCCTGACTTACAAAACCCACCAAATCTGTCCTCTGCCCACCCTGCTGGCCTCATTTCCCACAGTGCTTCTTCTCACATTGTGGGCTCCTGCCATTGCATTTTTTCCAAATTCTCAAACATGCCATATTTCCTCACCTGAGCCTTCACACTTATTTGCTCTACCTGGAATTCTTTTTTTCTGTCCTTTTTGGCAAGTCACTGCTATACTTTTGTGACGTTTAAAACATCACTTCCTCAGAGAGGCCATCTGTGACTTCCTTGACTAGATTTGAGGGGGTCTTTTTGTCTCCTCAGCGCCTGGAGCATCCCTGTCACAACCATCAGCCCACTCTGTCAGTCTCTCCTCACCAGACTGCATCCTGGGAGAGAAAAGCTAGCTTTACTTTTTTTAACAGGCTTCCCTATGCTAGCTCAGTGCCTAGGGCCACAAGTGCAATACTTTTCAAATATCAGACTTCTATTTACAAAACTGCCTACCTAAAACTTCCTAAGGAAATCTGGTACACAACAGGTACGTAATAAATTTTCATGCAATCAGTGACTCACTTTACCCTAAAAGACTTCTAGAACTTTCTACATCTTTAATTTAGGGGATATAAATTTGCTTAGAAAGCCTGAGCTGGCCCTAACGATGGGGAGAAATCACATCGGACACAGTTAGGCTCCTTAGATATGAAAAGGGATGGTATCTGTTCTTAAGGAACTACAGAAAGGAAAGAGATATGTGACACTGTCATACAGTAGAGGAAAAAAGTAATTACAAGATACTAAAATATACAATCTGAACTTCTGTAAATTAAAAGTTTAAAACTGGAGGCGGGGGATGGGAAATCAATAGATGAGTTTGGCTGACTGCCAGAAACAGAACCTAAATGATTAGGACCTTTGAGTCTAAAAAATGCCAAAAGGGATATGATGAAGTATAAAATGCCATCAAATCCTAGAATAAGTGAACTGATCGATATCTTTAAAGTTTGAACTATAAAAATGTAGGATGAATTGAAATAATCACAGCTAACATTTGTCAGACACTTATTTGTTGTCAAGTACTATCCTGTTACATATTCAATGAATTTAAAAGATACAATACTTTAGCATATAACAATCGTAGATAATTTATTATTTCAAAAAGGTGGTTTAAATGTTAAAATTAACAGCATAGGTAAATTAATGTGTTAGAAAAGCAAAATTAGAAGGATGCTTCTAGTTCAACCTTCTACCCTAAGGTTGAGTCCTCTCTCTACAATACTCTGAATAAGTGGTTGACTAACTTCTTGATTAATACTTTCCTCAATAAGAACTCATATTTTACTTCTTACCCCTCCCACACCTTGGAACTCAAAAGCAATATTATGGCTGCTTCTCTAACCTTCTGAGAGTTTACCAGAAAAGATAATTATAATCATCCACAATAAGTCTTTCATTGTCAGTCAGAGACACAGGTCTGATCCCACATGGCAATTCTTACATTCCTCAGAGAAGCAAGTTTGGGTTGAATATCTCTTACTTCCCTAAATACCATATTTCGAGCAAGAAACCCTAACCAGCTCTACAGACTACACTGGCTAACTGGAAGGTCATTTCTTTGAGCTGAGTGTAAATTGAAAAGTGGCTCTTGTTTATAGCAACAAAAACTAAGGGAAGATGAGTAAGTTGCTCCTTTGGGTATTTCATGGATGGGACCTTGGAGTATTCATTGTGGAATCACACAACACTCTGTAATTCTAAGAGAACACACATAAGGGAAATATGTCAAACTTCTGTGAAAAGGAAGAATTATTTGTAGTTATTTTCAAAGACAAGACAGACACCTTGAAAGTAACTACGTGACTACTCACGTAAACTATCAAAAAATTAAATCAATGATAGCTGACCTACTCTGGATTAAATTCATCTTTGTGTTTTGAAAAGTTTAAAAAACATGGCAAGATGTAAGCACAAGTGTCACATAGGAACATGACATTTGGTAGCTGAGAGGGAGTCATAAAAATACCATATATCTTGAAATTTTCTAACTCCAAAATGTATTTGTTTCATACTTTAATTTTGGTAGACTATGTAGCCTATTCTAAGAAATTTCCAACTTAAAAACTTTATTATTACATGAGGTCAAAACTCCTTGATTTTTTTTCCCTTCTTTATTTGGTTTCATGGTAGCGCTACCAGATATAATGAAGCCAACAGATCACTACACGGACCACTGAGGTAAAAAGCTGGAGCAAATGAAGTTTCCGATGAATCACTTAATAGCGACCACTCTTGAAGGTGTTTGGAGAAGCAACTGCAAAAAGGGTTTTTTGAAGGGTCAACCTACTACAGTTGAGGAGATTTCTTCTTAGGACAAGAACAAAACACAGCCCAAACTAACCCCATGAAGCTGAGTACAAGTTGGCTATTCAATAGGTTTGCTGTAAACACGAGTAAGCAACTAACAGGTAACTAATGAAAAAAGTCGTCAGTAGACAATAAATACACATAATTGATAAAAGGCTGACAAATTAGGTCAGTCCAACAATTTAATGAAAAAGTTCCCCAAACGTTCCATAAGCAAAGAGAGAGAAAAGAATCCTGTGAGACTAAAATTAGCTGATCCTCTCTTTCCTTAATCCTCCAGGTTAAGGAGGAAAATGCCACTTCTTGGTTCTCCTAAATAAACAAGAGTTAAGGCCCCTGTTTGTGTTTGTTAGGAAGTGTTTTTGCATTTCTCTCATCTTGAGAGAATGCCTCCTCCTCCTCAGACAGCCAAAGCTGCCCATGATCAAGACTTGACGTGTCTTAGTCCGGATGGATCACACGCCAAGACCCTCAAGAGTCTGCTCTCACCTCTCCTGCCCCTCAGTTAGGAAACACCAGGCCGATTCCCCCTTCATTTTAGAAAGCAGGGATATGCTAGCCTTCTTCCCAACAATCATCTTCTCTCCGGTCCTCAAAAACTCAGGTTTCCCCATCCGCAACAGGCCACATCACCCTGCTCTGTACCTATATGAGGTACTCCAAGCTCTTTTATTTTCTCACAGATCTGGACCCTTCTCATTCCTTCCTCTGGAGGCTCTGAGGTGTCTTCCTACCGCCCCCTCATCTAGGGGAAGGTAGAGGCCTGCTCAATTTCCCTTGGAGCTCTTCTTCCTTGTCCCCTGCGTACTGGACCTGTCACTGTGCCTTCAGGGAAGCACCTGCCTCTTTTCCCCTGGGCTGAATGGCCGAGGCCTCTAGACGCCCCCGGGTGAAGCTTGGACACTCTTTTCCTCAGCAGAACCCACTCTCTGCCCTGGCTGCCCACCCCAAGGCTCCGAGAGATCCTCCCGGGCAGGCAGCGGGCTTCCTTCACTCTTCGCCGCCCCCTCCTTTCACCACTACCCCCTATCCCAAGCGCGACCCAGGCCTCATCCCCAGCTCCTCATCGAAGGGCCTGTTGCTCCCAGGATCCCGCCCTTAGGGATACCCCCTGGATCCCCAGACCCCTCCCCGGGGTCCTAGATGTCAGGGCCTCTCAGTCCGGAGTCGCTCCGGCCCTTCCTGGTCCCTCGGCAGAGGACTTCCGGGCCCCTCGGTCCGGGGGCGCCTGGGCCCCCCAGTGCCAGACTCGCTGGCCCCCCGCCCCTCTCGGCCGGGGGCCGGACCCGAGCGGCGCGGCCGGCCGCGCTGGGGGCGGCCCGGCTGCTCAGGCGGACCCAGCGGCAGCGTCCCCCCACCCCCCCGCGGCGCCGCGACGTCCGCTCGCTCCCCGGCGGCGGCGGCGGCACGCACAGGGCGTGGGGAGGCGCCCGCGGAGGCAGCAGCCCCCCGCCCCCTGCGCGCCCGCCCGCCCTCGCCGGCCGCCGCGCGGCCCCCGCG
>SJYQ01000240.1:0-38212 GCA_006410935.1 Redunca redunca | reverse complement strand
CTCTACTAAGTAGCTTCTTTTCACTCCCGTTTTGCAGATAAAACACAGGAGGCCAAGAGAAATGAATGAACCCCTCAAGGTCACCAAACTTGTAAGTAGTATAGCCAGGATGCAAACCCAGGTCCTTTTTGTGGAGTGTGTAGTTATAAGCACTCATATAGTTGCTACCTTTATTAAGAATGAATGAGGTGGTGGTATGCAGGCACTTTTTTGAGTGGAGGGGAGGGAGTTGCTTCCCCATCTTGCTTGCTCTTATGACTCACATCTCTGTTCTCTGTCATGAGGAAGTAACAGGAAGTTTTACAAGGCTCTTGATTCGAGGCAGGAGGCAGCCCAGGAGTCAAACAATAGAAAAGAATTTGGGGGCTAGACAACCTGGATTCTAGGCTTGGTTATCAGAACTCATCACTGCAGATGGTGAGTGCAGCCATGAAATTAAAAGAAGCTTACTCCTTGGAAGAAAAGTTATGACCAACCTAGACAGCATATTCAAAAGCAGAGACATTACCTTGCCAAAAACAGTCCATCTAGTCAAGTCTATGGTTTTTCCAGTAGTCATGTATGGATGTGAGAGTTGAACTATAAAGAAAGCTGAGTGCCGAAGAATTGATGCTTTTGAACTGTGGTGTTGGAGAAGACTCTTGAGAATCCCTTGGACTGCAAGGAGATTCAACCAGTCCATCCTAAAGGAAATCAGTCCTGAATATTCATTGGAAGGAATGATGCTGAAGCTGAAACTCCAATACTTTGGCCACCTGATGCGAAGAACTGACTCATTTGAAAAGACCCTAATGCTGGGAAACATTGAAGGCAGGAGGAGAAGGGGATGACAGAGGATGAGATGGCGGGATGGCATCACTGAATCGAGGGACATAACTTTGAGTAAACTCCGGGAGTTGGTAGTGGACAGGAAGGCCCGGCGTGATGCAGTCCATGGGGTCACAAATAGTCAGACACAACAGCAACTGAACTGAACTGATCAAAGCTCAGGGATCTTGGCCAAGTCACATCTCCTTTATGCCTTGATTTCCTCATCTGTAAAACTAACTTTTCTCACTGTGCCCATCTCTCAGGGCTGTTTGCAGGATCAAATGAAGAGGTTTAGTATCCACATTCATATCTATTCTTATGATCAAGAATTTACACATTAGCAGATGATTCTGAATATAATAGGGACTGGTCATGACTGGACTCTTGACCTTTGTGAACTATTTCATAGCGATACCATCTATATATATTTTTTTCATCTATATCTTTTGATTATGCATCATGCACTCATGGAACATTTACCAAAATCCTGTCCCTGTCTTCCAGAAGCTCTCGGTCTACCTTCTTCAGAGACAGAATTGTAAACATACAAGGCAGTACAGTGTGATAGGTGTTATGGTAGAGACACAAACAAAGCACTGAAAAAGTGCAAAGGACTCTCCCTGGAGGATTCCTGAAAGGCTTCACAGATGAGGGGGCATTTGCACCTAGTCTTAAAGGATGACTAGGAGTTCATCGAGGAGAAGGCAATGGCACCCCACTCCAGTACTTTGCCTGGAGAATCCCATGGATGGAGGAGCCTGGTGGGCTGCAGTCCATGGGGTCGCTAAGAGTTGGACATGACTGAGCGACTTCACTTTCACGAATTGGAGAAGGAAATGGCAACCCACTCCAGTGTTCTTGCCTGGAGAATCCCAGGGACGGGGGAGCCTGGTGGCTGCCGTCTATGGGGTCGCACAGAGTCGGACATGACTGAAGCGACTTAGCAGCAGCAAGAGTTCATCGAAGGGAAAAGTGAGGCAGAACATTCCAAAAAGAACGAGTGTGAAGAGGCAGGCTCAGAACCAGATGGTACTCATAAAGAGTAAAGAGGTATTCTACAAGGAGTGGAGACCCACTGGAGGTTTAAGTCCTTTCTGGCTGTACTGCTAACACCCAGCCCCAGCCCACAGGACTTACCTGGACCACTGAAGTAATTCCTAGTACTCAGCAACCCTGTCCACCCACCTTCTAAATATTATCTACCCTAGGTACCTAGAGAGAGTAATCTTTTAAAGAAACAAAGTAGATGATTTCTGTGTTTAAAAACACTTAAGTAGCTTCCCGTTTCACTTAGAATAAAAACCCAGACCCCTCACTAGGACCACCATGTGTGATCATCTTCCTGCCCTCCTCTGCCCTCACTCCCTGTGCTCCAGACACCATATGTGTGCCTGGAAGCCCTGCACAGGCCCTTGTCACCGGCTCTTCTCTCTCCCTGGGAAGCTCTTCCTTCAGGTTTTCAGGGTTCACTCATCTTTCATTCCTCAGAGGCCTTCCCTGGCTCCCAACCTTAAAGCAGGGTCCCCAGCCACAGTCTATCACTGTTGCTCCCCTTTCCATCAGGGCACTGGTCAGGTTCATTTGGAAGACTCTTCAGGGCACCACATCTGAGAGAGCTCCTATATCCACGTCCTAGTTATGGTCTCCCAACCTCCAGCTGATTTTCATAGCAGTCTCCCACAACATGAAACTCTCCGCATTATATCTTGACCTATTTTGTGTCATCTATTGAGTATGGTACATGGCAAATGTTTTTTGATTAAATGACTGAATAGTCAGAAAAAAAAAAGATAAGATATAGACTGGAGAAGAGAAAGACCAGGACAAGGAAACTTATGTGAGGGAGACTAGGATCATCTTACTAGGATCTTCCCCACAAGACAGAGAGAGAGGCCTCATACAGGGCAGAGTTCATGGCTCTGGACACAGTTCTAGTCGGAACAACAAGTCTTAGTGACCAAGAGAATGTGATGAATGAGAGAAAGGGATGAGGCTATTCCCCAAGTAAAAGAATGAAGTAGCAAGAGTTGGGATTGAGAGAAAGTGGAAATGATAAGTCTACTTGAGCTTCTTCAGTCTGTGATATTTGAGGGGCATCTAAATGAAAGCCTCCAGGAGGAAGTTGGATTGACTTGTCCTGAGGCAAGAATCCAGGGCTAGATTGGAAGACTTGTCAATTAGATGGACGGAAGAGGCCAAGAGTGAATGGGTCACCTAGGGAGAGTGTTCAGTTTTCATTCCAATTCCAAAGAAAGGCAATGCCAAAGAATGCTCAAACTACTGCACAATTGCACTCATCTCACATGCTAGTAAAGTAATGCTCAAAATTCTCCAAGCCAGGCTTCAGCAATATGTGAACCATGAACTCCCTGATGTTCAAGCTGAAAAGGCAGAGGAACCAGAGATCAAATTGCCAGCATCTGCTGAATCATGGAAAAAGCAAGAGAGTTCCAGAAAAACATCTATTTCTGCTTTATTGACTATGCCAAAGCCTTTGACTGTGTGGATCANGGCATCTGGTCCCATCACTTCATGGGAAATAGATGGGGAAACAGTGGAAACAGTGTCAGACTTTATTTTCTTGGGCTCCAAAATCACTGCAGATGGTGACTGCAGCCATGAAATTAAAAGACGCTTACTCCATGGAAGAAAAGTCATGACCAACCTAGATAGCATATTGAAAAGCAGAGACATTACTTTGCCAACTAAGGTCCGTCTAATCAAGGCTATGGTTTTTCCTGTGGTCATGTATGGATGTGAGCGTTGGACTGTGAAGAAAGCTGAGAGCCGAAGAATTGATGCTTTTGAACTGTGGTGTTGGAGAAGACTCTTGAGAGTCCCTTGGACTGCAAGGAGATCCAACCAGTCCATTCTGAAGGAGATCAGCCCTGGGATTTCTTTGGAGGGAATGATGCTAACGCTGAAACTCCAGTACTTTAGCCACCTGATGAGAAGAGTTGACTCATTGGAAAAGACTCTGATGCTGGGAGGGATTGGGGGCAGGAGGAGAAGGGGACGACAGAGGATGAGATGGCTGGATGGCATCACGGACTTGATGGATGTAGGTCTGACTGTAGGTGAACAGGGAGGCCTGGCGTGCTGCAATTCATGGGGTCGCAAAGAGTCGGACACGACTGAGCGACTGAACTGAACTGAGGGAGAGTGTTCAGGGAAGGAAGAAGGAACCTAGAGGCCCAAACATGGGCAGCATTAAGCCCTGAGGAAACTAAAGGAACCAACTGAAAGTGGTCAGAGTGATTAACTCCCTGGACAGAAGAGAGCGAAGCCCAGAGAGCAGGCAGGGAGCTTCCAGAAGAAGGGGATGGCACTAGCCATGCCAGATATTGCAGAGAGCTCAGGCAAGGGAAGAAAAAGGTCACTGAATGTGGCAACTAAGAGGTCATTATTGATCCTTCAAGGATGGGGTCACCTCTGAGGTTAGGAAGGAGGCCAGATTCTAGTGGCTCAAATGGTAAGTGGGAGGAGAATTAGCAGAAACAGTGAGTAGAGACAATATTTTTTGACCAAAAAAAATGTTTTTTTGACTCGTGGTTTTTTTTGTTGTAGTAAGAACACTTAACATGAGATCTAGTCTCCTAACAGGTTTTTAGGTGTGCAATACAATATTATTATCTGTAGGCACAATGTTGTATGGCATATCTCTAGCATTTATTCATCTTTTCTTCATCTGTTGTATATATATACATTTTCTTTTTTATTTATTATTTTTTATTGGAGTATGATTGGTTTACAATGTAGTGTTCATTTCTGCTGTACAACAACAACAACAATTTTTAACAAAAAGGAGAAACTAAGATATAAAGGACCAAGATAATTATTTTAGGAGGAGAGGGACTTCCCTGGTGGTCCAGTGGTTAGGACTCTGAACTTCCACTGCAGGGGCCCCAGGTTCCACCTCTGGTCGAAGAACTAAGATCCTGCAAGTCTCTGTGGGGCCAAGATAGAAAATAAATAATAATGATACATTAACAGAAAAAGTCATGTGAAGGTCTTCCTTTTTATTTTTTCACTTATTTTTCCTGTAATCCCATTTCACTGCAGAAAATTGTAAAATGCATAATAGGATGGAGAGGGACTTCTCTGGTGGTTCAGTGGTTAAGAGTTTGCCTGCCAGGTTTGATCCCTGGTCTGGAAAGATTCCCATGTGTCTTGGGGCAACTAAGCCCATGCACCCAACTACTGAGCCCACACACCTAAACTACTGAAGCCTGTGTGCTCTGGAGCCAGGGCTCTGCAACAAGAGAAGCCACTGCAATAAGAAGCTCAAGCACCGAAACTAGAGAGTAGCCCCCACTTGCTGCAACTAGAGAAAAAGACCTAGCATGGTCAAAATAAATAAAGAAATAAAAATAAAAGGATGGAGAAGCAAGGGAAAAAACCCACTTATTTAACATGGAATATATTTCCTTCCAATCTGTTTTCTATGCATTTTTTCCTTATCATGAAGAAATACCTTGAACATGCAATCCATGTTATCCATGTAGTATAACATGTTTCCTAAGCATTGAAGAGAATAATTTTTCTTCTCCTTCTTCTCCCCTCCCCCTCCCCACCCCACCCCATCTCGTTTCCTTCCCTTCTTCTTTTAAATATGAGACATATTTGAATGACCAGTTTGGCTGTATCCTTCCCTATAGCATTCTTGGGTCTCTCTGATTTCTAAGCAGACAATTTTATTTGGGAGACAATTCTGTTCATTTTGATTGAATAAAAAACCAAACAGTGGAAGGGCCAAACATAACCTTGGGGGAAGCTGGCAAGGTGAGGAAAGGACCCCATCTGGGATCTTCAAGGCACTTAGGCCCCCCTGGTTAGACTGTAGGTATGAGCTGGACATAGGCCCACCATGGCTGCATGGTTTGAAAACAGAAGGGAACCTGAGGGGTAGTGGTATCAGGCCTGCTGAGAGCTAGCTCTAAGCATGTTAGATCTATATAGCCTCCAAGGTCCTGTTATTAACCCAGTGTAATATGAGAGGTTAAGAACTTTCCCACGTTCAGAGGATTCCCTGGTGGTCCAATCATTAGGACCCACTGCCAAGGGCCCAGGCTCAGTCCCTAGTTCAAACTAAGATTCTATGCAAGCTACACAGCTAAAAAAAGAAAAACAAAAAACTTTCTTACGTTCATACATCTATTTATTGGCTAGCTTGTATTTGAACTTAGGTAGTTGATTCCAGAGCCCATGCTCCTAGTTATCCCACCAGGGAACTTCTACCCCTGGTCACACATAAAATCACTCGGGGTGGTCTTATAAAATACCTGTACCAGAGCCCCATCCCAGATGAATTCGACTGGAATCTGTGGGGGTGGAGTCTGGCCATGAATATTTTCTAAAATGGCCTTCAATGACTCTAGGGGACAGCCAGGTGGAAAACCTGCAGCTCTGCTGGCACTTGACTACGTCTATTCCAAGCCCAGTAACAACAGCAGCAGCGTGAATAACAACAGCTGAAGTTTACTAAGTGCCAGCCCATTTTAAACACGTGGTATTAATGTACTTGGAAGGTACGAGTAGGGTCCCCATTTCATAGATAGGAAAACCAAGGTCACATAGTTGGTATGCAGTAGAACCAGAATCTGGGCTCTTGACTTCAGGCTGTGCTATGGCCTAACCAAGATGATTTCCTGAGACTGGCTGCTGACAGGATTGAAGGGAAAAGAAACTAACATTTCTTGAGCCCTTCCTCTGTGTGCAGTGTACTAGAAGTTTTTCCATAGATAAAATTCCAGGTAGGGAATTTCCTTTCCAGGTAGGGAGTGATTCCCCTTTTCTCAGAAGAGGCAAAACAGGCTCAGTGAAATTAAGGGGCACAGCCTCAGGTTACAAGTTCCAGAAGTTGCAGAGCTGCCACTCCCAGTGGGTCTGTCCAAAGTCCAAGCTCTATTCACTTATTTGGAGTAACTAAAATCATCAAAATCACAGAGACAAAAAATGGAATAGTGGTTACCAGGAACCGGGGTAAAGGGAGTATTTGAGAAGCTAGTGTATATAATGGGGACAGAATTTCAGTTGAGGATGGTGCAAAAGTTCTAGGAATGGTTGTTGGTGATGATAAACAATGACATGAATGTACTTAATGCCTCTGAACTGTACACTTAAACATGGCAAATTTTATGTTAAGTATATTTTTATAATAATTTTAAAAATTAAAATGAATAAATAAAATAATTAAATAAAAGACAGAGAAGAGCAAGGTTTTGGGCGTGCCTATGATGTCCCTGGCCCTGGGCAGGAAGCTGGCTGCCAGCTGAGGGAACTTAGGCTCTACCAGGCATAACAGTGCCCATGCCAAGTGGCTGGTAGATAGCACGTGCTCATAAGTGTAGTTCCTGGGACTTACCTGGTGGCCCAGTGGTTAAGACTCCAAGCTTCCATTGCAGGAGGCACAGGTTCAATCCCTGGTCGGGGAACTAAGATCCTGCATGCCACACAGCATAGCCCAAAATAATAATAATAAGTATAGCTACAGATGGGGAGACTTAGGCCCAGAGAGGGTCTTAACTGTAGCTATTGGAAGGACTGATGCTGAAGCTGAAGCTCCAATACTTTGGCCACCTGATTCAAAGAGCCAACTCATTGGAAAAGACCCTGATGCTGGGAAAGATTGAAGGCAGGAGGAGAAGGGGACGACAGAAGATGAGATGGTTGGATGGCATCACCAACTCAATGGACAGGAGTTTGAGCAAGCTCCAGGAGATGGTGAAGGGCAGGGAAGCCTGGTGTGCTGTGGTCCATGGGGTCACAGAGTCAGATACTATTGAGCAACTGATGGACAGCGACTGGGCTCTGTTATGAAAGGCAGGTGGGTGGTGCCAGTTGGAGTATTAAAAATAATACCAGCTGGCATTTGAGTGCTTATGTCATTCCAGACATGATTCCCAGTCCCTCTGTGAGTATGGATTACCTCATCTACTCTTCACAAGCCCTGCTGTGAGGAGGGTACCATTATTGTGTTCCTTTTACAGATGAGGAGACTGAGGCTGAGACAGAGATTGATTCAAGGTCACAGAGCCAGCAGGACTTGAATCTTGTCCTCTCTGACTCCAAAACCAGCAAGTTAGCCTTTTGCTTGGGTGGCGGTGGTGGACATTAGGGGTGGGTGGGGCTGGTGTAGGGGAGGAGGTGATTCATTTGACTGTATCTGGATTCATCACAGAGTTTTTTCTTTTGCACCCACGGGAAGAACTTCCTCTTTTTCTGATTCAGTCCCCATATCGGCTTCTGAAAATGTGATACAGAGGGTGGGGAGTTAGAAGCAAAAGTACAGGCAGTCTTTAGTAAACAAAGATTTTTTTGAGTAGTCTCTATGTAGCAGGCAATGGTCCAGGGGCTAGGAGTCCTGCAGTGAATAAAACAGATTTTGTCTCGGTTCTCATAGAGATTGTATTGCGCAGTGCATATGTTGGGGGTAGGTGGGTAGAAAGATAGGGGAAGTTGGGAAGAAAGGAGGGAAATGGATATAGACAAAGGGCAGGATATGCCAGGTATGGTAGGGCTATGAAGGAGATGTGCCAGGGAGAGATTAAGAGAGAATATCACTGAGGAGGGGACCTAACTAGACATAGTTAAGTGAACAGGGAAGGCTGGCTCAGGAGCTAAGGCCTGAAGGATGAGAAGATCCCAGCTGAAGATCCGGAAGTAGAGTGTTTCAGGATTCTGTGGGAAACAGCAGAGGCAAAGGCCATGAGACCCTCACATGTTGGAGGAACTTGGAGAAGGCCAGTCAGGCTGAAGCAGAGAAACAGAAAGAAGTCAAGAGAAGACCCCAGTGCCAACACATGTGAGGTCTTGTAGACCCGGATGAGGAGTTAAAGGTTAATTCTAGGTGACAGGAAGGCCACTGGAGGAGTTAAGAATGAAGACTCGAAGGCAGCACGACAGGAAGTCAAAAGACCACTAGGAGATTCTGGTTGTAATAGAACAGGTGATGGTGATGGTTCAGATCAAGTGGGGATTCAGAGAGGAGGTGGTCTTAGAGGGGTCTCTGGGAAGTGACTAAGTGATGGAGGTGTCATTTGCAGAGGTGGAAGAGACAAGAGAAGAAGCAGGCTTGATGGGGGATGGGAATCTAAGGGGAAGTGGGGATAGAAATTATGAAATAATTGCAGAGTTAGCTGTCCATGCAGCTGGAGACAGCGTTCTGGGCTGGAAGCAGATATCAGAGAGGAGGGACCAGAGGCTATCCTTCTAAGGACCCATAGGTCATACCTCTTCACAGATGGATAACATAGGGTCCAGAGGATATCTGAAGTTTTTGTTTAAAATTGTTTATCAACATTTACAAATCCAGAGATATCAAATAAAAGGTTTTCTGCCTCCTTTTCTAAATTGGTTGCTCTGGTCACACTGGGCCCTTCCCCGTGTACTAGGAAGGCCGTAGCAGGCTGGTAGGGGAGCCCACTGCTCCTCCAGATTGAACATAGACTCTTCAGCTGATCCCACCACAGCAGGCCTGCCACAGATTCCACTCAAAGCCTGGTCCTGGCAGTCCCAGAGTTTCAATTTCTGGCATGGGCAGGAGGTGACACCATAGAAGAGGAAGAAGTTGGTCTGGGACACAGTATATACTTTCTCCCATTCCGTAGTGGTTATTGATAGTGGTTGTGTGTGTGTTAGTCACTCAGTCGTATCCAATTCTTTGCACCCCCATGGACTGTAGCCCACCAGGCTCCTCTGTTCCATGGAATTCTTCAGATAAGAATACAGGAGTGGGTAGCCATTCCTTTCTCCAGGGGATCTTCCTGATCCAGGAATCTAACCCCACTCTCCTGCAGTTCAGGCAGATGCTTAACTGGGTGCTGCTGCTGCTGCTGCTAAGTCACTTCAGTCGTGTCCGACTCTGTGCGACCTGATAGACGGCAACCCACCAGGCTCCCCTGTCCCTGGGATTCTCCAGGCAAGAACACTGGAGTGGGTTGCCATTTCCTTCTCCAATGCAGGAAAGTAAAAGTGAAAGTCACTCAGTTGTGTCCAACCCTCAGCGACCCCCGGACTGCAGCCTTCCAGGCTCCTCTGTCTGTGGGATTTTTCCAGGCAAGAGTACTGGAGTGGGGTGCTGTTGCCATCTCCATTTACTGGGTGAGCCACCAGGAAAGCCCATTGATTATTGATGTGCACAAATGTTGTAAATTCTAATGAAGTCCAATTTACTTATGTTTTCTTTTGTTGCCTGTACTTTTGATTTCATATTTAAGAAATCATTACCAAACCCAATGTCATAAAACTTTCCTATTTTCTTTTAAGCACTTTTTAGTTTTAGCTCTTAAATTTAGATCTTTGATTTATTTTTTCTATGTGGTTTAAGGTAAGAGTTCATTCAGCTTCATCCTTTTGCACGTGGCTATCCAGTTTTCCCAACGCTATTTGCTGAAAAGACCGTCATTTCACTATTAAATGGTCTTGGCATTCCTATCAAAAGTCATTTGAGGCCATGATCTGTTTCTGCATTCTCTATTCTATTCCATTGGTCTACATGTTTGTTTTTACACCAGTACCACAATATTTTTACTTACTTTGCTTTGTAGTAAGTTTTGAAATCAGGAAGTGTAGTCCTCCAACTTTATTCTTTTTCAAGAGTGTTTTTGGTACTCAGAGTCCTTTGAGATTCCAAACGAATTTTAGGATGGGTTTTTCTATTTCTACAAAATATGTCATTGGGATTTTTACAGGATTTTTTGCATTGAATCCACAGATTACTTTGGATAGTATTGGCATTTTAATAAGATTATGAACATGGACGACCTTTCCATTTGTTTCTGCCTTCTTGAATTTCTTTCAACAATGTTTTGTAGTTTTCATGTACAAGCTACACTCCTCCTTGGTTAAGTTTCTCCTCCTTGGTTAAATTTCCTAAGTATCATATAAACATTCCTAAGTATTTTTTTCTATTATTTTTAAAAATATTTTTCTGATATTATTTTTTAATATTATTGTAAATGGAATTATTTCTTAATTTTCTTTTCAGTTAGCGTATAGAATACAATTTTTGTGTGACCTTCATTTCTTATCAGTGGTCACTGATTGCAACATTGGAGATACAGACCAATAGGGGAGCTCAGGAATCAGATTTGGTTGGTTTCAGGAGATAAGCCATGCTGGCATTTGCCTACCTGAAGGATGGAAACTTCCTCCTCTCTTCTGACAAACTGTACTTCCCTGGTGACTCAGATGGTAAAGAATCTGCCTGCAATGTTGGATACCTGGGTTTTATCCCTGGTTTGGGCAGATACCCTGGAACAGGGAAAGGCTACCCACTCCAGTATTCTGGCCTGGAGAATTCCAGGGATTGTATGGAGTCATGCAAAGAGTCGGACATGACTGAGAAACTTTCATTTTCACTTCTCTGACACCCTTTCCCCCTCCATCCTTCAAAATACCAAAACTTCATAGCCTCTCAAAATCCATATTCTTGAACCACCTCCCCTCCCATCACCCACCTGCAGTAAACCCATCCTGTTGTGAGTCTACGATATGATTAGAAGTAAGTCTATAGGGGGTGGGTCAAGGAGGGCCTCCCTGGGGAAGTGACATTTGAACTGACACAAAGAATGAGGAGGATTTAGTCACTTTGGGAAAATTCGAGAGGAAGACAGAGAAAATTTACAGTTTTATTAAAATACAATTTACATAAAACTTACCCATTTTAAGTGTACAATTTAATGATTTTAGGAAACTCATAGATTTATGCAACATAATTTACTTGTAGAGCATTTCCTTCATGGCAGAAAGATGCCTCATGCCCATTTGTAGTCAGTCCCTGCTCTCAACTCCAGTCCCAGGCAATCACTAACCTACTTTCTGTCTCCATAGCTTTGCTTCTTCTGGACATCTTGGGTAAAAGGAATCATATAATATATGGTCTTTACTGACCCAGTCAGTAAAGAAGCCATTCTTTGTGAATCTGATTTTATTTTTCATCATTAGTATTCCAGTGACTCATCTACCCCATAGTTTCTGAGAACTAACTGGAAAATATAGAGAAATAAAAGGAAAAAAGCTTCACTCTCCCAGTAAATCTTCCATCTGTAATAGATTCCATTTTGGTTGACATTTCTCTTGTATATTACTCTGTGCAGTCAGAGCAAGTTTCCTTTCAGAAGATCTGGACTCATCTCTTGACCCTGCTACTTTCTAGCTCTGTGTTGGGGGCCTTTCAGAGCTTCTGTTTTCTCATTCATTAAGTGAGCAAAACAATACAACCAGCACTCTGTATCCTTGGGTTTTGGTTGATTTTTCAACCAACCACCGATTTAAAAAACAGAAGAAACCCATAAAGTTCCAAAAGGCAAAACTTGATTTTGCTGCCCGCCTGCAGCTATTTTACAAGCATTTACCTTGTTTTAGGTATTGTAAGTAATCTAGAAGTGATTTTAAATATACCTGGAGGATGTGCAGAGGTTACATGCAAGTATGGTAAAAAATCAGCCTGCCAAGGCAGGAGACACAGATTCCATCCCTGGTTGGGGAAGATCCCCTCCCTGGAGGAGGAAATGGCAACCCACTCCAGTCTTCTTGCCTGGAGAATTCCACAGATAGAAGAGCCTGGAGGACTACAGTCTGTGGGGTTGCAAAGAGTTGGAGACGATAGCACGCAGGCACACACACTATGCCATTTTATATACGGTACTTGAACATCTGTGGATTTTTTGTATCCAAGGGGGGATCCTGGATCCAACTATCCCACTCCCAACCTGTGTGCTGACTTGGAGTGTGCTACAAATATGCAGATGACACCACCCTTATGGCAGAAAGTGAAGAGGAACTAAAAAAGCCTCTTGATGAAAGTGAAAGTGAAGAGTGAAAAAGTTGGCTTAAAGCTCAACATTCAGAAAATGAAGATCATGGCATCTGGTCCCATCACTTCATGGGAAATAGATNCTTGGAGGGCATTATGCTAAGTGAAAGACAGAGAAAGACAAATATTTTATGATATCACTTATATGGAGAATCTAAAAGATACAACAAACTAATGAATATAACCAAAAAGAAGCAGGTTCATAGATTTAGAGAACAAACTAGTGGTTACTAATGGGGAGAGGGGAGGGTAGAGGTAGGAAAGTGGGAAGTACAAATTACTAGGTGTAAGAGAGGCTACGAGAATGTATTGCACAACATGGGAGATATATAGCCAATATTTTGTAATAACTAAATGGAGTGTAACCTTTAAAACTGTATGAAAAATAAAATTAAAAAGAATAATTAAGACCCAGAAAAAAAGTAAACTGGGTCTTAAAAGGACAGAGTGCAAAAACAAAAATGGAATGCCAGACCCTTAGGAGAATGAAGGGAGCAGTGGCAGAGAAATTAGACTAGTACCATAGCTTGGTGCCTAATGCTGAAGCCGCCTGAAATCTGTGAATCTAGATCTGCGGCAGGGTTACCGGTGGATTGGGAGTTTGGTGGGATGAGGATGGCAACATACAAAGACAGGGAGAACAAGTTGCTGTACCATTCTGGTGGGAGGCAGCTTTTCATGCTGGCAGTACTGCTGCTCACTAAGCTATCACAGCGCTTTGTACAATACTTTTTGGCTGTGGATTCTCGTCCAGCTTAGTTTGGGGACCTGGGCTCTAGGAGGGACTCGGGCTGGAAGGCACTCAGGCTGGAATAAGGTCTTCTTTACAACTCTAGCATTTAGCAGGAATTCAGCAGTTCTCACCAAGCATTTGACATTTATTTGATAGATGAAGTAACCGAAAGCATCAGTTCTAATGATTAGACACTTCAGGCTTCAGGGTGAGAATTCTGAGTTCCAGTTGTGCCTCTGCACTTATTAGTTAGAATTTGGTTAATCTCTCACAGGTTTCCTTTATTGTCTTCTGGATGCGTCCCCGAGGACGCGGATCTTACTTCCCCTACCAGAGATAGTACCCGCGCCCCCTGCAGTGGGAGCGCGGAGTCTTACCCACTGGACCACAAGGTAAGTCCCTCTCACAAGTTTCTTTAAATCGTTAAATGACTTGGAGACGGTAAGGTGTTTATAAAAAGTTCCTGGTGAATAGTAAGCGCTCAACTGTTATTAACTGCCAAACCACAGCCATAAACCATTCTTTCTTGCCGCAAGTTTCTCCGGTTGACGTCCAATAATTAGATATCTTTGGAGTGTTGGTCCCAGGAGATATTACTGTCCTCAGTACAGTTTCAGTTCAGTCGCTCAGTCGTGTCCGACTCTCTGCGACCCCATGGACTGCAGCACGCCAGGCCTGCCTGTCCATCACCAACTCCCGGAGTATACTCAAACTCCTGTCCATTGAGTCGGTGATGCCATCCAACCATCTCATCCTCTGTCGTCCCCTTCTCCTCCCGCCTTCAATTACTGTCCTCACAGCACGACAAAGACAACCACCAAAAATGCCGACCTCTAAGCCATCCGATGGCGTCAATTACCGGTCTTGCTAGCAATATATACAACAAGCTATTTTGGGGAGAAACAACAAGGTCAGGGTTAGTAACGCCGGGATAGAAGGCGCAGAGCTCGCTCACACTACCAGTCACAAGCAGGAAAAACCCCCAAACGCCTAAGCCGAGCTACCCGGCAAGATCACCACCACGTGTCTGAAGGCAGTCCGCGCCTGCGCAACCAGGCGCGCGCCCGCCGGCCGGAAGAGCCGCGCGTTTCCGGGTTGGAGGCGGGGAGCGGTGCCGGAAGTACTCGGGGAGGGCCGAGCAGTCGGACAGGCTGCTGAGACGAACGCTTCACTGGGGCAGTCTCCGCATATCATGGGGAGATAGACGCTGCTGCCTGTGAGTCTTGGGCCCTGGCAGTTGAGGAAGAAGAGCGGGAAGAAGGAGTCAGGACTCAGACCCACAGTGGTCAGTATTTGAAGAGCCAGGTTGTGGAGGAGACGGGGCTGTGTGAGGAATCAGGCTCCTGGGACGGGACTGAGGGGCTCGGGGCTCGGAGAAGATACGGCTGTGGGGACCTGGGCTCCAGACGGGACATAGGGAAAGGGGACGGATGTGAGTTACCCGGCATCCGAGGAAAAGCGGGCTGAGAGGGCCAGACAGGATTGTGAGGACCCACGCTCCTTAGAGGAGAGGGTCGGAAGAGAACGGGGCGTGAAGACACGGTCTCCTAAGAGGTGAAAGCGGAGCTGTAAGGACTTGGGCTGCTAAGCGATAGAAGCAGGACATTGAAGACCATGCTTCTAAGGAAGGATTCAGAAACGGGGCAGCGAAGACTTCGGTTCCTGAGAGACAGGAGTAGTAAGAGGACACGGGTTTGGGAAGAACAGGAGCGGGCAGTGAAGACGGACTTCTGTGGGGACGGGATCGGGGCTTGGAGACTCCGAAGTATCTGAGGGAACAGGGCTGTAAGGACCCGAACTCCTAAAAGCGAAGAGGATAAGGGGCCGTGGCTGTGAGGGAAACGAGCCTCTTAATAAAAGGGAGAGAGTTCGGAAAAGATACAGGGATCCACTTTTTCTCCTCGTAGTCTCTGAACCGAGAGTGGTAAAGGATGTATTCAGGGGAAGATAACGACTCCTTCGCGCTGCCTGCTTGACCTTTTGGCAGGCTTGTTTTGTGTCGGATGCAATCTAGGAAGCCCACTTGCAAGCATCTTTTTCAGCTTCGTTCTGGTAAAGCACCTGGTGTAAAGTTGAAGCAGTTGTATACTTATTAAGTGCTTTAAATCCCATTCTACTCAACTGAGCGCAGATCTCTGCATCTCAAAAAATGAGGATGGTGGAGATGAAAGGACCAGGAAAGATAATCTTTTTTTAAACTCGTATTTTACATATAAGGAAGCTAAAGTCCAAAGAATATTAAGATTACAGTGAGGCCACGACTGATTAGGTCATGATTTTGACACAGTACCCTGCTCTGCATAGCAGGTAGGAGATGCTTACGGTTAATATTCCTTGAAAATATATTTCTAGAATCTTTGCTCTAACTTCAAACTCAAGAGGGAAGTTTTACAGATTCTAGTATTTTATTTTGAGTCTTCTTACTGTATTGACATTGATAAGATGAGTGTCACTTACATGTTAGGAAACCTTTAAATGAAGCTCCTTCCCCCTCAAAAAGATAGTAAGTAATTTAGAAAGTCAGGTTAAAGTAAATTGTGTCCTTTATTTTTAACATAAATATTTAGTGAAGATGGCTGCTTTTAGATAAGGATGGTGGGGATACTAGAACCAGTTACTTTGGTTCTTCAGTAATACCTTTTGCTGAAACTTAGAGTAAGTTTACAGTCCCACAAGTTAAATATTGTTAATTCCATTGTACAGATATATGAAATCAGTGCAGGGATTGAAGTGCCTCACCTGAAATCATTTGCTACTAAGTGACCCAGCCCCAGTCAAATCCAGTTATGTGTTTTTCTAATATTTTTTTCTGTTTTTCTGAGTAGATTCCTCACCATGTCTCAGTTTGCTCTTCAGCAAAATGGAATAGTTATACAAAGCCAAAAGGTCTCCCGCCTCCTCCTCCAGACTCCTCTTAATATCAAGTACTGTAACTTATTAGGGTATTTAAGCAGTGTGCTTTTGAGGGGAACTAAATTCCTGTGTTTTAAAGAAGCACAGATATTCAAGATAGAAAAATGGGACCTGTATAGAACTATCCTCACAGTGGAGTAAGACATATTAATTTTAAATTTAGGAGGCTAAGAAAGACCAATGTGAAGAACAAGGATTTAAATTGGAGTAACTTTATAGTTATTGTAATATTAATTAGATGATTGAGGAAACCAGAATAACTTAGGTCCCAGTGGGTTTGCCTATACTGTTTTCAAATGCCTATATTGAATGCAAGTGATCAAAACTTACACCAAATTATGAGGTAAAGCATGACCATACTGCCATTTCAAAATACCTGATGATTTAATTCATGATAGTTTACTCCTGAGTTATCATTCTCATCTACATTTGCAAATCATATTACTTATTTCACTCATTTGTGGCTCTAGCATTGATTGAGTTATTAGAATAGGATTTCTAAGTAAGTATCTGATCAGAAAACCATTGTGTTAGAGCAGATATGAACATAGAACATATTACTTTTGACCCAAAGTACTTGAGAGGCAACACATCGGCAGTGTTGATAACCTGCTCTGTGAAACAAGTGTGTTGAAGACAAACTTTTAAATCTATACACATGGACTTAATTTTAAATCTTATACTACTTGTTAGAGCTGGAGGAGACTTTAGATTTTGCCTGGTCCTTTTCTAATTATAGGAGTAGAAACTCTGGGCAAAGGCAGCTCACATAACTCAGTGGCATAACTATGGTGGCACCTAGCTCAACTGACTTGCATATTCCCTGTGTCACAGTACCTTTCATCAGCCTCCTGCTGACCATTTGCCACAACTTTTTTTTTAATCCACTTTTCTTTTTTAAATGTCTGTAGTAATAAGAGTAATTATAGGATGCCACTAATACATAGCAGGATGGGTGAAACATTTTAGGCTTAATATACTGACTTTTATAATTAAAATTTAAAAGAGGAGAACATATATAATACACTAGCAAACATTTTAAATTGTACTTACCAGTGCCACACATTTTTCTAAGTGCTTTAGAGTACATAAACTCAGTGAATGGTCACAGCAATCCCATGGGGTATACCTTATGATTAACTCCATTTTCTAGATGAGGAAATTGAGACATAAAGAGATTAGGTAACTTGCTCAAGGACATAAAGCTAATAAGTGGCAGAGTAGGTGCTTGAACCCAGAAACTGCCACCAGAGTCCATCCCTTGGCTGCTGTACTGTACTGCTTTCCTGCTAATTCAAAATTGCCTAAAAACGAAAAAAAAATGGCTGAACAGGATCAAACTAGTCAAAAATCGAGTAGAAAAAAATCCCACATTTCTGTTGCTCTCAGATCTTACAGACTGCAGTAAAATGGATTCTTTGTGGTTTATTTAGGCTGGAAACCATGAGCTTGTTTAGATGCATCTAGAAACCAGTGAGAAGAGAAACAGTCAGGTAGAAAACTCAAATCATTAAGTCATGTACCACAGTGATAAGGCTTTTATGCCATCAGGCTGGTAGCCCCTTTCAGTTTGGGGTTTTTTGTTTGTTTGGATCTTAGTTCTCTGACCAGGGATTAAACTTGTGTTCCCTGAAGTGGAAGCATGGAGTTCTAATCACTGGACTGGCAAGGAATTCCCTACTTAGTATTTGTTTAAATAATAAATTCCTAAACATTTCAGAGGTAAAAGGATTTTAAAGCCAGTCCAGGCACATGATTTCCACATAGTAGGGGCTAGTAAACAGTTTGCTATTATAATTGTTCTCCTCTCAAACTGTCCTACAGTTAATACCTCTGTTTTTAATCCATAGTACATTCCTACCTCTTGGCATACTAAGAAAATGAGTTAGAGATTTGAGTAGCCCAAAAGCAGCCATAATACGTTACATAATGGAATTCAGGTTATTTATGGTCACTTCATTCCATTGTGCTTGACCAGCGTCATCTACAATTGAGCTAATGAAAGTTGTCAGTAAACAGATCATTTGGACCATTTTGATCACATCGTGATTTTTTGAAATTTTACTTTAAAATTTACACACAGTAAAATTCACTTTTCAGGTTACAGTTCTGTGAGTTGAAACAAGTGTGTACTGTCATGTAAGCACCATAACACTCAAGTTATATAACAGGTCCAGCACCCTCCAGATTTCCTTCATGCTGCTCTTTTGTAGTCAGACTTTCCCCTGTGTCAAATCCCTGGCAATCACTGATCCGTTCTCCATCCATGTGTAGCTTTGCCTTTTCTGGACCCTTACAGGAAGTAGCCTTTGGAATCTTGCTTCTTTCATTTAGCTTAATGCACTGGAGATTATCCATGTTCCTTGTATTAGTAGTTCTTCCTTTCTGTTGCTAAATTGTATTCCATTGTATGGATATACATAGTTCATTTATCCATTCTCCAGTTGAAAGATTATTTCCAGTTTTTGGCAATTATGGATAATATTGCTATAAACATTCACATACTGAGTTTTGTGTGACTAAAAGTTTTCATTTGTCTAGGGTAAATAGTTAGCAGTGGATTTCTGGGTCATATAGTAAGTATCCAGTTTTATAATAAACTGCCAAACCATTTACCAAAGAGACTGTACCATTTTACAGTCACGTCATAGATGTATGAGGGTTTCAGTTGCTCCAAATCCTCTCTAGCACTTGTCTATTTTTAATTTTAATTATTTTAATAGGTGCTTGCTACTGCTGCTGCTGCTGCTAAGTCACTTCAGTTGTGTCCGACTGTGTGACCCCATAGAAGGCAGCCCACCAGGCTCCTCTGTCCCGGCATTCTCCAGGCAAGAATACTGGAGTGGGTTGCCATTTCCTTCTCCAAGTAGGTACTTTCTGTTATCTCATAGTGGCTTTGGAGCTTCCCAGGTGGCACAGCGGTAAAGAATCCGCCTGCCAATACAGGAGACACGAGAAACACAGGTTCGATCCCTGGGTTGGGAAGATCCCCTAGAGTAGGAAACGGCCACCCACTCCAGTATTCTTGCCTGGAAAATTCCATGGACGGAGGAGCCTGGTGGCCTATATAGTCCATGGGGTCGCAACGAGTTGGACATGACTGAGCACATAGCGGCTTTATTTTGCATTTCCGTAATGAGTAATGATACTGAGTGTTTTTTCATGTGTTTATTTGCCATCTGCTTGTCTTTGGTGAAAGATCTGTTCAGATCTTTTGCCCATTTTTTAATTGAGTTGTTTCCTTATTGAATCTTGAGAGTCCTTTGTATATCCTGGATATAAATTGTTTGCAGATACATGATTTGTAAGTATTTTCTCTTAGTCTGAAACTTGTCTTTATTTTCATTTGCAGAGCAGAAGTTTTACATTGTGATTAAGCCCATTTATCAATTTTTTCTTTTGTGGATTATGCTTTTGGTGTTGTGTCTAAGAACTCTGCTTGACCCAAAGTTAGGGAGATTTTCTATGTTTTCTTGAAGTTTTATAGTTTTACATTTTTACTTTTAAGTCTATAATCAGTTTTGAATGTATTTTGTATAAGGTATGAGATAAAGGTCAAGATTAATTTTTGTTGCTACTGCTATATTTTTTGTTAGGTTTTAAAAACAGGGGTCAATATTAACCTATTTCTTCAGAGGAAACAAACCAAACAGTAGTTTATTTTAATTTTTTATAGGTTACATATGCATATATTACAGACTTTAGGGTATATAATGAAAGATAAGTCTCACACCTTGGTTCCATGGCCACCCAGATACTGCCATTCCCCTATCCCCCTCAAGACAACCATCGCTGTCAGTTTCTTATGTATCTTTCCAGGAATAATTTATACATTTATAATTATGTGTCTTTTAAAACAAGTGATAACAAATTATCCTCACTGTTCGGTACCTTGCATTTTCAATGTACAGTGTATCTTGCAGGTCATTTCATGAACTTCCTTCCTTTTTAGAAACCAGTTTATTGAGACAGTCGCATATTATACAAATCACCAGTTTTAAAGTATACAATTCAGGGACTTCCCTGGTGGTCCAGTGGCTAAGATTCCATGTTCCCAATGCAGGGGGCCGGAGTTCAATACCTGGTTGGGAAACTAAGATTCCACATGCCATGGGGCACAGCCAAAAAAAGAAAAAGTATACACTTCAATGTTTTGGTTTGTTTATTTGGTTGTACCAGGTCTTAGTTGTAGCACGGGGATCTTTGATCTTCATTGTGGCATTCAAGATCTTTAGTTGAGGCAGGGGGGATATTTTTTTTTAAGTTGTGACATGTAGAATCTAGTTCCCTGAGCAGGGATTGAACCTGAGCCCTGGAGTCTTAGCTATTGGAGCACCAGGGAAGTCCCTAGTCCATTGTTACATAGAGGGCTGTGCAACCGTTGCCACAATCTACTCTAGATTATTTTTGTCACTTCTAAAAGAAACTGCATAAACATTAGAAGTCAGTCCCTGTCTGTCTCCCCACTCCTCAGCTCTAGCAACCACTACAGTATGGATTGGTTTATTCTGGACATTTCATATAAATGGAATCATACAATATATAATCTTTTGTGACTGATTTCTTCCACTTAGATAATATTTTCATGTCTCATTTTTTTTCAGTGTATTCCATTATATAGTTATATTCTAGTGTATTTAACTATCACTTTTATAGACATTTAGGTTGAAATTGCTTGTATGTATAGTATTCTATTCACACACAAGTTCATCTGTAATATAAATTGCTAAAAGTAGAACCATGGGATCAAAACAATATACACTTTTCTTATTTTGATAGATATGTCCAAGTAGCTCTTTATAGAGACCTCTAACTAATTTTCACTCCCCCCACTCCAGCAACTTATGAAATGATTATTTCTCCATAAAATTTTCAAACACCGTATGTATACTAAAACTTTATCATCATTGCCAAATGGCAAATAAATAGTACCTTGTAGTTTTAATTTGTATTTTTATTGTAAATGAGAATAAGGATCATTTCATTGTTTTAAGAACCATTTGAATTTCTCTTGTACTGTCATGTTTCTTCATAGTATTTATTTTGGATAGTTAGTTATTACTGGTTTGCAGTTATTTTTTATGTATAAAAGAAATTAGTCCTTTTTGCTAGTTTGTCTTTTGTCCTTTAACTTCATTTGTTACATTTGTTGCCATGCAGACATTTTTATTTTTGTGTAATTGAACATATTAGTCTCTCTTATGGTTCCTGAGCTATAGCTCCTGAGCTTTCATTTCTTTAAAAGGATATTATTTACTCTTGAAAATATTGTTTTTCCAATTTTTAAAAATTGAGATAACTTAGATTTGTATAACATTATAAAAGATAATACAGAGTACCCTTTGCACCACCAGTTTTCTCTATTGATAACATTTTGCAAAATTTGAGAAATATGACAATCAGGATATCAACATTGATACAACCAAACAATCTTATTCAGATTTCCCCAGTTTTACCTGTACTTGTTTGCTTATATGTATATATGTACTAAGTGCTACACAATTTCATCACTTTTTATAGGTTAATTTACCCATCATCACTATCAAGATATTGAACAGTTCCATCACAAGGGCTCTTCGTTGCCCCTTTATAACCACATCTCCCTCCCTCCCACCCAGTCCCTGACAACCTCACTAATCTGTCCTCTGTTGGTAAAATTTTATTATTTCAAAGATGTTATATAAATGGAACTATACAGTGTGTACTCTTTGAATTGGCTTTTGCTCAGCATAATTCTCTGGAAGTTCATCTAAGTTGTGCATATCAGTAGTTCATTCCTTTTTCTCACTGAGTAGTATTCCATGGTATGGATATACCACAATTCATTTAATGATTCCCCTATTAAAGGACATCTGAACTGACTGCAGTTTTTGATTATTGCATGTACGTCTACTATGAGCATTCATGTACAGGTTTTGGTGTAAAGATAAGTTTTCATTTTTCTAGGATAAATGCCTAGGATTGCAGTTGCTGGGTCATATAGTAGTTGCATGGTTTTTTGTTTTTGTTTTTCCATATTCACTTTGTTGAGGTATAATTTTCATTCAATAAAATGTATACCTTGTAAGCATATAGTTCTGTGAGTTTTGATAAATGTAGCAGCTGTGTAAGCATTCCCCCCGCTTCAGATATAGAAGGTTTACATCACCTTAAAACTTCTACCCTGCCCTGCTGCAGTCAGTCTCTGCCTCATCTATCATTAGAGACTTGTGTTTAGATCATTAGATATTAAAATTTCACATAAATGGGATCATAGTACGCATTATTTTGAGACTGGCTTTTTTCCCCACCAAAATATTTTGATTCATTCCTATTGTTTTCTGTATTAGTGATTTTTTTCTTTTTCCATTTTTAAATAAACTCTTAGAGCAGTTTTATTTATTTATCTAGGAGGTCCTACCTGGAGAAGGCAGCAATGGCACCCCACTCCAGTACTCTTGCCTGGAAAATCCCATGGATGGAGGAGCCTGGTAGGCTGCAGTCCATGGGGTCGCTAAGAGTCGGACACAACTGAACGACTTCACTTTCACTTTTTACTTTCATGCATTGGAGAAGGAAATGGCAACCCACTCCAGTGTTCTTGCCTGGAGAATCCCAGGGATGGGGGAGTCGGGTGGGCTGCTGTCTGTGGGGTCGCACAGAGTCAGACACGACTGAAGTGACTTAGCAGCAGCAGGAGGTCCTACCGGGATAGCAATTTTAGATTTATAGAAAAATTGAGAAGATAGTACAAAGCTCCCATATACCCTGTACCCAGTTACTATAATAGTGCACTTCATTATTAATATCTTACATTAGTATAATATATTCATTACAACTAATCAACCAATTTTGATACGTCATTATTAGCTGAAGTCCATGGTTTATTCAGTTCTTAGTTTTTCCACTTAGTCTTCTTGTCTTTTTAGGCTCCTCTGTGACAGTATATATTTAGATTTTTAAGAAATTGTTTTACAGAATGGCTATACCATTTATATTCCCACTAGCAATATGTGAGTTATCCAGTTTCTCTGCATCCTCATTAGCACTTGGTGTCACTATTTTTTATTTTAGTTATTCCGATAATTGTGTAGTTATATCTCATTATAGTTTTAATTTGCCTTTCTTTATGACTAATGTTGTTGATTGAATGACTTTCAATTTGCTTACTTGCTCTCTGCTTATCCTCCTTGGTGTAATGTCTGGTGTGACTTTTGTCCATTTTCCAGTTGAATTACTTTTTTTTTAAACTATTGAGTTTTGAGAGTTTATTTAATGCATTCTAGATACTAGTCTTTTGTTGGATCTATAGTTTTAAAATATTTTCTCCTAGTCTGTAGCTTGTCTTTCCATCGTTTCTACATGGGCTTTCACTGAGGAAACTTTTAATATTTGATGAGGGCTAATTTATCAGTTTTCCCTTTTATTGATCATGCCTTTGGTGTCATGTCTGAGAATGCTTCACCTAGCTAGAGCCCAAAAATGTTCTTTTTTTTTTAATTTTGTAGTCATACATTTTACAGATATTTGATCCACTTTGAGTTAATTTTTGTATAAAATATAAAGTTTAGGTTTCAGAATATTCTTCAAAGATATTCTGTATTTTATCTGGGATTTGATATTTAAAATTTAAATATCTGATCCATCTGGAATGGAGGAGCATATGAAAGGGAAAATGTATAACACCCCCCCCCCAGTGCAAATTGGTCAACTATTTAAATTTTAAATATGAAACTAGATGTTTTCCAGATATACTCAGTCATATACCACCACTTATTCAATAATGTGTTTTCTCTATTGATACATGCTATGAACATGAGTATATAGCTTTGTGTGAGAACATAAGTTTTCTGTTTTCTGAGATAAATGCCTAGGAGTGTAATCTTTTACCTATTTGAGGGAGGGGTTGGTTTGTGGTCCTTAATTGTGGCATAATTTAAAATGCACAGATCTTAAATATTCAGTGTGATGAGCTTGACAGGTGTATAAGCCCATGAAATCATTACCCACCCAGGTATGTTCTGATGCTTTAAATTCAACCAAATAAAGGAACGGTCTAGGAAACTCAGAGCAGTACCAGTCTGGAAATGGGTGTCTGGTTATCATCTACTTTGTTTGTTTTGTTTTAATGGAAGAAGTAGCTCACTGACCCAGAATTTTTTTAAGTTAGAAGTATCATGTTTCTCAACAGAATCAGTGGGAATGGTAAATTTCAGTCTTCTCTAAGAAACTTTGATTTTTCTTACGTTCCACAGATTTCCACTTATTTCATTAAGGCAGTTTATTTTATCAGTAGCCATCAGAGCTATTCCTTAAGATTAATTTCTATATGATTATTCATATTTGGTACTGTGTAGATAGCTATTATTTTTATCTCCAGGTTCTTTTTTTTTTTTTAATATTTATTTATTTGGCTGCACCAGTTCTTAGTTGTGGCATGTACAATTTCAATCCCCAACCAGGGTTCAAACCCATGCCCTTTGCATTGGAGCATGGAATCTTAGCCACTGGACCACAAGGGATGTCCCTATCTCCAAGTTCTTAATAGGGGCATTTCCATTATTCAGAAATACAGAAAAGTTCTTTCGCTTACTTTGAGCAATACTCAGTGCTATTTGGAAAGTAAGTCTGTTGAATGTTGCGGGAATGTTATTTGAGGACAGAGTATATTCATACTGATAATCTTCAGTAAAGCTTTATCATAGAACTTGCTCTGGGAAAATAGTTTGTTTTTTATAACATTAGAAGAGTTATTGCCATTTAACAACCTTTTCTTTTCCTGATTCTTTCTTTGGTAACATTTGTGAGTAAGGTAAAAGGAAGCATGGACCACGTGTTTTTTTTTAAAGTAATCTTTATGTTATGCTACCCACCTCAGCCAACTCTTGGCCAACAAAGTTTCTCTTGATCATTTAACTAGTTGCTTTTATTAAGAGTAAACCAGCAGAAGATGATTTCTGCCATTAGTGAGTTAAACAATTTGTTGGAGAGGAGCTTAGCAATAGGAGCAAGAGTAGAATAGATGAAGATACTCATTTAGGTTGCTGCTGCTGCTGCTAAGTCACTTCAGTCGTGTCCGACCCTGTGCGACCCCATAAATGGCAGCCCACCAGGCTCCCCCTTCCCTGGGATTCTCCAGGCAAGAACACTGGAGTGGGTTGCCATTTCCTTCTCCAATGCATGAAAGTGAAAAGTGAAAGTGAAGTCACTGAGTCGTGTCCGATTCTTAGTGACCCCATGGACTGCAACCTACCAGGCTCCTCCATCCATGGGATTTTCCAGGCAAGAGTACTGGAGTGGGGTGCCATTGCCTTTTCCATTTAGGTTGCTAAGCTTTATCAAGTTCTGAAAACTTTGCCATGATTCTTGCAGGTTCAAATTCTGTAATTTTGGCCAATAAAGTATTTCATATGCTGCTAGTTTATCCCTAACAGTAGAGCATTCATTTTTTGGAAGAGAGTCTTAATGTTACTATTGTTCTCATTAGTTAATTTTAAAAGTTATATATGAAAGAGATGGAGATGTTTTTCTTGGTGCACAGTAGGAATAAGGAAATGTTTCTCTGCATCCAGTTTGCCTGCATCCTGGTCTTTGGAGACATGCAGGCCACGCAGCTGAAATGGTTCTGTGACAAGGGTGGTGCTTGACGCCAGTTGTTCATTTACAGGTAGCTTTTGAAAATGGCTGCCTCTCACTTCACCGGGCTCACAGCCGTTGCTGATGTAATTAAAGATCTAGACACTCAGATAGCTGTAAGTAAGCTCCCTGAGGTCACTGTGGGCAGAAATTCTTGAATGTGCTTCTGATCTTGATGACACCAAAGCTGAGGTCCACCGAGTCAACTTTATGGCTTTAAAATTTAGAAGTCTTGGCTATTCTAGGCTAGGGACTCTGCATGTGTTTAAAGATTGCTAACACTCAGAGAAAATTTGCCCTTGATGACAGAGAAGAGCTTACTTTTAACAGTTGCTCAATTTATTGTGTTTATCAGGCCCTGGCATAGATTTAAGCATGTTTGAAATACTGAAATGAACTAATCTGTTTTTTGAAGTTTTGTGACTAGGTTTCAAGTTTGTGATTGTGCCATGATTTATTTGAATTTATCATTATTTGATGTTCAAAAATAATGCATGTACTACTTAACCAAGTATTCTGTTTTTACAGTCTTCAAAAATGTCTTGCTCATTCTAGTTTATTTATGTACATAAGATTCCTCATTTCATTTAATTTCTTATTTCACTTGTGTGAACTATTTAGCATTTCCGAAAGAGATGGTTGCTAAATATCAGGTGAGAGCAGTGAACATTCTTCATTCCATTTTGAATGTGCAGGTGTCAGATGAAGACCCTTCAAAGTCCAACAGACCTCATAGAATTTTACTTTTAAAACTTATCCTTTATTACATGTCTTTCTTGAATTAATTCTTTTGTTTTTCTTCTACAGTTGATTGGCCTTGGTCCTCATAGCTCCAAAAAGAAACAAGATCTCGATAAGCTCTATGAGCTGAAGTCCAAAGCAAGACAGATTATGAACCAGTTTGGTCCCTCAGCCCTAATCAACCTGTCCAATTTCTCATCAATAAAACCGGAACCAGCTAGCACCCCTCCACAAGGCTCCATGGCCAATAGCACTGCAGTGGTGAAGATCCCAGGCACTCCTGGGACAGGAGGGCGTCTCAGCCCCGAAAACAATCAGGTATCATCCTCTTTTTGTTCTCTGTGGGCACTTCTTATCTGTTCTTTAAAGCAGTGATACTATGAGAGATGTCCATCTCAGATGCTGCCTCTTCCTCTCAGACTTCTTAAGTTCTTTATCAATATATCATGTACATTTGTCAATTTTTACTTTGTAGAATATATGTGTATATCATATATATGTGTATATGTGTGTGTATATATATATATACACACATACATGCATGCATTAATATAATACCTTGCCTATGACAGGTTTTTATATATTTATGTATAAATATATGCTATATAATTGTTAACCAAAATAAAATAGGTAAATAATTAATGGCTTCATTATTCATTATTCCTATAATAAAAGTACCCTTGCATCCAGTCTTTTCCCCTTCTAGTTCATCTAGCTGCTACCATTATTCATTTTCTGCAATGATTCTATAATCTGACCCCCTCTTTTTACCCATGATCCCGATTCTGTCCTCCAGAGCCATAAAAAATAAGTATAATCTCTGACTTGGGCCTTGTAGGCTGAGTAGAACAGGATGAGGAGACAGTAGTTCAAGAGAATGAGGGAGGGACTAGCAATGGTGAATGGGAAGGGTTAGGCAGATAGGAGATTGATTACCATACTGAGTGTGGAGTTGGAGAAGAGCAGAAATTAAAATTGTATAGGTGGGATTACAGCAGAACGTACTGGGCCTATGTTAGTTTCCATTGGAACTTTTAGTCAATAAACAATCTTTGCAAATATGCAATGAGGCATTAAAATAACATAAGGTATCTTAGGGGGATTAACTTGACAGTAAGGGGACAAGAAAGGTAAGAAAGGGGGCAGACTGAGAGGCAGTCTGAGACTCTTACAGTAAGTCACGATATGTGGTAAAGAATTAAACAATAATGGTAGAATGGATAGATCTGAGACATTATTAACATTTATTTTTTAAATTGTATTCTTTTTTCCTATTTCAATGTCATACAGGCTTTTCGTGAAATTTTAGAAAAAGAGAGAGTAAATAGTCTGTAATTCTACTACTACCCCAAAGTAATTGTGGTAAACATTTTAGTGTGTGTCTTTTGATTCTTCTTTAGTGGCATATACATGTGATATAATTTTTCCTTTATGAAAGAGGGGATCATAGTTGTACATATATACAAATATTCAGTTAAACAGAGAAGAACACATGTTCCTAGCCATCGAGGAGCTTTTAGGCTATTAAATCAGAAAACAAGGAAAGAAACCCAATGATGGAAGGGTACACAAGGTACTACAGAGGCTGAAGGAGGAGGTGGTTGCTTTTACCTGGGTAGCCTAGGAAAGCACAGAAAGTTGGCTCTGTGAGCTGGGCAGGTGGGAAGAAGGGTAGATGAGCTTGTCCAAGGGCAGCAGAGGAGCTATACAACTTGTGGTGGTCAGAAAATTGGTAATTAATACAGAGTTTCCTAAAACTGTTTGACAGATGTTGGCCTCTCCTCCATGCTGCTCTTTCTGCCTTTCCCTAGGCTGCTCTTGTCTCTAAAATATAGTCTTCCAGTAGTAGCTCCAGGTAGGCCAGACAGAATTCTTTGGAAAGTAGAAATCAAACCCGGTAAATTGGCTGAAAACTGTTCTCCCAATTAACTTTAGGTATTGACCAAGAAGAAGTTACAGGACTTAGTAAGAGAAGTGGATCCTAATGAGCAATTGGATGAAGATGTGGAGGAGGTAAGGTGGGACTGGGTACTCCAGAGACTGTGTCCCTGAGAAGTCATACAGAATAGCCGTTAACAGCACAGACTCTAGAGGTAGACATATCTGAATTTGAGACTTGGCTCTGTGGGTGTGTTAGTGAAGCTTTCTGAAACTCAGCTTCCTCCTGTGTTGGTAAGGTATGACATTATTTATCTACAGGGTTATTCAGGGTTTTTGTGAGGGTCTCATAGAATAGCTTACACAAATCGCCTTAGAGAAGGTTTAGCACTTATACCTAACAACACTGCTATTTTTGCCTATCAGAAAGGTTGTAGTCTGCTGCTCATAGGCAGTCACTTTCAACAGTTTAAATTGTTTCTTCTATTTCTTTTCTTTTTTAATTAATTTTTTTTGCCCACACTGTTGGGGCCCGTGGGATTTTAGTTCCCTGACCAGGGATTGAACCCATGGCCCCTGCATTGGGAGTGCTGAGCCTTAACCACTGGACCATCAGGGAAGTCCCCATTCCACTGAATTTCTGAGTAATATGCTTAAACAGATATTCTTTGATTCATTAATTTTCTAATAGTTGTAAACTTACTGTCATGGTAGACGAGAATTTGTTAAACGACTCACATACATGCCATACATGCTTTCCTTTCTCTCATTTTTCCAGTATCGTTTTGTCACAATTTTTGCATAGCCCAGAAATCAGTATTTACATTACTCTGGCTATTTAATTGTTTACTAATCACCAGTGAGCCAAGTCATGCCTATGACTACCTTTCTTTTTTGGTATAACTTACCTTCTTGAAGTAGATAATTGACCCTTTTTAGTTAGTTTTCTTTGTGTCTTTTTTATTCAGCTTCCACTATTAGCTATCTTATACCCCATCAACATTATTGTCCAAATGGAAAAATACTTGATTTGGGTTTTCTCCCTCTGGGAGAAACCTCCATCCTCTTCTAGTTTGATTTATTTTAATCCACTTATACAGACCCCTCCCCTTCCTTCTGCTCATTTTCTGTTGGATGTCTTGTCTCCTAAATCCCACATCCTCTTTACTCCCTCATTCTGTTAGATTTTTTTGTTGTTGTTACTTCCTACGAAAGGCTAGATGATAGGTAAAATGTTTGAAAATATCTGCAGTCTAACCTCACACTTAATTTTTAGTTTGGCTGAATTTAGAATTCTATTTGGAAATTATTTTTTTCCTGTTAGTGATGAAGGCATTGCTCCATTGTCTTCTGAAATCTAAGAAACCTTAGAGTATTCTGGTCCCAGTTCTTTTAGGGTCCAAATTTTTTCCTGGTCTGAATTTTCATATGAGCCTTATATGTATCTTTTTTCTTTTGTTGTGCTGTGTTCTTACAGGCTTCTTTTAGACACTTGCGTGCCTCAATTCAAAGATGATTTTTTTTTTTTTCCTTTTCTGAGGAATATGTAATGATAGAGAAAGGAAATGCAGGTTGTAAAAATAGTATAATTCCACTGTTATTTTTATGTTTTTTTTTAATTGGAGGGAAAATATTTGTCCTCACTATGTGAGTTTGGTTTTTTAGATAGCAGCTTTATTGAAATAAAATTCATGTAACACACAGTTCACTGGTTTTTAGTATATTCACAGAATTGTACAGTTATCAACATAATCTTAGAACATTGTCATCACCCCTAAAAGGAGCAGTCACTTCATTTCCCCCCAACCCCCACAACCCTTGGCAACCACTAAACTACTTTCTATCTCTATAGATTTGTTTATTTTGGACATTTCAAATAATTGGAATCATATAATAATTGGTCTTATACGACTAGTATCTTTCACTTAACACAGTGTTTTTTAAATTCATCCTTTTGCAGCAAGTATCAGCACTTCGTTTATTTTTATGACTGAATAATTATGATAGTCCATTGTACAGGTATGCCACGTTTTGTTTTTCCATTTATCAGTTGATGGACATTTGGATTATTTCCACTTTTTGGCTATTATCACTAATATTGCCATGAACATTCATGTACAGGTTTTTGTTTTTTCTTTCCTTTCTTTTTTTGAAATCATGTACAATTTTTTCTGTGGGCATATGTTTTCATTTCTTTTGGATATATACCTAAGACGGGAATTGATGAGTCATATGGTAACTGTGTTTTTCCTTTGAGGAATTTCCTGTTTTTATAAAGTGTTCCATCCTTTGACATTTCCACCAGCTGTTATGAGGGTTCCATTTGTTTAATCTTAGTTTTTTGATAATTTCTTCTCTATTACTGTTCTTTCTTTCTGGAATGACAGTTGTCCATGTAACTTAGTAGTTCCATGGCTGTGAACAAGTTAGTCTCCATGAATCTTAGCATCTTCCTCTATAAAGTTGGGTAAAATCCATGCCCCATTTTTTTTTTCCACAGGATTATTATAACAGTAACAGTTGGATGTTGGATCTTCTGCATTGATCCTTAGTTTTGGGGTTTTTTAAAAAATCTTTTCTATTGTTCATCTCTTTGCAATTCTAAGTTTTTCTTGGTGGAGAGATTTTCCTCAATTTATCTTCTAAATTTTAACTTTTTTTTTTAATAAAAAATTTAATTTCCATGAACTATTTCTTGTTGACTGTTTTTTTTCCCCTTAAGCCATTCTGTTCTTATTTTATGATTGTTAGGGTCATCTTCTATTTTTCTCTCTGAAGATATTAATTACGTTTGACATTTTCTTCTTTTCCCTGTATTGTCTGTTTCCTCTGGGTCCCCTAATCCCCCTTTTGTTTATTTTCTTTTTAATGTTGGAGATTTTCTTCAGATGTCTAGTAATCCTGGTATGTGTTGGGAAAAGTTGCTTGGCTGCTTTTGAAGATGAGGATTGGAAGTCTGTTCTGTATATAGACATCCAACAATTCTTCAGATTTTAGTTCCATATCTCAGTCAAGTCTTCTCTGGTTAATGACAGCTCCAAATCCTGGATCTGGCAAATCAGTTCAGTTCTCATTGGTGTCTCTTCTACAGGCATTTGTGTTATACCTTCTGTCTGCTAGGTCAGTTCCCACTCTTTCTTTGTTACCTCTGTTCCAAAAATTTGCTGTAAAAGTTTATTAGAATCTCTTGCCCATTAAGGTTTTCTCTCTTTTTCTTGTTGTCTTTGTGGATTTATATGTCTCCCCACCCCCACCCTTTTCTTGTTTTATTCGGTTAGGGAAGGAGAGGTCATTTTTGGAGTTGACTTACCATGTTTAATCATTTGAAATCTTTCTTTTCGATAGTTTGGTTCCATAGGAAAGATAGCAATATATTAATGGTCTAGCAGAAAAAGTAATGTTTATAACTATGGTTGTAATTTTATTTTTTTTCCAGAGGAAGACATGAGGAAGGTATTCACTAATCAAAATTTCAGTTTTTTTTAATTGTAGATTTTTAACTTCAGAATTCTGATTTTGCTCTTTACATAGTCTACAAATAATGGATAATGAAGTGGAAAGAATCCAGGATTTGGACTTAGAACCTTGAGCTCGAATCCTGCTTCCACTGCTTGCTTAGTAGTTACATGGCTATAAATAAATTAGTCTCCATGAATCTTAGCATCCTCCTCTGTAGAATTAGGATAAAATATATGCCCCATTTCCCCCCACCATGGGATTATTATAAGGACTTGGTGAGATAATGGAAATAAAAATGCTTAAGAGAATATGAAGGATTTAATGAGAAAATGAGGATTTAATGATTCACTTTTATGTTCCTTGCTAATTCAGAAGAAGATATAGAGGGGGTAGGGCTTGGGCTGGTGGACTGCTGCTAGGTAGAAAGTATAGAAAATGCATCCTCAGAAAGGTGTGAATTTCTCTCAACCTGGTTAACGAGTGGGTATGTTTCTCTTGTCCTCACTCCTCCTTCAGTTCAGTTCAGTCACTCAGTTGTGTCTGACTCTTTGCGACCCCATGAATCGCAGCCCGCCAGGCCTCCCTGTTCACCACCATCTCCCGGAGTTCACTCAAACTCAGGTCCATCGAGTCAGTGATGCCATCCAGCCATCTCATCCTCTGTCGTCCCCTTCTCCTGCCCCAATCCCTCCCAGCATCAAAGTCTTTTCCAATGAGTCAACTCTTCGCATGAAGTGGCCAAAGTACTGGAGTTTCAGCTTTAGCATCATTCCTTCCAAAGAAATCCCAGGGCTGATCTCCTTCAGAATGGACTGGTTGGATCTCCTTGCAGTCCAAGGGACTCTCAAGAGTCTTCTCCAACACCACAGTTCAAAAGCATCAATTCTTTGGTGCTCAGCCTTCTTCACAGTCCAACTCTCACATCCATACATGACCACAGGAAAAACCATAGCCTTGACTAGACAGACCTTAGTCAGCAAAGTAATGTCTCTGCTTTTGAATATACTATCTAGGTTGGTCATGACTTTTCTTCCAAGGAGTAAGCGTCTTTTAATTTCATGGCTGCAGTCACCATCTGCAGTGATTTTGGAGCCCCAAAAAATAAAAGTCTGACATTGTTTCCACTGTTTCCCCATCTGTTTCCCATGAAGTGATGGGACCAGATGCCGTGATCTTCGTTTTCTGAATGTTGAGCTTTAAGCCAACTTTTTCACTCTCCTCTTTCACTTTCATCAAGAGGCTTTTTAGTTCCTCTTCACTTTCTGCCATAAGGGTGGTGTCATCTGCATATCTGAGGTTATTGATATTTCTCCCGGCAATCTTGATTCCAGCTTGTGTTTCTTCCAATCCAGCGTTTCTCATGATGTGCTCTGCATATAAGTTAAATAAGCAGGGTGACAATATACAGCCTTGATGTACGCTTTTTCCTATTTGGAACCAGTCTGTTGTTCCATGTCCAGTTCTAACTGTTCCTTCCTCCTTACCTTCACTCAAATGCTGATTCCAGGCCTTGTAATAGAAAGTCTGACTAGATATGTGATTCAAGCAAATACAGGTGTCTCAGCAACAGGATCCTACTCTGCCATGCCATGGTTACTCTCCCCCATCGTTTTTCCCCCAGATGCTGCTGCAGATTGCTGATGATTTTATTGAGAGTGTGGTGACAGCTGCCTGCCAGCTTGCTCGGCATCGCAAGTCCAGCACCCTGGAGGTGAAAGATGTCCAGTTGCATCTAGGTATGCGGTCTCGTTTCTCCCTGAGGTATCCACACTGTTGCTCCTTCAGGAACCTTCCTGCCAGGATCAGACTTTAGGGCTCTGGGATTTATATATTCATTCAATAGTAACATTAAACAGGAAAGAGAAATCCATCCATGGTAGGGAATGAGCCCTGCATTGGGTTTGCCACTTTCTAACTGTACCACCTTATCCTTTACTTACTTTCTCTTAAAGTCGATTTCCTCATTTGTGAAATAGGGATCATAGTATCCTCCTTACAGGGTCATTGTGAGGATTATAGATAATGTTTGTAAAGTGACTGGCACAAAATAATGAGCTCAGTAAATGTAGCTATTCTATGTCCACCATTCATATAATGGTATTTTCCTTCCAGTTTTTAGTTTATTGATGTATTTTTCCCAAGAACATTTTATCCCTAATGCACATATAATTTTGTATTCTGCTTTTCTACTGAATAAGACACTAAATTTGAGCTTGGATTTTTCTGGGAGACACTCATCTAACATTGATAATCATAATCACTTGGAAATGAATAAGCCACCCCCATCCCCATCCCCTGCTGCATTCATTGGTTGCAGTATGATCAAAAGAAAGGGCACAATCTGTGACTACAAAGTCAGGCCAAAAAAATGAGGCACAGTTATTAAGGGATTCAGTGCAGATCAGCCCATGACTGAAAGGCTTCCTTCTCGGTATTAGGGAGCTACTGCTCAGAAGGTACTGGTACTGGGAGTGGAATAAATGACACACTTCTGGTTAATATTGCTGGTATTATTAGCAGAAGACTTTGTATCATACTTTCGCATCATACTTTGGCCACCTGATGCAAAGAATTGACTCACTGGAAAAGACCCTCCCTGATGCTGGGAAAGATTGAAGGTAGGAGGAGAAGGGGACGACAGAAGATGAGGTGGTTAGATGACATCACTGACTCAATGGACATGAGTTTGAGCAAGCTCCAGGAGTTGATGATGGCATGGTGCATTCCCTGGGGTCGAAAAGAGTCAGACATGACTGAGTGACAGGACTGAACTGAATAGCAGAAGGTAGATATTTCGGTTACCTATAATTGTATAACCAACATGGCAGAAACAGCATGGCTTTTGTTAACTAGCCTCTGAAGACACACTGCATTGCATGTGCACATTCTAAGTCACTTCAGGTGTGTCCAACTCTTTGTGATCCCGTGGACTATAGCCTGCCAGGCTCCTCTGTCCATGGGATCCTCCAGGCATGAATACTGGAGTGGGTTGCCATTCCCTTCTCAAGGAGATCTTCCCGAACCAGGGATCGAACCAGCATCTCTTACATCTTCATTAGCAGGCAGGTGCTTTACCACTAGTGCCACCTGGGAAGCTGAATTCTGTTCTATGAGGCAATCACAAAGACCTGTCTGGGTTCAAAGGGAGGGATCACAGACTCCACTTCTTGATAGAAGACATACTTTAAAATCACCACAACACAAATGTATAGAGACCAAAAGTACAGTGGTGGTTACCAGAGGCTAGGAGGATGGAGCAATGGAAGTTATTGTTTAATGTGTACAGAGTTTAGGTTTGGATGGATGGATGAAGAAGTTTTAGAGGTGGATAATGGTAATGGTTGTGTGAATGTGCTTACTGCCACTGAACCATACACTTAAAAATGGTTAATTTTATGTGTATTTTATCATACCCTCCCCCAAAAAATCCCACACAGTTTCTATTACTTTCAGAGTTTAACATTCCTGTTTGTAAAAGTATTTTGTATTTTGATTGTTGAAAAATAAAATTGGAATGTCAGTTTCTTCATTAAGGGTAAGAAATAATTATCACAGACATGAATACTTGAAATTCTGTATGACCAGAATAGCTTCTTGTCAGGGGGCCTAATGGAACCTGAATCATAAGGAAGATTGCTGGGAGGCATGGGATCAGAGCATGGGAAGTTAGGGAACCTGGTGTTAACTGTCTGGGTCAGCTGCACACACCTCCCCTCCTCCTAGCCCTAGCAAGGATAAGTTTGCCACTGGGGGTGTAAACCTTGATGGCTTTCTTTTGGACAGGCTGGGATGGATACTGCCAGTGTTTGCTTCTCACCCAGCTATTTCCTATACTTGAATGGTTAGATAACCTCACCTTCTGATTGACATGGTCTTCATTTCTTTATTTTTTTTCCATTAAATATATTTATCTGTAGAGTATACAATCATACTAATTCATTATCTTTAGGTTTAAATGAATGTAAATATTCAGGGTTACTAAACTGATTAATTTAGGTATCTTCTAACTAGTTGTACTTGAATATATATTAAATATGTACTCCTTTTGAGTAGAGATTTATTCCCTAAATAATCTTATATGTGTGATTTTTTTTTTACATTTGATGTACTTAAAGTGCAGTACACTTTTATTTGTGGATTGAGGGGTCCGTGTAGCTATGCCAGTTTCTGACAAAGGAGAATAACCAAATGTCTGCCCTCTGGTAACTTGGAGTAGCAGTCCTACAGGCATGGTCATCCAGTGGCAAAAGGTCATGGAGCTGTGGCGTGGACATACCTGTATCAGTAACTGTATTTCTGTGTGTTTATCTCAGGCTCTGGGATTGCAGTATGCCACTGAGGGCTCTCATCCACCCTATCAGGTGGTTGTTTCTGTTGTTATTATTCAGTCGCCAAATCGTGTCCAACTCTTTGCTTCCCTCTGAATTGCAGCACACCAGGCTTCCCTGTCCTCCACCATCTCCTGGAGTCTGCCTAATTTCATGTCCATTGAATCAGTGATGTCAACCAACCATCTCATCTTCTGTCGCCCTCTTCTCTTTCTGTCTTCAATCTTTCCCAGCATCAGGGTCTTTTCCGATGAGTAGGCTCTTCGCCTCAGGTGGCCAAAGTATTGGAGCTTCAGCTTCAGCATCAGTCTTTCCAATGAGTATTTCTGTTGTTACTACTATATAAAAGGTCAAGAAACCAAGACCCAACATTATATTGCTTCACAGTGATGCAGCAGAGCTAGGACCTGGCTCTTCACTCCAGACTGCTAAGAGTGCCTTTCCGTTCCTACTTCTCCTTTAGGTTTGAGAGGAGTTGCCTTGAGCATAAGGGTAAGATGATTGAAGAAACAAGTAACTTTCCTGAAAAGCTACATAGAAAACCTTAGGGCTTCACACTCAAAATTTTGACTTATTTACCTCCTTTTTCCTTGCAAGAAGGTCAAACAATGTCCTCTAAAACCTTTAAGGCACCGTATGCAGTTACCTATTTGGGTCCCATAGAGCTGCTCTTCAGAGTTACTGTTTATTAGTACAGTGGATTGGCCAGGTTAGTCCTCCCTGACCCTTGTCTGAGAGTCACACTGCACCCAGACACTCTCTTCCTGGTCCCCTTATCTCTGTGTGGGCTTCTTCCTTACAGAACGCCAGTGGAACATGTGGATCCCAGGGTTTGGCTCTGAAGAAATCCGACCCTACAAAAAAGCTTGCACCACAGAAGCTCACAAACAGGTGAGAAGCCTTCAGAGTCCCAAGGCTGCCACAGCTGATTCCTTGAGTTGTGTCTCAGAGAGAAGGCACACAGCTACCATCTGCAGCTGGGAAATAACTGCGGTGTCATTTCCCCCAAATGTCAGAGAGGGCAGGAGGCAGCAAGGCTCCATGGTACATCAGACATGTTTTTCCTTGGCACTTTGCTGTTCTCACGTGGGGTCTGTTGTTTCTGTCAACTCTGATGAGAGAAAAAACTGAGTGTGTGTGTTGCTTAAAGTTGTTGATTCTAGGTTCTTCTAACATGGATGGAACCTGCCCCCACCACATCTTGTTAATGAAATCTTTCATTGTTGCTGATTTGAACATCATCCAGGACTCCCTGACTAAAGGGCAGTTTAAGGAAAGAAGTATGCTATACTTACGCCAGGAGGTAGCACCCAGGCTGCTCTGCCAGGCATTCTGGCCTCTGCCCCAGCATAACCTTTGTTCTCTGTCCCTCCTACTGCAGAACTGAGGGGTCAGTAAGAGAATCTGTCTCCACTTCTGCTGGAGAACAAGCTGTCCCAGTCACTAGTCAGTCTCATAGCAATATTGGCCTCCATTTGACAAGTCTTAATTTAACTGGCTACTCTGATTTGAAAGTGGGCTCTTTGCAACCTTTAGATGGCCACAGTTGGGCAGTTTTGACTGAGTGTACCTTGCTTTTTCATAGCTTAGGATTTCTGGATGGGTATGTTTACAAAGCTCACAAAGGAAGCTCTATAACAAGACTGCTAATAGCCTAAGTACAATATTGTTCAGAAGGGAGTCCCTCAAGGCAGTGGACAGTCACTTTGGTTCTGCTATCAAATTGTCCACTTTTAGCCCTATTTATTTATCAGTCAGCAAATATCAGTACCCTACTCCAGTACTCTTCCCTGGAAAATCCCATGGATGGAGGAGCCTGGTGGGCTGCAGTCCATGGGGTCGGGCACGACTAAGAGTCGGACACGACTGAGTGACTTCACTTTCACGCATTGGAGAAGGAAATGGCAACCCACTCCA
>SJYQ01000237.1:505182-543039 GCA_006410935.1 Redunca redunca | reverse complement strand
GCGGGAGCAGGATTGTGACATTCCCCAGCACCCACGCTTGGTGAGCCGAACTGAACGTGAGGGGATTGCTAATGAGGTCGACGAGAGTTAAACATTCCCTTGCTCCAGAGGCCTGAGCTGGGACTGGAGAGAGGAGGGCAAGGGGGGCCTCTCCGAGGGGGCAACCTGAACCCCAGGAATGTGCAGAGGCCACTGCTCCCCACCAGGCTGTTCTGGAGCTGGGGGCCAGGGCCTGGTGCCTCAGGCCCCAGCAGGAGTGTTAAGCCAGCCAGCAAAGGGATTAGCAGCCTGAGCAGTCTGCCCTCCTTCAGGCTGATGCCAAAGGTTGGTGATATCTCCCACCTCCCTGCCAGGCTCCTGGCTGGCTGGCGGCCAGCTCTGTCCCAGCCTTCATGGGGTCTCTCTTCTGCCCCCCACCTCAGATCTCAAACAGACCCCTGTTTGAGTGAGTCTGGCCCTCCCCTGTTTTGATACACATGGTCCCAGGGACCCAGGACCTCTCTTCCCAACACCGCCCCCCCCAGCCCGGTCTCTCCATAGCTGACCTCAGAACTGGCTCCAAAAAGTTCTCCTTGATGTCTAACCCTAGTCTTACCTCTAGCAAATTGGAAATCCATTCTCTTTCCGTCCTACAGGCAGGGGACAGAAAACCCCAAGGGTCAGATCAACTGTGCGATGGCAACATCGATCATCTCAGGGCTGATGCTTGGGGTAGGAATGAGAAATTTAGGGCACTTGTATCAGCTTCTAAAGGGGTTCCCCTGGGGGAAAGGCCCTGAGAGCCAGCCCGGGTCACTCCTCCCAGCCCCTCCTCTCTCTATCCCCAGGGAGGGAAACCCACCTTGGCCACGCCCCGCCCCACCCCCCACCCGCAGGGGGCTGAGCGGGAGGAGCTTTGCTGGGGACCTTGCCCTGGCTCAGGCGGCTACTGTGGGCGGGCCCCTGGCCTTTCCAGCCCGGGCCTCCCCCTGCATTCTAGAGCCTGGATCCGCTGCCTTTGCGGCTGCCACTGCAGGGCTGCGGCCTCCTCTTCAGCCTCTGACCACCTGCCGCACCCCACCCCCACCCCGCTGCTCCCGTCACCTGGCCATGACCTCAGCCCCCCCAGGGATCCTGGCCCAGCCCTGAGTCCCGGAACCCCCAGTCCCCTCCCTTGGCCATGGCCAACTCCGGCCTTCAGCTCCTGGGCTACTTCCTGGCTATGGGCGGCTGGGTGGGCATCATCGCCAGCACAGCCCTGCCGCAGTGGAAGCAGTCCTCCTACGCGGGCGACGCTATCATCACCGCCGTGGGCCTCTACGAAGGGCTCTGGATGTCCTGCGCCTCCCAGAGCACCGGTCAGGTGCAATGCAAGCTTTATGACTCGCTGCTCGCCCTGGAAGGTAGGCCTCCTGCCCGCTGGGAGGGGGGGCGGGAAGTGGGGGTGGGGGCCCAGAGCAGGCTTTCCCACAGTCTGCCATCTGCCCTGGGCTGCACTCGCCAGCCCCTGCCCCCGTGCACCCGTGAAGAACCAGGTCAGCCTGTCCCCTGTCCGGGAACAGGGGCTCTAGGTTCTGGCAGCTGTGGGTCCACATGCCAGCTCTGCTACTGTAACCTTGAAGGAGTCACTGACCCTCTCTGTCCTCATCTGGAAAGGGCAGGACGGGACTCTGGCAGGACTCTGGGAGGGTCACAGGAGATGACTGCCAGCACTCAGAGGGGCTCAGTCAAGACCCTTCCCTCTGTTTCTCCCCACACTCTGTGCAGACACACTGTGTGCACATATCTGCTTGTCAGTCCTGCCACGTAGACAAGTATGTGGGCACTTGGGTGTACCCACACACACACACCCTGATTCAATGGACATGAACTTGAGCAAACTCCAGGAGACGGTAAGGGACAGGGAAGACTGGCATGCTGCAGTCCACGGGGTCTCAAAGAGTCAGGCATGACTAGCGCACACGAGCATATGCGTGTACATGCGCGCCCACACTCGGGCCCTTGAGTAGGCAGGTAGTTCTCCTCCTCCTGAGGTGTGGGGCTGAGTCTGACAAGTTGGCTCGTAAACAGACACCACTTTAGCTCTACCCTGGCTGGGAGCCCACCCACCGCCCTCTGCCCAGGGCCCCACAGGCCTGAGCCAGGCTACTGTCACATGGCCCCCGCCACTGCGGACCAGACAAGTCATCTGGCCTCCATCAGGGACCCAGATCCCCTGAGCTGCCCCTGGGCCCAGGACTGACCCCAGCAGCAGGCATCCAGCTACGATGGGTGACTCAAGGGGCAGAGGGAAAAGTGACCAGAGTCAGATCCCTCAGCTCCTCCTTCTGCCGGATCTGAATGGCCCCAGAAGAAGCTGCCTCCCAACCCCACTGCCTGCGAGGGCTGTGCTAGGCCCCAAAGGGAAAGCAGCAGATGGGAGAGCTCACGCCCTCCGTCACCACACACTATCCAAAGGACCCCGCAAGCGAGAGGGAGTGGCGGAGTTCACCGGTGTGGCTCAGCTCCGCACCCTGCTCTCCCACCCGCCCCAGCCCCTCACAGCTGCCGCAAGCTGCACCTGCAGCTTCAGCTCCAGGCCCCCCCATCTTGGGCTCTTCCCACCCGCCTCCTTCTCCCACCCCCGGCTCAGCCCCTCCCGCTCCCCCAGGTCACATCCAGTCAGCACGAGCCCTGATGGTGGTGGCTGTGCTCCTGGGCTTCGTGGGCATGGTCCTCAGTGTTGTCGGCATGAAGTGCACCCGGGTCGGAGACAGCAACCCCACCGCCAAGGGCCGTGTAGCCATCGCCGGGGGTGCCCTCTTCCTCCTGGCGGGTAAGTGCCCAGCTCCTCCCCCACCATCTTGACCGTAGCAAGTAGCCCCAAGCTGGGTGACCATCTGGGGGTCGGAGCAGAGCTGAGACCTCCCTCCCCTGTCCTTAGGCCTCTGCACGTTGACAGCCGTCTCATGGTATGCCACCCTGGTGACCCAAGAGTTCTTCAACCCCAGCACACCTGTCAATGCCAGGTGAGTGCCAGGGCATGGCTTGAGCCAGGGGACAGGCTGGGCCGCTCGCTCCACCTTCTCTGAGGCCACTGGCCTTTGTCCAGCAGGGCGCCTGGAGGGGAAACAAAGGACAGGCCCCAGGAGCTGTCGCTGAGAAGTTCTTTGGTGTGGGGAGCAGACAGCATGTGGCTGGGCCCTCCAACGGGGTGGGAGGCCTATGGAAGCCACTCCAAGGGGTAATGCCCTGGCTCTTGATTGAAATCCCAGCTCCACACAGGCTGTCTGTCTGACTGGCAAGTTCCTTAATCTTTCCGTGCCTGATTTCCTGCCCTGGAACATGCAGCTAGGACCGGGGACACAGCTCAGTGTGGTTGGGAGGGTTCTGTGAGACAGTGCAGGTAAGGGGCCTAGCACAGTGCCTGGGCTGTTATTTCTCTAGGAGGCACAATGACTTTGAGCCAAAGAGATGAGGTTGGAAAAGTCTTAAGGGCAGATGGCAGAGGCCCTTGCAGCCGTAGGAAGCTTTCTTTTCCCCCTCTTGGGGTGGAAGGCAGGACAATCCTTCTGGCTGTGGTGTGAGAATGATGGGGAATGGGAAAGGCCAGTAAGGTTCTGTTGTAGAGGTCTGGAGCAGAGGGCTTAGGGCTGAAGGGGCAGAGATATTTAGAGGCTAAAATGGTCAGGACTTGTAAGGTCAAGGTGTGGGGGCAAATAAGGGGCTCTGTGAAGGGACTGGCCCCTCCCCTTACCTCTCAGCTCTGCCAGGAGCAGAGAATGGGACAGTCTCAACCCCAGATATCCCAACAGACCTCAAGACCTGGGGTGGAGGATAAGGAGAGATGGTTGGGTCATTGCAGTCTGGAAGGCTCCCTGGAGGAGGCAGCAATATGGAGAGGGGGGGAAGGAGACTTCAGGAGTGAGGTTCATTCCCTGAGGCTGGCAACTGTAACCAGGAAAACCTGCCAAGCAAGAGGTAGCGCAGCTCAGAGATGCCAGGCTGACAGTCAGCCTGTCCCTTCAGCACTCCTCAAGGTTGCCCGAATTGCAGGCCCTGTGCTGGGCCCTGGGGACATGGACAAATCTGGTGCTGTCTGCCCTCAAGGTGCTCCCCGGGGAGCCAGACAAGCAAGAAACTGATCAGCCACCATGTGAGAGTCAGTGCCAGGTGGCGAGCAAAGAGGGGTCAGGGAAAGCTGCCGGAGGAGGTGGCATCTGCACTGGGTCCTGGAGGCAGAGGGGATGCAGGTAGCGGGACCTCCAGCAGGGGGCGCCTCAGAACCAACTGTGGGGAGACCCGGGCGCTGCAGAGGGGAGGCGTCCCACCTCGCCTAGGCGGGGAGAGGCTGGAGTGCCAGATGGAGCAGGCGGAGGAGTCTGGCCTTCTCCAGGGGCAGTGGGAGCTCAGTGCCAGTTCCGCGGGCCAGACCATGACCAAGAGCGGCGGCTGCACTGCCCCGCCCTCCCCTCCCTGACGGCCTGGCGGGCAGCCCCCCCCGCCGACACACAGTCCCCCTGCACTGGCCAGAGGGAGAAAGAGGCCAAGGTTGCACGGAGCAGAACAGCCTGGATCGGGGTTGCTCTGGGGCGGTGGTGTTGATGTGCTGGGACAGGGGCTGAAGAACGGATGTGCGTTCATCCCAACTTCCCCAGATGTGGGTTCACCCCAGCTTCCCCAGAGAGCCCAAGGAGGCTTGTGAGGCCCCAGCCTCCACTCCCCACGCCCTGCCCACCGTCCTCTCTGCCAGGTGGAGGCTGGGGGGCCCCCCGGGGAGGTTGGGGCAGGGCGGGGGTTGGCACAGTCACACCTGATGGTGTCCTCCACCCCTCGCAGGTACGAGTTTGGCCCGGCCCTGTTTGTGGGCTGGGCGGCCTCCGGCCTGGCCCTGCTGGGCGGCTCTTTCCTCTGCTGCACGTGTCCGGAGCCCGAACGAGCCAACAACAGCCCACAGCCCTACCGGCCAGGCCCCTCCACGGCTGCCCGAGAGTACGTCTGAGCCTGCCCAGCACCCACCGGCCCGTGCAGCACCCTGGTTGGGGCCAGGAGGGCTCAGGGGTTCCCCCAGGTCGGTTAGGGCTCTGAGCAGCTTGTCCCCAACCTAGGCACCCAGTCTGGGTTCTGAGACTCAGACCGAGACATTCAGAGAGTGGCGGGAGGCAGGCCTCAGCCCTCCTGTGCTGCTGGGGCCAGGGCCAGGGACAAGCAGGGACCTGTCCACACCCCAGCCAGCTGCAGTTCCTTTCATGGCCGCTTATTTACGCATCCACCGGTTGAGGGAGTGACTACTCTGTGCTGGGCCTGGAGGACGCAGCAATAAAGACGCCCTGGGGGTGGCCAGAACCCATTGTCCCACTGGCCCACCGGGCTTCTCACAACCCCAGGAAGGAAGTAGAGCCAGGATGACACTTGTCCCCGATTACACACACAAGGAAGTGGGTTCAGAGAGACCAGGAGGCGTGGCCCTGCTGCCTCTGAATTCAGGTTTTCCAGTATGCCTGGAGCTGCGTGGACACTCACACAGATGGCTGAGCCAGGCCATGTCACCCTTGCCCCAGAAATGGGCTCCCGCCGCAGGGCTGCTGTGAATTGCACTTGCCAGCCCCTGGGTCTGGGCCTGAACCCCACAGCCCCTGCCCCAGCCCCACTGCCCTCTGCTCACCCCACTAACTAGCTCTCCTCTCTTTTGACTTTCAGACCAGTTGTTAAATTGTCCGCCTCCACCAAGGGCCCCCTGGGTGTGTAATGTCCAGGTCCCCAGCCTGGCTCTGCCCCGCCTTGCCACATCTAGACTATGTGCTTGATATTTTTTTGGAAAGAAAAGTGAACATCCAGCTCCGAGTGTGGTGTCATTCGATCCATCTCTGGTATGGCAGAGCTGGACCCTGGGCTCCTCGGGCACAAAGACAGGGAGACAGGTCCAGTAAGGGTTACACAGCACATGCAAGCTGGTCAGGATCCTCCCTGACCGTCCTTGGGTTGGCACCAGCACCTCCTGGGTCAGAGACGCAGCCCTGCTGCTCTGGCTGTCCTGGAGCCCTCCTGGGAAAGGGGGTGATCCCAGGGAGGCCCTCTCACTTGGTGCTGGGGGTCAGAGCCGGGTGAGAGCACACCGAGGAGGAGTCGGCTGCCTGGGGAAGTGCCTGAGGGAAGGACGTTAGGGCCTTGCAGGAGTGGCAGAAGCTCTGCTCCCGCCCAGTGCCCTCAGCACTCCCACAGCCACCCCCCTCTTCCTCTCCAGTCTTCTGAGACCCCACTGTTCCTGCCCTGGAACCAGAGTAGGTAGGGGCAGCCTGAGGCTGCTTGAGACAGCGGCTAGAGCTCTGGCCTCGCACAGGGCTGTGGGCAGAGCCGGGAGGGCTTTGGGTCTTGAAGTACAGTTATCACCTCCTTAGTACACAAGCAAGTGTGTGCGCGGGCTTAGTCGCTCAATCAAGTCCCACTCTTTGCTACCCTTTGGACTATAGGCCACCAAGTTCCAATAGAAGCAAGAGACGTCCTCAAAGGAATGTAGGGAAAATGAGCCCCTGCCCTCATGCTCAGGTGTTGCCCGCCCCAGACGTCCTCCCGGGACCCTGGGTCTCTCTCTGGCCTCTGCCCTCTGTCTCTCCCAACCAGAAGGAGCTGACCACAGCTCTCGGAAAGAACTGTCCCTTGCCTTCCGCTGCCCTCCTCAGCCAGTTCTCTTCTGGCTTCCCCCACCACCAGTCCAGTGACATCTCCTACCATCAAGATGCCAGGGACGCAGCTCACCGTCTCCCCCCGACATGCCTTTGAGAGGTGAAGTAAGACGAGATGACCGTCCGGCTCCAGGAGAAGGGAGGGGAGAAGCAGACGGCAGAGCTGCTGGGGGATCGTCCACGGCGGCCTGGCCTGGCAGCGGCTGCGCATACATGGGGGCGCCTGAGGGGCTAGAAGGGGTGGGTGGCTGCGCCTAAATGGGTTCACAGAGCCTTGGCTCTCGAACGGGGTGAGAGGTGAACGAGAGCTACGGCAGTCTCTCTGGGGGCCTGACACTGTAACGTGGGGGTTCTTGGCTCTGCTTGCACATTCAAGTCACCTGGGGAGCTGATGTCCAGCCCTTGCCGCCGCCTCCAGGCACCCCAACCTAATGGACTTGAGGTGGCCATGTGGTGGACCTGGGCACCAAAGGTCAGCACCCTGAGGGCACCTCTGTGAGGCCTCAGAGCTTCTGTGAAGCTCGGGGCTGTGGCAGCCACATTTCTTGCCCCTCTGAGGCAGTCTCGAAAGGCAGAAAGGAAGGCCCTCTCCCTCTGCCTTTCCTGAGGCCAGGCTGTTCCGTGAGAACACCACAGCCTCCTGGTAGATAAATAAACCCCTTTCTTCCTGGCCTTTCGGCTAAGATCAAGTGGTGGCTCAGATGGAAAGCATCTGTCTACAATGTGGGTAGACCTGGGTTCGATCCCTGGGTCGGGAAGTTCCCTGGAGAAGGAGACGGCAACCCACTCCAGTACTCTTGCCTGGAAAATCCCATGGATGGAGGAGCCTGGTGTCCATGGGGTCACAAAGAGTTGGACACGACTGAGCAACTTCACTTTTCCACTGAAACGGGTTTGAGTCTGACTTCTGCCACACACAGCCATGTGTTGTCTCTTGTGGTTCAGGGACCACCAGAGGCTCGGGACTTGGTAGGAAAATGTTGGCATAGAGTGTGTTGGCTGCTTCAGGGATGGGCTGTGAGGGAGAAGAGCACCAGCCCAGCGGGTGGCCCTACAGCCGGGCAGGAGCAGAATTCACTGTGATCCTCTGTGAATGGAAGTCTTTTGTGCCCATAGCTGAAGACTGGACAGGTGGAGAGTCAGACGACCGCTCACCACCCAGTGGGTCCTGGCAGTGGGAGGATGCCTGGGAAGAGTTCAGAGTGTGTAGCTAGAAGAGTTTGGGAAGACTGATCCCGCCAGACCTCTTCTCTTTCAAATGTTTACATCACAGTCACCTTGTCTGCCTGTCTGTGAGAGGGTCAGCTGTCCAGGCCTCCTATTTCCTATCCCAGCCGCAAGGCTAGAGGACTGAGAGGAGACCCAGCTAGGTTGTGCTGATATTATTTTACTAGCAGAGTTCTTTCAAGGATGAAATTAAGTGTTAGTTGCTCAGTTGTGTCAGACTCTTTACAAGCCCATGGACTGAAGCCCTCCAGGCTCTTCTGTCCATGGACTTCTCCAGCCAGGAAGGGTTGCCATTCCTTTTTCCAGGGGATCTTCCTGACTTAGGGATCAAGCCCAGGTCTCCTGCATTGCAGGCAGATTCTTGACCGTCCGAGCCATCAGAGAAGCTAAGAATGAAATTGGCAGGCCATAAAAGATGGTTTGGGGAGGGATATATCTGTGCCCTCAGCCTCGAAGGAAATCCGGAGTACCATGGTAACAGATGTTCAGCTAAGGGATGTGAACCAGGTGCTGGAGTATCTGACCAGACACTCATCTATTGCCTGCATCTGAGAGTATAGATAGGAACTGAGTATTAGGTGATGTCAAAGAATTATGGTTAATTTTGTGTTATATATTATTCATTTTATGTGATAATGACACTGGTTATCATTTTTAAGCCTTGTCTGTCAGACGTGCACACCGAAACAATGTAATGGTTGGATTTTCTTTAAAAATACTCTAGGAATAGAAAAGTCAGAGGCAAGGAAAATTTATAAAATAAGATCAGTAAATGCCAGTGGTACTTAGGGGTTCACTCTGTTCTTCTCTGTGCATTTGAAAATGAAAAAAAAAAATCAAAAGGTTAAAAATACATCTTTAAGTTTTGCTGGTTTATAATTTCATATACTTTCCGTTGGAATAAAGGTGATGAAGACTCTTGTCACTCAAAGCAGAGTCTTCCGGCCACAAGCATCACATCACCCAAAACCTCTCGAGAAGTGCAGAATTTCAGGCTCCACTCCAGACTAGGAGAAACAGATTCAGCATTTTCAGATCTCTGGGTGATTCTGGAGCATTTCGGAAAGGCAGGTGTAGGCTCGTGAGAGCTGTGTGTTGCTTCTCCTTTTCTGGATGAGAATTTCAACTGAGCTGCCACTGAATAACTGGATATAATGAGAGTGGTTCAATTTAAGATTTCGTCTCGAGTTGGGAAGATTGCAGGGAACACAACTAACCCTGATCCAGGCAAAACTGGACATGAAGAATGGACAGCACCCAAAGAAGTGCTTCCTGACCACCTCTCCTCCGAGAGCACATAAAACTAACACTTAGTTCAATTTATGAGAATATTGCAGGCAGTTTCATTCTGGATACTATATAGTCTTGTTAAAAACAACTAGAAATGTGGAGGAAACAATCACTTTGTGGAACAGCAGAAATTACCATTACGTTGTAAATCAACTGTGAGTGAGTGAAAGTTGCTCAGTCGTGTCCGACTCTTTGCGACCCCGTTGACTATACAGTCTATGAAATTCTCCAGGCCAGAGTACAGGAGTGGGTATTATTAGTTCCTTCTCCAGGGTATTGTACTTCAACTGTACATCAACTGCACTTCAGTAAAATTTTTTTAAAAAGAAAAAAAAAACTTGTTAAGGAAAGGATAAACTACTCTTGAGAGCATCAGAGGACCGACACAACGCTATGGAGTCACAGAGTCAAAACCTGAAGCAGTGCCGCTCCCACTCTGCGTTGGTGGCCCATGTGGTTGGCGGGTTTGGAGACTGGTTACATATAAGGGGATTGAACAAATAAGTACATTTGTCGTAGCTTAGTCGCTCATTCATATCTGACTTGTGACCCCATGGCCTGTAGCCTGCCAAGCTCCTGTGTCCATGGGACTTCCCAGGCAAGAGTACTGGAGTGGGTTGCCATTTCCTTCTCCAGGGGATTTTCCTGACCCAGGGACCGAACCCTCATCCCCTGCTTTGCAGGAGGATTCTTTACCACTGAATCACCTGGGAAGCCCAAATAAGTATATACACTGGAGGTAATTGGAGCCAGTCGTCTCACTGTCAGATTGGAAAGGGGGAAGACTAGAATAAATCTTGAGGTGTTGGATTGGAGTTGGAGGTATGCGGATGAACATACAGCTTTTAAGATATGTTGATAAATGTAGAAATAGATATAGTTGTATACATACACAGAGCCTTCTGTAACCACAGACATGGAACTGGAAATATGGAGAGCCCACTGTACTACGGTATTTTATATAAAGGACTTGAGCATTCAGGGATTTTAGTATGGTTGTGGTTGGCAGGGGAGGGGGTGCACAGGTGTGGTTCTGGAACCAATCCCGCATGAGTACCAAGGGCTGACTCTACATCCCCTCGACAGGCCAAGAAGCAATGACCCCCAAGGGCAAGCTCATATCTTGATTTCTGAATACCACGCAGAACCCCAGGGAGATTCAAGGAAAGTACAAAATAAGCTTGGAGCATCTTGTTCCAGAAAGTAAGAATGTGCTTAAGGAATGATGGAGATGTGTCTAAAGGATTCAGAAGCCAGATTAAAGGGTTCCCTCCGATTTTATCTGGAACAATTTGATCATCAAAATACATAGTGACAGTAATGGATTTTAACTCTGTGAATAAAAATAAGAATCCACTTGTTCCTAGAGATATGAATAATTAAATAAGTGGGGAAAAAGGAAAAGCTTTACAGTAAAATGGCAATACGTGTAATTTATTAACTAAGAAATACAAAATACTTAGTTTTGGATGATAAGCACAGTGGACATATCTTAATCAAGGGATAAGACTTAATACCACCAGTAATGAAAGAAGACAAATGTAGGTGACTCCCAAGATAGAGATGGAAGCTTTGAACTCACCTATGAAGAAAACAGAATCTTTCACCTTTGTTTTTGAAAGATGTTTTTGCTGAGTATAGAATTCTAGGTTGACTCCTTCATCCTTTTTCCTTTGTAGCTGTCATGCTAGTGTTTGCTAGTGTTTTCTAGCTTACACAGTTTTTAAATCAAAAGTCTGCTGTTGTTCATATTATAGTTCCTTTGTTTCTCTCTGGCTGTTTGTCATATTTTCTCCGTCTTTGGTTTTCTTAAATCTGACTATGATGTGCCTAGATGTATTTTTTCCTTTGTGTTCATTTTGCTTCATGTTTTCTGAGCTTCCCGGATCTGTGATGTATTAACTTTCATTGCCTTTGGGGAATTCGCAGCCATTATTTTTTTTCAAATGTTTCTTCTGCTACATTCTTCCATCTTCAGCAGCTACTTCAGTCACATGCTGGATATCGCGTCACAGCTCTTCAGTGGTCTGTCTTCCCCATGTGTTGGTTTGTATAACTTCTAAGGACGTATCTTTAAGATCAGGACGTTTTCCTTCGCTGTGTCGTCATTTGGTGAGCACATCTAAGCAATTCTTCACTTCTGCTGATACCTTGTGCTTAGCTTGAGACTTGGAATCCAGAGTTTTTCTTAGTGTTACTGAGCCTTGGCATTCAACACTTCCTGCATGCTGGGACCAAAGGAAATCCCTCTCCGTGCTCTTGTTCCTTCCCCAGAAACAGCTTGCCATTGCTCGCTTCATGACACAAAGCTCATGTTGGTGGCAGAGGTTTTCTCAGTTCTGCTCCAGCCTTAGTCATAGATGGGCCCTGTGCACCTGAGCATCTGACCCCTGCCTTATGATGACAGTGGGTCTTGGGTGGGAGTTTCCTGCCCTCCCATCAGGAAGCAGATTTCTGTTTCGTATCAATTCAGGATCTTAGTAGCGAGTTTCCTATTTTTCTGTAGTGTCAGGCAGCTTTTGCTTCTACCCCAGCTCAGAGGTAGGCAGCCTTGATTTAGGACTTACTTCTTACTTTGCTTTTCATTCCTTTTGTATCTCCTAATATTTCAAATAGGATCATTATCTTTTGCTTGTTAATGCCCATCTGCTGCTTGTGAGTGTTTTTCGTTATTATCTCTAAATGTCTTTGTTTTTTCACCTTCATATCCTACTGTGTACGGAATCCTAGGTTGGCAATTATTTTCTTTCAGGTCACTGAAGATATTTTTCTACTCTGAGATTATCATTTTACTATTTTCTGGCATCCATTGTTTCTGTTGAGAAATATCAGTTTTAAATGTCACTTCTCTGAAAGTAATCTTTTTTCTCCCTGGCTCTTTGTAATATATTCTTTTGCCATTAAAAAAAAAATTGTGGTATCATTTTTGATGTGTTTAGATGTGGATTCTTTTTATTTAACCTCTTTGGGATTCTTGACTCTTGGTGTCTGCCCCTCTTCCCACCCCAGTCATTTCTGATTGAGTCTTAGTCATTACGTCAATTTTCTCCTTTTTTCTTTCTTCTGTGGCTACAATTACGGACTGGTTGATTTCTTACTATATTCTCTGTCTTTTCTCCTCTATTTTCCACATTGTTTATTCTCTGTATTTCATTAGAAATGATTTCCTTTAACTATCTCTCAGTTAATTTTTATTTTTTGACTGCACTGCATGGCTTCTGGGATTTTCATTTTCTGACCAGGACTGAACCCAGGCCCTCAACAGTGAAAGCGTGGAGTCCGAGTCACTAGACCACCAGGCAATTCCCTTTTTATCTTCAGCTTTTAAGTAGCTGCTGAACCTGTCTATTGATTTCTTTGGTGTATTGTATTTTTATAGTCTCAGATTTCCATCTGGTTAATTTTTTAAAATCTGCTGTCAATTTATACAGTTTATGGTTCCCTCCTTTATTAGTTTGCCAGGGTTGCTATAACAGAATAATGTATGTTGGGTGGCTTAGACAACAGAAATTTATTTCCCCACATTCTTGCAGGCTGAAAGTTCAAGGTGTAGGTGTAGGCAGAGTTAGTTTCTCTCTGAACACTCCGTCTTTAGATTGTAGAAGCCTGTCCCCTTCTGGTGCCTTCGTGGTCCTTCCTTGTGCCTGTGTTTTAATCTCTTCTTATAAGGACACCAGCTATGTTGGATTAAGCCTCTCGTCCATGATCTCATTTAACCTTATCTCTTTAAAGACTCTATGTTCAAATAGAGTCACATTGGAAAGTACTAGGGGTTAGGATTTAAATATATGAATTTGGGTTGGAGAGTCACAATTCAGCCCATAACATGTTCTAAAAATATCAAGTGTCTTTTATCTAATGAAGCAGTAAACATAGTTGCTTTACATCCTGTGTCTAATTTTTTGGCCTCTGGGCTACCTGTGGGGCTTTTTCCACCGTCTGCTGCTTCTCCCTTCTACTAGTCCTTGTTCGTGACTTGTCTCCTGTAGACCTAATCATCTTTGAATGTATGTTTGATTTGGCATTTGTAAAATATTTATAGAAATAATTCAAAGCCTAGGATTCTATTATTTTCCACAAATATTTTACTTGCTTTAGCTGGGTGCCTGGGGTAGGGGGGAATGGAACCAGCAATTCAGGATCACCTTTACTGAAGTCTAGGGCTTGAGATCTCTGGGCTCCTATATGACTCCCAGTCAGGTGGCAATCTATGTGAGGGTTGGTTAATTTACTACCATGGTAACCATTCAAAGTCCTCAACTCAAAGCATGGGGTAATACACAAGGGTTCACATGCTCAGTGGGCCCTCTAGCAGTTGCAACTGCCTCTTCCAGATAAGCTCTCTGCTGTCTCGTCTAGATTTTCAAACACATCCAGGGGAAAGGAAGCCCTGAAAATCACTTACTTTTCTACACTTTCATCCTCTCCTGGGACCTAGCCTAGTAGTTTGTATTTTAATCTCTTAAATCTTAAAAAATTATGTATTTTGCCTAGTGGTTTTTTTTTTGGTGGAAATTTTATTTCGGTTGTCAGCAACTAGGGTGGCTCAGAGGTTAAAGTGTCCGCCTGGAATGCAGGAGACTCAGGTTCGATCCCTGGGTCGGGAAGATCCCCTGGAGAAGGAAATGGCAACCCACTCCAGTATTCTTGCCTGGAGAATCCCGTGGAGGGAGGAACCTGGTAGGCTACAGTCCATGGGCTCACAGAGTCAAATATGACTGAGCGACTTCACGTCACAGGATGGGGGTGTGGAGGTCGACTAGAGAATATAGTCAGGCTCCTCTGTCCATGGGATTCTCCAGGCAATAAAACTGGAGTCAGTTGCCATTTCCTTCTACAGGGGATCTTCCTGACCCAGAGGTTGAACCTATGTCTCTTAAGTCTCCGGCACTGGCAGGCGGGTTCTTTACCACTAGCATCACTTCTGTTTATACACTGTTTTTTCATCTTTAGTCCTGTATCTTCAAACATTTGTTCTAAAAGCTCTGTCTAGTAGATCTGCTACCAGGTCTTTCTTAGGGATAGTTTCTGTTGGTTTTCTTTCCTTTGATTGAGCCATATTTTTCTCTTTGTATGCCTTATGATTTGTTATTATTAAAAACTTGACATTGAAACTAATAATGTAATAACCCTGGAAATCACATTTTTCTCTTCTCCACGGTTTGCTGTATTTTTGTTTTCTTTTACTCTAGGCTGTATCTGTACCAAGGATCAGCTTAAGGTGTAAATTCAAGGTATCTTCAGGTCATTTCTGAGCTGTCTCCACCCCCCGCCCACCATTTTGGCATGTGAAGTGACTAACTCCCCCCAACCCTCGTATGTGTGTGCTTTTGATTGTCCTTTACCAGCTTTTTATATTCCCTGAAAGTCCCTTCAGCTGGAGGGAAGAGGCTTGCAACAATGAGGGTAGGTGCAACAACAATGACTGCTATCTTTGTGTTTGCACCTCCTTGATCAGAAACAGCTGATTGACTACAATCAGAACACAATCCCAGTATTTAGGGGACAGGGTCTTTATTGTTCCCTTTGGCTGCTGCAAGGTATGTGCAAGGAGCTCCAGGAACAAGTGCATGCCTTAGGGCTGAGCTGGGTAGTCACTGCTGAATGAAGAACCAAAATCCCCAATTAATAAGTTTACCTTATGTCTTCCCCGGATGTTGCAAACCTTCAAAATGGTTACATCAGACCAATTCTACCAGTGTACTTGTTGAGATTACGGGGACAGATTCCTGGCGCTTCATACTCGGTCATCTTCCCAAAATCCTTTCTCATCTCACTTTTCTGTGATGCTTATGTTAGTCTGGGTTCTCCAAGTAGACCCCCACCCTCCCCACAACAGGATTAAAATGCAAGACGTTTACTATGGAAACACCTTTAAAAAATGGGTAGGGGGCTGGGGGAGTCATCAAGCCTAAGTGAAGGAATACTGGGTTGAAGAATCATAGACTACCATGGAGTCTAAGTCAGAGGAGTTCAACATCTTCCAGGAACAGGACTGTTTTAGAAACTCTGCTGAGATTACTCATTGATTGGCTTGGGAGCACTTAGAAAGCACAGCCTCGAGGCAAACATGGTGTGGCAGATTTCAGAGCAAAGCATCTTGGGTCAGTTATACTGCCTGTAGTTAGAGATTTGCAAGTCATACTCATGGCCACCACAATTTCAGTTTACAATGTTCAGAGCTCCTATCTAAGTTGATACTTAAAATTACTATAGTAACAGCCTACTGAGCACTAACCGATGCTCCAATACTTTGGCCAGCTGGTGACAAAAGCCAACTCACTGGAAAAGATCCTGATGCTGGCAAAGACTGGAGGCAAAAAGAGAAGGGGGTGGGCAGGATGAGATGGTCAGATAGCATCACTAACTCAATGGACATGAATTTGACCAAACCCTGGGAGGTAGTGGAGGACAGAGGAGCCTGGCATGCTGAAGTCCATGGGGTTGCAAAGAATAGGACATGACTTAGCAGCTGAACAGGACTTCCCTGGTGGCTCAGGAAATAAAGTGTCTGCCTACAGGGTGGGAGACCCGGGTTCAGTCCCTGCGTGGGGAAGATCTCCTGGAGAAGGAAATGGCAACCCACTCCAGCATTCTTGCCTGGAAAATCCCATGGACGGAGGAGTCTGGTAGGTTAGTTGGACACGACTGAGCGACTTCACTTCACTAGCAGCTGAACAACAAAACATAAGGAGGTATTCTTCTTAATCTTCGCAAGAAACTTGGGAAGTAGGTACTGTTTACCCTCTACTTTCATTGGTAGGACTGGAACTCAGGTGTTCTGACTGCAAATCACCTTTTCATCCTGGTATCTCAAAATGATCTATGAAAACTGAATTTTATGCATAGGGTAAATGAGGCATTTGGTTGTACCACAGAATCACAAAGCTCTTCTTGCTTGGCCCCTTCTACCCCAACCCCACATAAATGTTTCATCTTAAACACTCTTCCTTCAAATTTGGTTATCTCTGGAGTGACCAGGACTCCTGGGCAGTCTTTTCATCCCAGTGTGATTGGCAATCAAATCCCTGTCACTCTCAAGAGCACCTATCTGCCTAACACATAAATTATACGGTCTAACTTTACCAGCTTATCTTGCCCTTCCAGCGGCAGTCCTCGCTTCCGTCATCCCTTCTTCCCAGAGTAATAAGTTACTGAGCTTTTACTCTGTACCCTTGTAGATCATCGGATATATCAGGGAAAAAGCAAACACAAAACACAAACTATCTCTGCCCTTTACTTTATGTACTATTGATTAGCCTATGATGATATGCACTATGGAGAAAAGTCAAGCAGGGCAGGGAGGTCACATGCGGGCACAGACGGGCTGCTATTTTAAAGAGTGGTCAGGGAAAGCCTTCCTAATCTTTCCCTGAAGTAACAGAGGGAGAAAGCCAGTCTTCCTGTCAAGAAGTAAAGTGAAAGTCTTGAGTTGGAATATGCTGGCACATTCCAGGAAGAGAACATTGAGGCTGGTGTGAACCAGGGGGAAAGCAGTAACCGTGGGAGTGGGGCCCACTGTGAAGACTCCTGTAGGGTGTTGACTTTTGTTCAAAAGTGAGATTGGAAGCTTCTAAACAATTTTGAGCAGAGAAGTGACCCAGAATCTGACAGTTTTTAAGAGGACTGGCTGGAGACAGGTGGGGCAGGAATTTGGTAGCAGCGAGCTCACCTAGCAGATACAACGATCCAAGTGAGACAAGAGGCCTGGACCCCTGTGGACAGAGGTGGTGAGAAGTGGTCCGATGCTATATCAAAGGCAGAACCAAGAGGATCTGCACTCGTTGGATGTGGCGTGTTCTAAGTGAGAAGACAGGAGAGACTTGAGGATTTTGGCTGGAACCTTTAAGGATGGACTGTTACTGAGATGCAGAAGGTTGAGCATGCAGCAGCCCTTGTCACCACTCACCTGCTCAGTCTGGGGACACCCTCACACTTCCACAAGCCTGCTCTCACCCTTCCATCTCCTTGCCGCTGAGCGCAAGGGACACTTTTCAGCCTCCCCCTTCTTGGACTGTTTGGTTTTGATGCCCACTGAACTACTTTTTGGTTCTCCATGATTCCGTGATGCTCCCCTTCCTGGATTCCTCACATCTTTGGGCCTCCACTCTATTCTCCACAATCACAGCTTTCAAAAGCCACCTGATGGGCAGTCAACACCCCACTCCTTAGCTTCACCTCTGCTTCCCACACCTTCCCTATGGATTCCCTAGACATTGCAAGCAAACAGACCCCTCCCATTTGTGCAGCCCGTTCTAGCAAGTAGCTCTATCTTCATCACCATTCTACAATCACGCCAGATTCTTCCCTCTTCCTCGTTCCACATTCAGCTAGTCCCCTCAAACTGGCATCCCATTTCTGAGAACATCTCAAATTTGACCTTTTCCTACTGCCTTACCTATGGTCTCATCTTATCTGGGCTTCTACAACAAGGTCCCATTTTTCTGTCCCAGAGTAACTTAAAATGATAACTATCTTAATTTAAAAATCATTCGCCGGAATTCCTTGGCAGTCCAGTGTTTAGGACTCTACATTGTCACTGCTAAGGGCTCAAGCTTGATCCCTGCTCCGGGAACCGAGATCCCACAAGCCACAGCCAGCCAAAATATACAAACATAATTCAGACCCCTTATCACCCAGACAGAAGGGCTGTACAGCTGGCTGCCCCAAGCCAGTAAGAGGTGCTAAACATCACTTGGATAGGTATTTATGCAAGTTGACTTTTTATCATTTATAACTTTTAAAGCCAGCCAGCCAGCCAGAATGAAGGGATCTAAGCGGGCTCTCTAGTATCTGAGGCACCATTCAGAGCAGGGAGAGGCAGAATTCCTAACACACACTCCTTCCTCGGCCAAAACCCAGCCTTACCGGCCTTGGTGCCACTACAGGACCTCAGGAATGAGCCTGTAGCGAACTATACTTGCCTGTTTACCTCTGCCAGGTGCTCACTTCCCATTCAGTGCCACTACCTTACTTTCTATCAGCTCTCCTTTACTGACTCAGTATCGCTTCTCAAAGCCCCACTGTGCCCTGCCCTGTGGATCTAGCCACTAGCTGCTTTTCTGAATGTTCTTAGCCTACCTCTCAGCAGACTTGTGCTGAGGACATTCTCTTTTGAGCTTTTAGTAGTGGCTTTTTTTCTAAACCCAGAGCACTGTGGTGCCTGATGGTGGGCTAATTCGATCACACCATTGCCACTTTAAAATTCAAACTTCCTTGAAGCCCATGCCTTCAAGCTAAGCTCAGGATCCAGCAGCCCTCCCTGACATTCCAGGGCCTTCACCACACCTACTTCTATCAACACCTGATGGAATTTTAACACTCAGGATCCTTTTGAACCCCATGGTCTATTTTTGGCCCCTTTATCTCCGGTACGGTCTTCCACACACATGATCATAACCTGAACTGTCACTACCAGTGCCCCAGGTCTCCACGCTTGTTGGTTTAAGGCCAGCACCTCATTCCTCCAGCTTCTTTAAACTAGTACTTTTACTCCATCAGATCACTTTGGAACCGTGTCAGCTCCCAGACTCATTCCAATCACCAAAGCAAGCTATGTGTTCTCATCGGCTTTCACTAATAAGGACACACCTCCTAAATCTGGGGACGGGCAAGGTGGATGCTGAGGACAATAGCATCAGCTTTAACTTTGCACTCACTTAAGCTTTGTAGTTGTAGTTGCCCTGCGGCATGTGGGATCCTCCCAGACCAGGGAAGGAACCCACTTCCTGCACTGGCAGGCAGATTCTTTACCACTGAGCCACCAGGGAAGCCCTCTGCCTTTCTTTCTGTTTTTTTTCCCCTTCTGTTGGATTCAGCTGGCCAAGCTCACGTGAAACCCAACCCTCCACCTGCTGGCAATTCTTCGTTGGTATACTTATTTTCCTATTCTCCAAGACAACTATTTTACATATTTTTCTCTCCTCTAACCTCCAATCTCTCATCTTTTCTAAAACCCAAAAATGCCATTAAAAAAATTGAATTTGTATAGATGGACTGACATCATTCTCAATATTCATGAACATGTAAATCTTCATTTTGCTTTAACATCTTTCAATAGTTATAAACATGAAATAAACTTTAGCTCTTTACTATATCCATTCTTGACTACAATCTCTTCTGGTTTGGTACCACTATCACCTATTCCTTAAGTATTACCTGACTGCCTAGGCCATCCAGTACAAGCTTCAATAAAAACCAAAAGCATCCTAAATTAATTTTAAAGGACAAAACAGAAAACAAACTTGATTTGACTGATTTGGCACTCAGTTCCTTACCACCTTGTGCTCCAGCCACACAGCTCTTCAGGAGAATGAGGTATTCAAACTGTTACAGCGGGAAAACCTGACTCAAGGGACTGCTGCCACCGCCCCTCTCTAGGCTATCCAGTCCTCGTACATAGTGAATTCAGCATGAGGTGCTGGGTGACATGAGAAAAACCCGCAAGAGAAAAACAATGTTCTGTTTGCAACAATGGCAGCAAGGCTACATCACAAAAAGCTTTCTTCCTTCCCGTGGTTTTCAAAATCACATTCTTACATTATTGGATTATATAAGCAATGTTGAAATCATTTCCCACAACATATATCCTAATGCATGCAACTGTTAAAAAAAAAACACTACATTTTACATACCACGAGCAGTGCTCAATTGTCCATACCATCCAAAGAGCTGGTCCCAAATTCAGAAAAGGCATTTCAAGGTGTTAACTGATACTAGCCCAGCTACTTGCCTATTTTTTCCCACTTTATTCACCAGTCCCCTGAACCAGAACCACCACTGCAATGCAACTCTCAGTTCTGTGAATGCCAAGCCCAGTCTGAACAGGCACACAGCACTGCATGACTCCCAGATATGCCTCTCTAGCCAACTGTGTATCCCCAAAGTCTCCAAAACTGGCCAGAACAATCCAGAATGTCTCTGGATAGCAGTCATTAAATTATTCCATAAAAGAAAGTAAGACTATAAAATATAAAACATGCTTACGTTACGAGGGTGCTGAGGACAAATGTCACTGAGCTCTATATTCTTTAAGCAGCCTTCCCACAAGCATCCCATCATTTGTGGTTACCATCTCTAGTACCCAAAGAAAGGAGCTGAACTGTGTTTACTGAGTACAGCAGTCTCTGTGGCAGACATCTGCTAACTAAGGTGGGTGTCCTTCAATCTGCAGGCTGAAATAACTCACAGTTCTGTTAGGCTCCACCAGAACATCCCCTCTCTTTACCACTGCCTCCCAGTAAAAGGAACTCACTGCAAGGAAAATAGCCAGATTATCGTAGCAAATTCTAATTTTCAGTACAGGAATGCTACTCAACAAATGATTACACATTTTAAGAACATTTCCTTGAGTAAATACCATTAACTATCACCCATCTGCAGAGATTTAAGCTAATAACCAGCTAAGTACTTATAAACTAAAATGAAGCAAGGCAGAAATATACAACAAAGACAATTATTTAAGACCTTTATTAACAGGTGCTTGCAGTTTGTTGACTTTTTTTTTTTGAAAAAATCAAGCTGTAAACTTTTATTACAAATTAAAAATGAGGTTCTTAAAAATCTCAACTTGACCAGATATGAAACAATTTAAAAACCTTTAAAGGTGTATTGAGAAAAAACAGGCTTTTTTTTTTAAAAAACACGTTTGTCATTACCAAAAAGAGACGTCTTTAGGTAAAAATAATAAAAACCCCATGCTGCATAGATAATGCAGATAGTTCTAGTTATCTGGTCAACAGGCAAAAAGCAAGCACTTAAGGTCTTCAGCTCCAATCTTTTGTTCATTTCTTATTGCTGGAATTTCATATTCATTTCTTCTTGTTGGATGACTAAACTGTAAGAGAGAAAAAAAGTTTTCAAATTACCTTCTATAGTTCACTGCAATCTTTTAGTATATCAAATTAGCTAGGTAGGGAAGGTATTAACATATCTCATACTGGTTTACCTTTACACAGCAGTTCATAATAGGAGTGGGCATTGCTATATAATAAGAATGGTTACTCACAGGTTCTGAATGACCTTTTGACACTCAAAATAGGGGAAAAAGTCTCACTGGCTGAAAATGATAATTCTAGAGTCAAACAGAGACAAATACATGTCTCCTAGAATCAAGTAAAAAGGGAATTCTCTTAATTTTAGAATTTATGATGTAATGCCAAAGCTACCACGTTCCTCAAACAGACCATATTGGTCATCATCACCTACGTTTTTAATCTGAGTAGCTATCCCACTTATTTTTGAAAATGAAGACTATCACAATGTAATTACTTGTAGTTAGCAAGACTTTCCTCAGCTTACTGGTGTTTGTGTGTGCACTCAATCATGTCTGACTCTTAACGACCCCCATGGACTACAGCCCACCAAGCTCCTCTGTGCACACAATTTTCCAGGCAAGAATACTGGAGTGGGTTGCCATTTCCTTCTCCAGCTTACTTTAAAATCATCCAAGAAAGTTGACAAAAAAAGCCCTAATACAAAAGATACAATGCCAAGCTAGGGCAAAGTATGGCTCTGATATACAGTCCATTAACAAAATGATATTCAAGTCATCTTAAGATTAGTTTGGGTAGAAGACACCCAAGTGGCTTACCTTACCTGATGAACTGGGTTTTCCTCTCTCTCATTAATGGACATCACTCATGACTGCCCAGAGGCCAGAGGGCCATCGAGGCTTACTTACCCGGATGATGGTAGAGATGGTAAGCCGGCATTTACTCAGCCCCGCCCTGCTCAGCCTCGGGAGCGGACGAATTCTCAGCTGGTGGATCGGCTGTTTTTGTCTCTTTGCCATCTTGTGGTTTAGGGTTTTCTGGGCGTCTGCGTCGGTAATTGAAGTTGCGGCGGTACCGACGTTGAGGTGGCTGCTGACCCTGGGTCTCATCTCCTTGGTTTTCCTTATCTTCTTCATTGCCGTCCTCTCTGGGCTGTCTTTGGCGAGGAGGGCCCCTGCAATGAACATTGTGGAAGCTTGCAATGAAAAAACCTTTCTTTAATCAAGTCACCAGGTTAACACATCTGCCCTTTCTGTTTATCAAGTGGTATACAGGCAATTTATCAAAACTGAAAGAGTAAACTTGGCTTTTACTTCAGAAATTGAGTATGACGACTTGGTAAAAGTATTTGGAAGTGTAAACTAAGATGACCATTTAAAATTGATTTTTAACAGTCTCATATTACCCAATATATCCATATATATTCCCAATATATTCATAGATAGTTAAGTGAAGGTTGGGGAGCCTGGAGTGATGCAGTCCATGAAGCCACAAAGACTTGGACACGACTTAGTGACTGAACAACAACACACTCATATTATTCAAAATACCCATAGTATAACCTATTCCAAAGTTAGCCATGAAAGGACTAATGCTGTACAACACCATCAATACCCTGATGTTATTTAAAAACATGGGTATTAACATAACCAGGTTTGGAAACAAGTGCTAACCTTTATAGATAAACATTTGTTTTTTCAAACAAAAGCAGAAATCAAAACCAGAGAAAAGGTATTATCTTCATATAAATCAAAGTACACAGCAACCATTAGTTTGGGAAAGGCAAATCAAAACCACTTCATACACACCAGGAGAGCCATAATCCCAAGGCTGAAAACAATCACACTAGGGAGGGGGTGGAGAAACCCCTCAATGCATTGCCAGCTGGTCTGACTATAAAATGGTGCAGCAGCTTTGCACAACAGCTTGGAGACTAAATGACCTAGCAGTTCTACTTCTAGATCTGTATCCAAAACAATATCCACCATGCATTATTTTAATATTCACAACAAGATGTGAAAATAACCCAAACGCCCATCAACCAAGTTAGTGAAGCACAAATGTAATATCCATACAACGGAACCTGATTTGGTCATAAAAAGAAATCAAGTACTAATGATAAAGGCATGAATGACTATAATACACGAGGTGAAAGCCAGACACAAACTAGGCAAATACAGAGATAAGGAAAGCAGTAGCCAGGGGCTGGGGTAGAGGGGAATAGAGACTGACTGTTAATGAATACAGGGCCTTTTTTTTCTTTTGGAGGGGGGCCATGATTAACTTTGTGAATATACTAAAAACCACTGAGTCACACACTTTAAACACCAAGATTATCAGCATGCCTTTACCCGTGTAGGTCATTCCAGCTCTAACTATTTAAGATTCCATTTTTCACCTCTAACCCCTCCAATCTTCCATCTACCCCTCCCAACTTCCCCCGCCCCCCGGCAGCCCCCACCACCTCTTCTCCTGAAACGGTTTTCCCACATTTTTGGAAACTCCTGACCAGTCTTTGGCAAAATTGCCCTGGCCCTCCCCTGTAGCCTTTTGAATTCTAAAACCCCACCTTTCAAATCTTACTGTCATGTTCCATTTTACTACCCTTTTCCTATTGTAATTATCACGACAGTTCCATGTAACATGGGCTTTTAGATTCTTTCAGTTCAGTTCAGTCGAGTCCAACTCTTTGTGACCCCATGAATCGCGGCACGCCAGCCCTCCCCGTCCATCACCAACTCCCGGAGTTCACTCAGACTCACGTCCATTGAGTTGGTGATGCCATCCAGCCATCTCATCCTCTATCATCCCCTTCTCCTCCTGCCCCCAGTCCCTCCCAGCATCAGAGTCTTTTCCAGTGAGTCAGCTCTTCACATGAGGTGGCACTTTACCTCCCATGCAATTCCTGTTTGCTTCTTAGGTTCTCTCATTTTCAAGCACTCCATTCTCTAGTCACCCTTTACTTATTTTCCTGGTGTATTCCAGGAGTCTTGTTCTCCCACTCTTATTTCCACTAGGACCTATAATCCAACAATCCTATCAATCATTCTGTCCCTTAACTCTTCCTTAATCCTCTTCTCTCCTTTCTCTCCAAGTATAAGGTCTACCACTAATGATTATCATCAAACCCAAACCCAGTGTCTTTGAGTAGACAAATGCTGAACAAATCTAACTCTGCTTATCTGAGGCTGCTGCTCAAAATGGCTGGAAAAACACAAGCATGTTTGGTGGACCCACTTTAAATTTGCGATCAGTGTTATTTGACTTCCCCTATTTCTCTTCTACACATAATTTCACATATTTGTCCCAAACCTCTCACCCCTTTCCTTTTGACTTCAACACACTTGTGCCCATAAACTCTGGCTTTTTACACATGCAACATCCACGGTTCCCAGCAAAAGACATCCCATTACATGGACCAAACCCAATCCTAACTGAAGATAGCTGCAGCAGATAATTGCCTGACAAGTATCCTTTTTTAAATTGCATTTTTCAGCCTACAAATAAGCTCTTATTTCTCAAACAAAAAAAATCCTTTCTTAATGATTCCTCTCCCTTTATTGCCACCTCATCTGTCTTCCTTTCAGCAAAACTCCTGCTATACTGTTCTCAGATTTCTCAAAATGTGCTCCTGGATCTGCATCAATCATTTCACCCCCCGGATTATAAGTAGCATGTGTCATTTACTACTCAAACACAAAATTCCTGACTAGTTTGGGAAGCCCTGCATTCATCGATAGATTATAATAAATATATTCAAATGAGACCACTAAATAAAACTGAAGCACTCAACAAAAAATTCATGTGCTGTTTTTAAACACACTAACTATGTAGAAAACTGGAAAAGTTCTACAAAGTAACAAAAAGTAGACCAAGGATACTGCCCTTGGAATTTAAATGGACAGAACATGAAAGCCTATTTTAGACCATTTATCACTATCACAGATAAACATTTATCACTATTTAAGAGCTAATATTGTGATTGTTTGCAGTATTTCAACAAGGTATCTATGTCTAGGTTTAGAATAGTATGCTGTTAGTTTTAGGGATCACATCTGGAAACCCAATATTCTAAGACCTTTTGCTACATATAAGCATTAAACCTGCCTGGCCTGTGAAGCTCTACCCTAATTCCTCTAATTAAACACCTTCTGTTAAAAAGGTATGCTTACCTTTACTTTTCTCCCTCCCAATGAATCAGGTCTTAAAGTTATGATACAATGCAGTTTAAACTACCATTCTCTTACCTGTTAAAGGACAGAAATGGGAAATCCCACACCCTCATTAGAGTAAAACAACAACAAAACCAACTGCAAAGAGTAGGCCACATCTACAAAGCTGTTTTAACCAGTGCCAGCAAAGATGCAAAGAACACATTCTCAAAGATAACTGACTTCAGGTTCACCTCTTAGGCATCTGATGAAAGAAAACGTGAAGTGTTAACAGACAAATGACTGAAAAAGCCGGCAGAAGCAGCATGCTGCTGCTGCGTCGTAGTACCTGCTTGAGTCAATTCTAAATGCAAACCGTACCTGCGGAATCGTGGTCTGTAGCCCCGATACAGGTTCTGTCTCACTGGTCTACCTTGTTCTCCTGCACCCTGGTTGTCAGCACCCTGAAAAGGCAATAGAAACCAAGCCAAATTTTACTCAATTTACATTAGTGCAAAAAGCCAACCAGACAAAAGCTCTGAATACAGCAATAGTTAAAAGTAAATAAAATCCCGTTTACCTCCATCACTTCTCCCTGCACAGGAGGGTTGGAGTACTGTGGTCGACGCCCATAGGGTCTCCGCATGTAGTAAGGTGGGAACCTCCGCCTGCGGTAGGGCCGGCGCTGTTGGGCCTGGCCTTCGGGAGCGCTCTCCGATCCCTCGTTCTTTTCCCCACTCTCACTAGTCTGGTAATTCTGCTGGTAATTGCGTGGAGGACCCCTGCGACGTGGATAGCGTCTATAATGGTTACGGTCTGCTGCGTATTTACTGCCTTGCACCGGAACTCCACCAGGGCCTGTAACATTTGCTGCCTCCGCACCCTACAAAAGCCATCATACAGTGATGATGACAACAGGATTAAGGACACGCAACAAAACTCACACAAAAAATACAAAAGGGTCTCTGTGGCCAGGGGTGCACAGAAATGATTAAACACTAGCTCCTCACTGTTCTGAAGAGGTAGCCCTCTATCTGCAGCCAGTCATTAGGGTTGGTGCACCTGTGTTCAAGTGGTCACCTGACCCATCCATCCACCTTAGAGCCACCATCCTAATGGATGAGATCTCCAAAATATTTCCATACTGAAGTCAAACCTTTACACAAAAAGCATCCTCACCTTTTCTCCTTCAACAACATCAAACTCCACAGTCTCTCCATCTCCTACACTGCGAAGGTACTTCCTGGGGTTATTCTTCTTTATGGCAGTCTAGTAATATCACATTCCAAAAATAGATTAACAGGGGAGAATAATGTGCTTTTTCATTTAAAATGTACCAGAGTCAATATTATTTTAACTTGGATATACACGTAAAATTAGCTTTAAATAAGACCAAACCATCAATAAATTTAGGAAAACAAGGACCAGTGCTACCCCCAACCTCAACCAAAATACTCCACTCTTAACAAGGCCCCAGCATTTTATCACTATTTTCCAAACTAAAACAAGTAATTTAACACGCAAGACAAACACAACTATAAACATATATTTTAAAATGCTTTTTGCAAAAGCATTACATGTAGCTTTGAACAAAATGAGGATATCCACCTATCCCCAAAGACTGCACTTAATAGTAGAAGCTAGCCCCACACAGGGCCAGTTTAGATGACAGGCGAGTTTGTTTTGCATGCTTCAAAGTTGACCAAACCGACTTTGTCCCTGTGTTACCATATCAAACTCTGTTACAAATGTCAACCAAAATCCCTTCCAACCTGATTGTGGGAATACTTCGATGGAAATGCAATTCCCATGAATTATGACACTTTTTAATATTCTGTGGGTTATTACCTCCCCAGAATACATTAAACCTCTCATTGTTACTTATTCTCTAGACTTGTATAACAAACTGAAGGGGAAGAATAACATCTCACATTTAATACTTCCATAAAGTACTTTCATGCATTACCCAATCGCATTATGAAGATGTGAGGCATCATTATTCATTACTCTTTTAAGGTAATCAAACAGGCTTTAGAAGTCAGGGGACTTGCCCAAGGTCACAAAGTAAGTGGTAGAGTATGGACTTTTCTAAATCCAGGTCTCGGGACTCCAAATCCCATGTTCATTCTACTATATCACAGCAGTATCCATTTCGGGATCACCCATGCATTTCCATTCCAGAGGAGGCAGGACAACCAACAAAGCTGAAGCCAGTTAAGCTCAAGTTGCCCGGAACTGCAGTCTCCTTGTACCACAACCAAGACCTGAGCAGCCAAAGTCCTAAGAAACAACTAAATGTTAAAACCACCTCCAAAATAAAGAGGAAAGCATATTGGTGACAACTTGTGGGTTGGTCCAAGTGGGTGACATGTGTTCAGCCCAATAATTGATCTCATCTGTCATCTAAACTGTCACAAAGTTTTCATACCTTTCATGTAACTCTCAATTATCTGCAGTCATAGGGGATAGCCGAAATATGGGTTAATTAAAATTCCAAACTCTTATTCTGGTCAGTATCAATTCTCTCCTACACATTCCCAGACCCTTCACTGTTGCCCAAAGGCAGCAAGACTGGCAAGCCTTGCTGTCTAGTCTCTTGTAACCAAGTCTGCAAATTCCTTCAAATATGCAGAAAGAAGTAAGAAACAGATTAAATATTGGTATTCAATTTTATAAAACAAACATTTGTTTTAATACAATATTTTCCCTGAGCAGTCTTGTATTTGTTTAGAATTTAAATGTTTCCATACTTAATGTTTGACCCTGTGACCCCGAACAGGGTTTTGGATGTACCTAGAAACTGATCTGGTTTCCCCCTCAATTGTCATTGAGTGGTCTACAGGTCAATGCAGAGAGCTACACACCAACTTAAGGCAGCCCTTCCAAGGAAGTATGCTGCCAGCCAAGCTCACATCTGCCTGAACAAAGGCACGAGTGTGGAGACTGACTTTGTCTTTTGATGTCTACATCACAGTATAGTGGTTAAAAAGTTCTTAAAGAGCGATTTTCAATACAAGTCAATGATATTTCAGTAGTCTCAGTAAAATAACAAAACAAATCCACCCCAACCCCGGCAGTATTCATAGAAGTATGCATTCCTAAACATTTTTCCTAACCATTGCATTCCTATGAAGAAAATTAAGTCCAGTGAAGCCTATGATATACTTAAGGTCCAAGTATTACTGTTCATTTGGCAGCGGCTTACTTAAACAATAAACTTCTTAATGTTGAAGTTTCCCCAAATGCTTTCCTTAAATAGCACTTGCGGAGGAGAGTCTGGCATGTAGCACCTATCCTGTCAGGTTTTCCTCTAACACTGAGGCTCATCTAAAAGCTATTTAATAAGTAACTACCAACCTTGCCATACCACCCTTTCACTTAACCTTCAACTTGCAAGGATTTCTAAATCCCCAAGCTGGTAACAGTTCTCCAAACATAAAAACATATCTTACCCATTCAAAGTACTTTAGAATAAACAGAAGGATCTATGCTACGATGCCCAGTTTTCAGCATTTGTCTCAAGTCAACGTATTTTGCAGCTCTGGCCTATTTCCCCCATCACTACTGTCACCTGTCAGAGGTAATTCTAATAGCATTTGAGTGTGTTATGGACAGCAACAGTGTTTCGAATTTAGATTAATGGCGGTTTTCAGTTTGTCTGAAATTAGGTTTGAAAATTTTGTAAGGAATCAAGTGAATTCAACATTTAAAAAAGCTACAGCTATTAACAAAACAAATACCAACACGAAAGGCCTATTTTAATTAAGTGAACTGCCAACATAATGTTTTAATGTACACATTTAAGCTGTACTACCCCTCTTCCTGTGGGAACTAAATTGTCTGGTAAGTGGACTTAATAAACCTTTTTTACAAGGAACAGAAGACATACACCCTTTTCTTCTCACAAGTGTTGAGCCAGAAGTGTAAACAGCCACAGGAGCACTCACCTGGTGTACAAATACATCTTCCTTGGTGTCATTCCTACAAGACAGAACCAAGTAGAACAAGTTAGAAGATTGAACACTACATTGCATGTTGCCAAAGATTAAGAATATGCTTAATCCTTTGTGCCTTCCCCTCCCCTTTTTAGAGACTTCCCTGGCTGCCAACCAGCCACTAGGAAGGAAATTAAGAAACGAAACAAAAACACAACCAGTAAATCACAATGGTTTTACTAACAATTGTCTCACCACCTACCTCAGAAGGATTAAAAAAGGAAAAAGACAAATAAAAAGTGTGAGCTACAAAGCCATTAAGAGGATAGAAGTAACTAGCAACCTATATTGTCACTTCTCATTCTACTAAACACTAAAAGTATTCCAGCACAAGCCATTTGTTCCTCTAAGAGCACTGTTACTAACTTAAGTAGAAGAGATCATGAACATACTCTCATCAATTAACTAGCTTCCTTCCTACTTCATCTTTACCGTTCCCAATTCTCAACTTTCATCGAGGGTCATAAGGATGACCTCAGAATGTACAATACCAGGAGTGAGCCCTAAATATAAACTGTGGACTTTGAGCAATAAATAATGGTGTCAATTTAAACAAATTTAAACAAATGTATCACTTGCTATAGTATAGCAGAGGTGGTCATGGATACAATCTGAAGGCCTGGGGTACATGGGAACTATGTATTTTCTGTTCAACTTTGCCATGAACAGAAAGTTCTAGTAAAAATAAAGTACTGATTAAAATAAAGCGACAGATTACAGTGAAGTACAAATATGAACACTACCAATGCTGACATCATTCGCACGGCAAGCATTGTTTGTGCCAGAAAACCCAGGAAGTGAAGACGAACGCCAACTTTTCACTAGCACACAACCCTCTTTTACTTCATTTTAAGACATCATTTTTACACCAATCTTTGTTGTTGTCTCTTTTGTGACCCCCACGGACTGTAGCCCGCTAGGCTCCCCCGTCCATGGGATTTCCCGGGCAAGACAGAAATGGTATGGACCTAACAGAAGCAGAAGATATTAAGAAGAGGTGGCAAGAATACACAGAGGAACTGTACAAAAGGGATCTTCATGACCAAGATAATCACGATGGTGTGATCACTCACCTAGAGCCAGACATCCTAGAATGTGAAGTCAAGTGGGCCTTAGAAAGCATCACTACGAACAAAGCGAGTGGAGGTGAGGTCTCCTGCACTGCAGGCAGATTCTTTACCACAGAACTACCTGGGAAACCCACACCAATCTTTAGTCTGTCTTAAATAGGGGAAAAACTGTGAATGAATGGATGTTAGAGGTGAGGGGCAGGGGTGAATGCTCTGACTTTCTAGAGACTGGGAATTAATGTGATGATACTATTGTAAAAAGAACCCCCGGAGTAGCAACATTTCTAGACCTTTACTGACTCACCCCACCCTGCTGTCAGTAGGTCAGAGTTGAGAAAGGACTAAACGTTCTAGTGTTTATGCACCAAAGAATCCATACAGCATGGGATTATCATGACACAAGGACATTCTCGAAAACAGGATTGATTTAAACTCTTCAAACACACACACACACACCCCCACCCAAGGCAGGGTGAGTGAAAATTGACCTGCCCATGGACTGTAGCCTGCCAGGCTCCCCTGTCCATGGGATTTCCCAAGCAAGAGAACTGGAGTGGGCTGTCATTTCCTTCTCGAGGGGATCTTCCCAATCCAGGGATCAAACCAGAGTCTCTGCAATGGCAGGTAGATTCTTTACCACTGAGTCATCAGGGAAGCCCCATTGAGTGTTAGGAACACTTAGGAATTAACAGCCAGTTGGAGTATCCATCTGTCAAATAGGTCCACATACATCACACAATTCCATAGCCACCACTAGTTTTCAGATGCAACATGACTGAATTTCAAGCTCTAAGGTTGTTCCAAAGACAGGGGGACATTACCTTCATTAACGGGAGTAAAGGATATAAGACTTGCCAGCTGATTAAGGTAAAGGACATTTGGTACTGGACTTCCATGTAAGTAAATTTATTACTTGAGTTTTGGGGAGAAAAAAAAAAGTAATTTATGGTTTTAATATGCATCAAAATTTCCTTTAAAAAAAAAAAGGGCAACTTTCAAGAAAGGGATTTTTCATTACTATCAATGCTGTTGCCCATGGACCTGGGTAGCTAATATCATTTTCTTCTAATGTAGCTGCAAGTAGGTATTTACAGACTGAAAATACACACCACAATAAAAAGAAAAGCAGTTGTTTATGAATCTTACTTTAGGGTTGTAAAAGCAAATTTAAAAAATTCACCAAATACATCTCTAAGTCACTTATCTAGTTGCAACTTGTTACACAGGGGAAAAGCTTAGATACGTAACAGCTTATACTGTGAGGGTTTAAGTTTCAGATACTTTGCCAAGCATTTTACCATACCAATCCTCACAATGCCAAGGTGGGTGCTTTTATTTATATTACCACACATTCTACAAATTAGGAAAATGAAGTATGTGGTCATCTGCTTACAATGGTAGAATCTGACTCTATAGGCCCTGGTCTTTATCAAGTTGAAAACTCAAAAAGGACCGTTTGGAAATCTTTACCTATTTCCAAATTATTTCCAGGTAGACTACAGGATACGATTTCTCTAATTTTGGGAGAGGGCAGTAATAAATAACGAGCCCGGTGGAGTATCCCTGCACATCCTCACCTGCAACACAGTCACATTCTGTGTAACTGGACCACGGCTCTGCTACATACTGCCGCCTCACCACACGGAAAATGCAAACGCCACTCTTTGCTCACAAGCCACATAAAACCAGTTCTGTTCTGTGTGGGTTTGTTGATTCCCAATTACTGCCACTTTTAACTTTTTTCCAAAGTCTATTCTCTCATATTATTCCACCTTATTAGTTCTTCCTCTGATCTACCGTAGCCACAGGACTGACAATGAAAGAACAGCAAACCCAAAGGCCTCATTCAATTCTTTAATAACGTTGGGTATTTACTTGTGCTAGCTAACTGGGCATTGTGCTAAGCACCAGAAATAAAAATAAGACATGGTCTACCCTCAAGAATTTCTATCTAGAAGGCTGCCATCATTCAGTCTAATACATGAATTACCAAACACAGTTGCATATTACAGTATGTTAACAGAAGCAGAAGATATTAAGAGGTGGCAAGAATACACAGAAGAACTATACAAAACAGATCTTCACGAACCATATAGTCATGATGGTGTGATCACTCACCTAGAGCCATACATCCTGGAATGTGAAGTCAAGTGGGCCTTAGAAACTAGCATAACTATGAACAAAGCCTGTGGAGGTGATGGAATTCCAGTTGAGCTATTTCAAATCCTGAAAGATGAGGCTGTGAAAGTGCTGCACTCAATATGCCAGCAAATTTGGAAAACTCAGCAGTGGCCACAGGACTGGAAAAGGTCAGTTTTCATTCCAATCCCAAAGACAGGAAATGCCAAAGAATGCTCAAACTACTGCACAATTGCACTCACCTCACACGCTAGTAGAGTAATGCTCAAAATTCTCCAAGCTAGGCTTCAGGAATACGTGAACCATGAGCTTCCAGATGTTCAAGCTGGTTTTAGAAAAGGCAGAGGAACCAGAGATCAAATTGCCAACATCTGCTGGATCATCGAAAAAGCAAGAGAGTGCCAGAAAAACATCTATTCCTGCTTTATTGACTATGCCAAAGCCTTTGACTGTGTGGATCACAGTAAACTGTGGAAAATTCTGAAAGAGATGGGCATACCAGACCACCTGGCCCACTTCTTGAGAAACCTATATGCAGGTCAGGAAGCAACAGTTAGAACTGGACACGGAACAACAGACTGGTTCCAAATAGGAAAAGGAGTATGTCAAGCCTGTATATTGTCACCCTGCTTATTTAACTTATATGCAGAGTACATCATGAGAAACGCTGGGCTGGAAGAAGCACAAGCTGGAATCAAGATTGCTGGGAGAAATATCAATAACCTCAGATATGCAGATGACACAACCCTTAGGGCAGAAAGCAAAGAACTAAAGAGCTTCTTGATGAAAGTGAAAGAGAGTGAAAAAGTTGGCTTAAAGCTCAACATTCAGAAAACAAAGATCATGGCATCTGATCCCATCACTTCATGGGAAATAGATGGGGAAACAGTGGAAACAGTGTCAGACTATTTTTTTTGGGCCCCAAAATCACTGCAGATGGTGATTGCAGCCATGAAATTAAAAGACACTCCTTGGAAAGAAAGCTGTAACAAACCTAGATAGCATATTGAAAAGCAGAGACATTACTTTGCCAACAAAGGTCCGTCTAGTCAAGGCTATGGTTTTTCCAGTGGTCATGTATGGATGTGAGAGTTGGACTGTGAAGAAAGCTGAGCGCTGAAGAATTGATGCTTTTGAACTGTTGGAGAAGACTCTTGAGAGTCCCTTGGACTGCAAGGAGATCCAATCAGTCCATTCTGAAGGAGATCAGCCGTGGGTGTAGTTTGGAAGGAATGATGTATTTTACATTCAGTTCCTCAAATGCTCAACAGAGGCATATATCTACTACTGTATTGGACAGCACAGATTTACAGTATTTCAGCAGCGTCATTCCATGCATCACACACGAGTCCTTCCATTCTCCAGGAGTCAAGGAGAATGTGTATTGTATTCTTCTACTCTACTTCTTGGTGTTCACAGAACATTATTCACTACTGAAAAATTTTTTACAATGAAAACACAGCTTTCTCACCTATCTAAAAGTACTGATATAATTTTGCTCTTATTCAGCATATAACACAGTAGTGACATCAAAGGAAAAGAAATCACACGGACAGCAAGAGATAAGAAAAGAGGATGCCATTTTAAGTTAAGAGAATGCCAAAGAAAAAGGAAGTCCTGCAGGGATCTAAAGAAAATGAAAGGCTCTTCAAAGTCCCTAATGTAGCGCAATGAAGGTAAAGAACATGTAGCCAACTTCAAATTTTAGGAAACATTCTTTTCACTAGGTGCCAATCCACAGTATTGCCCGAAAGGAGACGTACCATATGTCAATAAATGCTCTTACGCCATTATCTGAAGGCCACCAGACCAAGCCATTAATAATTTAATATGCCCAAGAACATAAATTAATTTATAATCCTATAGCTATAAAACAAAAGTTTCAACTCTCAACAACTTGGTGAAACGACTTCTGGCCAACTCACAATCAGTGCCTAACAACCAGCACACGAATCAATCCTAGAGTGCTCTGCATTCAAGCCCCTAAGAACTACAGTCTGTTTTTGAAAAGACTGCCAATGACACATCAGACTTGGGGGACCACTCAAATGTCTTTTAACGCCTCCAGCCCCCTTGAAGTGAAAGTGAAGTCGCTCAGTCATGTAGCACACCATCAGATCTTCAAGTTTTCTCTAGCGCCACAGCATTTACTCATTTATGTTACAGACTACCTATGATTTCTTGGCTCTTCCCATGTGATCAAGCTATGATCAGTTTGACTTTAATAGCCTAAGAGGCTTGGCAATCATCTTTCTACAGGTCTACAAACTTTTAAAATTAACAGGCTTTGTGGGACTTCCCTGGTGGTCCAGTGGCCGAGACTCCACATTCCCAACGCAAGGGGCCTGGGTTCAATTCCTGGTCAAGGAACTAGATTTCCACATGAAAACTAAGACCCAGTGCAGCCAAGAAAATATTTATAACAGGCTTTGTAGGGTCACAGACTGCTGTATATTTTCCTCTCTTCTAAACAACATTTAAAAGACAAAACTGGTTCCTGATTCACAGATCATATAAAAACGAATGAATTTAAAGATGAAGCCTAGAACTCTCTCCTATAATTCCTTAATTGCCTCCCAATATTACGTAGACAATCTGCACACTAAACTAGAACTATATTATGGCAATCCCTAACTACATGAAACAGGCAGTGAGAAGTAGAAAGCTTTTCAAATCTGGGCAACTAGCAGCATACAGGCTAGATATCATTTAAGAACCTTTCAAATGGCCAAGAATACCACCTCCACCCCCAATCTGTAACCATATGGAAACAAATTGAAGACTAGGCAGACAGCCTAACAGCAGTTAGGGCAGACAAACTCCAATGTGAGAAAATAAATTCAAATCCCAGCTCTGCTACGTACTAACCACACTTTTTGGAGCAAGTTTACTCAACCTCTCTGTGCCATGGAAAAGTACCTATACGTGAAATGTCGAGGATTAAATCCATTAGTTGACTTTAAGGATTTACTATAGTTCCTGGCATAAATATTTGATAAACATTAGCTACTCTTACCACCACTGTAATGAAGAATCAGTTATATACACATGATATATAGGGAGGCACCCTAAAGGGAGACCAAACCTGAGAGCCATGATATAGTATTTTTCTAGGGAGGGACAGCTGAGTCTTTCCTAGACCTTGGGTAATAAGTAATAAGCACAAATGCATTAACCAAGGCCAGGCAGGAAAGGAAGTCAACAAAAGGAGAAAACTAAGCCTGAAAGATGTGGTAAAAGAGAATGCATACCCCAGTTACAGGTGGTAACACTCATGGCGAGCTGATTTTCATTTACTTGGAACTAAAGGCCCCCAAACTAAAATAGCAGCTCTTTAAAAACTCACAGATTAGGCACATTACCAGTTTGTGACCCCTTCTGTATTTGATTCTCTTTGCTTCAAATTTCTTGGCCACCCCTTACAATTAATTGAGCACTTTAACTACTCTGGATAACAGAAAAATATTTCTTTTCTGGTCACTAAAAGATGCATGTCCAACTGGAAAATAAGTTGTTACTGATCTATGCCAATCTTTCTTAAATTTGTTGAGCATGGACTAATCCTCAACACCTGGAAGCAAAAGAGAAAACAGTTTCTAGATTCAAAATCAGAGTAATCAAACCCTGAAATCACTGACCCCATGCCATCCTTCTAATGCTATCTCAAATAGTCCTGAGTCAAGTTTTTCATTATAAAATGAAAAATAATTCTGGGGGTTAATAAACCCCTCTAGTCACATAATCCAATTATCTTTCATAGTCACAGAACACAAAGGAATAACAATGAATTCCTAGACTACATAGCCTAAGAAAACAAAGCCAAAAAATTTGCTGTGTTAAAATCAACAGTCTTATTTATTTGGCACCTTTCATAACAATACAATCCTTAAAAAAAACAATTCTAACAAGGCTTAACAATTATCACAAGCAATAACAGACTGAAAAAAGTTTATAATGAAAATACATTCCTTTAAAGGGGACTTTTACATTAAAAATGTATTTTTAATAAATTTTAAAAACTTAAGAACCTAAAATACATAATTCATAGAATCCCAAGGTTAGACCTATACCAATCATCCCATACACTGTATCCTCAAAAACAGCACCCATCACACACTCTCTCTCTCAGGAAAGCCAGGTGCCTACAGCCCTGAACCACTCACCATACATTCTCCCTTAAGCAAGGTAGACCTCTCCTGGACTTAACTTCTGTTAGGTTTTATAGTCTTGTTCAAAAGTCTCTGAATCATTGAGATGACCAGTTTAGAAATGTGAAGCGCATTTATATGAACCAGTTAGTTTGACAAAACACTGTGGTTAAGACAATCCAAACAAAGGATCATTAGAAGCCAACTTACATTTAACTTGCCCTATCTGATGATCAAGAGTTGATTACAAGTTAGATGGATAACGGAATGGTATCTCACAGAATAAACTTAGAACCCGAAGAACTGCTTTTATCTTGGATTATCAACTGTTCACTTAACAAATATAATATAGATCCATTTAACAAATGCAGCAGAACAGAAGGCACATATATGCTACAATCTTTAAAACACACACAAATTACTTAAAAGGCTGCAAATTATAGATCACTCCTAATAGGCACACCTGTGATAGTCTATCACCACACTGGGTCAAAGGTCAAAAGCAGTGTTACAAATTCAGAGATCACCTAAAAAGTGGTCAAACACTGGCATCAAAGCAGTCCCTGCCTTCCTCAGTAGTAACCCATTATCAAAAAACTGATGAGAAAATGTGGCCTTGGCTTGTCCCAAGGCAGTGTAAGAACAGATGGAAAATTCCTAAATATTTTGGAAGAAACAAAATGTTTCCTCAAATGCAAACGTGGAAAACAGACCGTCAAATGCTTACAATCTCTTTTGCTCTCTGGGCGTTTGAGTAACTAGTGGGTTTTTGCCAGCCAATTGTGTGTCTAGGCTTGATCTTGCCCACTTGGTTTCCCTCAGTACAGTCCATTTCAGAAACATTCGGTACTACTTCTTACTCTTGAAGTTCTTTCAAACAGCCAGTGTAACAGGGTGGTAAGAAATCAGGCGCTGCGGTGCCCACACCACACCTGTAAGGCCAGCACTGCCGCCAGCACGCACACCGCTCTACTCCCCGTGGCTGCACCACCAGCCCGGGCAGCCATCTTGGAAAAGATGCCCGGCTGACAGGGACCACGAAGAGCACTGCCAGCGAACTGCTGCCAACAACTCAAAGGGTTAATCCCAAAGATGCGGTGTGCAGCTCGGCCTTCAAATACAAAGAAGAATGTAATCGTGGACTAAGGTCGCTGTAAACTACAACCAAAGCTGTAACAGGTACGATTTGGGAGGACAAGGAAGTAGGAGGAATAAGGCAGTAAGACCTTAGTCAAAATGACATACTTGCATTGTCAAATCACGTTACCTCCAAAGGTTACAAAGTTGTAAATAACCTACATAGTAAATAGCGGCTCACATTTTCAAATACTTAGAAAAGAATGACGGATAAAAATGCTAGGAGTCTAAGCATAACAGAATCACACCAGATCTTAGCTTTCTCAGCTCGCCCTAACTGGTAAG